>JAHRHJ020001155.1:337500-396155 GCA_019776745.2 Taxus chinensis
TAAACCCTTAACCATAAACCCCATAAACCCTAAAACCTAAACCCTAAACCTTAACCCTAAAACCTTATTCCTAAACCCTAAAAACTAGATAAACCATAAACCCTAAACCCTAAACCCTAAATTAACCCCTAATCCCTAAACCATGAAACCCTAAACCCTAAACCCTAAACCCTTAACCATAAACCCTTAAACCTAAATCCTAACCCTAATTATATAAACCCTAACCCTTAAACCCTAAATCCCTAAACCCTAAACCCTAAACCCCTAAAATCTAAACCCTTAACCCTAAAACTTAAACCCTAAACCTAAGCATAAACCCTAAACCATAAACTCATGATCCCTAAATCCTAAATCCTAAACCCTAACCTATACCCTAAACCCTAAAACCCTAAACCTTAAACCTAAACCTAAACCCTAAACCCTAAACCCTAAACCCTAAACCCTAAACCAAAAACCCTAAACCCTAAACCTAAAACTTGAACCCTAAACCCTAAACCCTAAACCCTAAAACCTAACCTTAAACCCTAAGCCCTAAACCCTAAACCCTTAAACCCTAAACCACCCTAAACCTAAATGGTAATAAACCCTAAACCCTAAAATCTTAAACCATAAACCCTAAACCCTAATCCTAAATCCTAATAAACTATAACCCTAAAGCCTAAACCTAAACCCTAAAACCTAAACCATAAACCCTAAACAATTCACCCTAAACCCTAAACCCTAAACCTAAACCCTAAACCCTAAACCTTAAACCCTAAACCCTAAACCCTAAACCCTAACTAAACCCTAAATCCTAAACCATTAGACCTAAACCCTAAACCCCATAAACCGTAAACCATAAACCCAAACCCTAAACCCTAAACCCTAAACCCTAAACCATAACCCTAAACCCTAAACCTTAAATCCATAAACCAATTAGCGATAAACCCTAAACCCTAAAACCTAAACCCTAAACCATAAAGTCCTAAACCATAAACCCTAAACCCTAAACCATAAACCCTTAAACCTAAACCCTAAACCCTAAATCCTAAACCATAAACCCTAAACCCTAAAACTTAAGCCCTAAACCCTAAACCATAAACCCTAAACCATAAACCCAAAACCCTAAAACCTAAATTGCAAACTCTAAACTCTAAACCCTGAGCCATAAACCCTAAACCCTAAACCCTAAATCCTGAGACCTAAACCCTAAACTTTAAACCCTAAACCTTGAGCCTTAAACCCTAATCCCTAGACCCTAAAAGCTAAACCCTAAACCCTAAACCATAAAATTTTAACCATTAACCCCTTAAACCCTAAAATCCTAAACAATTATCCATAAACCCTTAACCCTTAACCCTAAACTCTAAATCCTAAACCGTAAACCCTAACCCCAAAACTCTAAAATCCTAAACCCTAAATTATAATCCCTAAATGCTAAAACCTAAACCCTTAACCCTAAACCCTAAACCCTAATCCCTAATCAGTAATCCCTAATCCCTAATCACTAAATCCTAAACCCTAAACCACTAACCTTAAACCCTGAAACCTTAACCGCAAACCTTAAACCTAAACCTAAACCCTACACCCTAATCTGTAAACCCTAAACCATGAACCAAAAACCCTAAATGCTAAACCTTAAACAATGAGCCCTAAATGCTAAACCCTGCCCTAAACCATAAACACCTAACCTTAAACCCTAAAATTTAAACCATAAACCCTTAGCCCTAAACACTAAACGCTAAATGCTAATATGTGAGCCCTAAACCCTTAATCTTAAACCCTAAACCCTTATCTCTAAACCTTAAGACCTAAACACTAAAGTCTAAAGCCTAAACACTAATCAATAAAATCCTTAAACCCTAATCCCTGAAACCATAAACCATCCTAAACCCTAAAACCTATACCATCATCCCTAAACCCTAATACATTATCCCTAAACCCTAAACCCTAACCCCTAAACAATAAACCATAAATCCTAAACCATGGGACCTAAACCCTAAACCCCATAAACCGTAAACCATAAACCCCATACACCATAAACTCTTATCCCTAAACCCTAAACCATAATCTATAATCCTCCTAAACCTAAATCCTAAACCATTAGAGATAAACCCTAAACCCTAAAACCTAAAAGCTAAACCATGAGTTGTAAACCGTAAACCGTAAACACTAAACCATGAACCTTAAACACTAAATCCTAATCCCTAAATCCTAAATCATAAACCATAAATCCTAAACCCTTGGCCCTAAATCCTAATCCCTAAAATATATACCATGAGCCCAAAACCCTAAAACCTAAATTGTAAACTCTAAACTCTAAACCCTGAGCCATAAACCCTAAACCCTAAAGCCTAAATCCTGAGACGTAAACCCTAAACTTTAAACCCTAATCCTTGAGCCTTAAACCCTAATCCCTAGACCCTAAAAGCTAAGACCTAAACCCTAAACCATAAAATTTTAACCATTAACCCCTTAAACCCTAAAATCCTAAACAATTATCCATAAACCCTTAACCCTTAACCCTAAACTCTAAATCCTAAACCGTAAACCCTAACCCCAAAACTCTAAAATCCTAAACCCTAAACCTAATCCCTAAATACTAAAACCTAAACCCTTAACCCTAAACCCTAATCCCTAATCCCTAATCAGTAATCCCTAATCCCTAATCACTAAATCCTAAACCCTAAACCACTATACCTAAACCCTGAAACCTTAACCGCAAACCTTAAACCTAAACCTAAACCCTACACCCTAATCTGTAAACCCTAAACCATGAACAAGAAACCCTAAATGCTAAACCTTAAACAATGAGCCCTAAATGCTAAACCCTAAAACCTAAACCATAAACCCTTAAACCGTAAACTTTAAACCATAAACCCTAAGCCCTAAACCCTAAACCCTAACCCTGATCCCTAATATGCAATAAGCAATAAACCCTTAATCCTAAACCCTAAACCCTAAACCCTAATCCTTAAACCCTAAATACTAAACCTAAAGCCTAAACACTAAACCCTAAATCCAAACCATAATCCTGAAACAAATTCATCCTAAACCCTAAAACCTATACCATGATCCCTAAACCCTAATACATTATCCCTAAACCCTAAACCCTAAGCCCTAAACAATAAACCATAAATCCTAAACCATGGAACCTAAACCCTAAACCCCATAAACTGTAAACCATAAACCCATAACCCTAAACCCTAAACCAAACACCATAAGCCCTAAACCCTAAACATTAAATCCTAAACCATTAGAGATAAACCCTAAACCCTAAAACCTAAAAGCTAAACCATGTGTCGTAAACCGTAAACCGTAAACACTAAACCCTGAACCTTAAACACTAAACCCTAAACCCTAAATCCTAAATCATAAACCATAAATCCTAAACCCTTGGCCCTAAATCCTAAACCCTAAAATATATACCATGAGCCCAAAACCCTAAAACCTAAATTGTAAACTCTAAACCCTAAACCCTGAGCCATAAACCCTAAACCCTAAAGCCTAAACCCTGAACATTAAACCCTAAACCCTAAACCCTAAACCTAGCCCTAAACCCTAAACCCTAGACTCTAAACCCTAAACCCTAAACCCTAAACACCATAAAATTTTAGCCCATTAAACCCTTAAACCCTAAAACCTAAATACTTAAACCGTAAACCCTTAACCCTTAACCCTAAACTCTACATCCTAAACCGTAAACCCTAAACCCTAAACCTAAAATCCTAAACCCTAAATTATAATCCCTAAATGCTAAAACCTAAACCCTTAACCCTAAACCCTAATCCCTAAACCCTAATCACTAATCCCTAATCCCTAATCACTAAACCCTTAACCATAAAACCTAAAAAACCCTAAATCTATATTCCCTAAATCCTAAACCCCAAACCCTAAAAACTAAACCCTAAACCCTAAATATAAACCCTTTCCCTAAACCCTAAACCCTAAAACCTAAACTTAAACCCTAAACCCTTAAACCCTAAACCATAAAAACTAAACACTAAACCATAAACCCTAAACCCTGAACCCTAAACCTAAACCCTAAACCCTAAACCCTAAACATTAAGCCCTAAACCCTAAACCCTAAACCTAAACAATAAACCTTAAACCCTAAACCCCTAAACCTAAACCCTAAACCCATAAAGCCTAAACCATAAACCCCATAGCACCATAAACTCTAAACCCTAAACCCTATATCATAATCTATAACCTCCTAAACCTAAACCCTAAACCTAGAGATAAACCCTAAACCCTAAAACCTAAAACCTAAAAGATAAAAAATGAGTCGTAAACCGTAAACTGTAAACACTAAACACTGAACCTTAAACACTAAACCCTAATCCCTAAATCCTAAATCATAAACCATAAATCCTAAACCCTTGGCCCTATATCCTAAACCCTAAAATATATAGCATAAACCTTAAACCCTAAAACCTAAACCCTAAACTCTAAACCCTAAACCCTGAGCCATAAACACTAAACCCTAAAGCCTAAATCCTGAGACGTAAACCCTAAACCTTAAACCCTAAACCTTAAACCCTAAACCCTAGACCTTAAGCCCTAAGCCCTAAACCCTAAACCCTAAATCCATAAACCTAACCCCTAAAACCCTAAGCCCTAAATCCTAAACCCTAAATTAACCATAAACCCTTAACCCTTAACCCTAAACCCTAAATCCTAAACTGTAAACCCTAACCCCAAAACTCTAAAATCCTAAACCCTAAATTATAAAACCTAAACCCTAAAACCTAAACCCTTAACCCTAAACCCTAAACCCTAATCCCTAATCCCTAATTGCTAAACCCTTAACCATAAAATAAAAAACCCTATACCCTTGTCTATATTCCCTAAATCCTAAACCCCAAACCCTAAAAACTAAACCCTAAACCATAAACCTTAAACCATAAACCCTAAATCCTAAATCCTAAACAATTATCCATAAACCCTTAACCCTTAACCCTAAACTCTAAACCCTAAAGCCTAACCCCTAAAATCTAAACCCTAAACCCTAAATTATAAGCCCTAAACCATAAACCATAAACCATAAATCATGATCCCTAAATCCTAAACCCTAAACCACTATAGCTAAACCCTAAAACCTTAACCGCAAACCTTAAACCTAAACCTAAACCCTACACCCTAATCTGTAAACCCTAAACCATGAACCAAAAACCCTAAATGCTAAACCTTAAACAATGAGCCCTAAATGCTAAACCCTGCCCTTAACCATAAACACCTAACCTTAAACCCTAAACTTTAAACCATAAACCCTTAGCCCTAAACCCTAAATGCTAAATGCTAATATGTGAGCCCTAAACCCTTAATCTTAAACCCTAAACCCTTATCTCTAAACCTTAAGACCTAAACACTAAAGTCTAAAGCCTAAACACTAATCAATAAAATCCAAACCATAATCCTGAAACAAATTCATCCTAAACCCTAAAACCTATACCATGATCCCTAAACCCTAATACATTATCCCTAAACCCTAAACCCTAAGCCCTAAACAATAAACCATAAATCCTAAACCATGGGACCTAAACCCTAAACCCCATAAACCGTAAACCATAAACCCCATACACCATAAACTCTTATCCCTAAACCCTAAACCATAATCTATAATCCTCCTAAACATTAAATCCTAAACCATTAGAGATAAACCCTAAACCCTAAAACCTAAAACCTAAAAGCTAAACCATGAGCCGTAAACCGTAAACACTAAACCCTGAACCTTAAACACTAAACCCTAATCCCTAAATCCTAAATCATAAACCATAAATCCTAAACCCTTGGCCCTAAATCCTAAACCCTAAAATATATACCATGAACCCAAAACCCTAAAACCTAAATTGTAAACTCTAAACCCTAAACCCAAAATGCTAAAATTTCCCCCTAAACCATGAACCCTAACCCTAAACCCAAAATCCTAAATCCTAAAACCTAAACCCTAAACCCTAAACCCTAAACAATGATCCCAAAACCCTTAACCCTAGATCCTCAACAATAAAACCTAGACCCTAAACTCTAAAACATATACCCTAAACCTAATTTTTAACTCTAAACCCTAAAATATAAAATCTAAAACCTAAAACCTAAACGATGAACCCTAAACCCTAAACCCTAAACCCTAAACCCTAAAATATATGCCATGAACCCTAAACCCTAAAACCTAAACCCTAAACTCTAAACCCTAAACCCTAAACCCTAAACTCTAAACCCTAATCCCTAAACCCTAAACCTTAAAACCCTAACTCTAAACCCTAAATCTTAAACCCTAAATAATAAATCCTAAATTGTAAACCCTATACCATGATCCCTAAAACCTTAACACTAAATCCTCAACCATAAACCGTAAACACTAAAATGCAAAACCAAAACCCTAAACCTTAAAACATAAACCCCCTACACCATAAACACTTGGCCCTAAACCCTAAACCTTAAACCCTAAACCCTAAACCCTAAACCTGGAGCCCTAAACCCTAATCCCTAAACTCTAAACTATTTACCCTATACCCTAATCACTATTCCATAATCCATAAACCCTAAAAACTAAACCCTAACACCTAAACCCTGAACCCTTATACCTTAGTCCTAAAACTTATACCCTAAATCCTAAATATTTAACCCTAAACCCTTAACCCTAAACCATAAAACCTAAACCTTGAGCCCTAAACCCTAAATAATAAACCCTAAACTATAAACCATGAACCCCTTAAACTATAAAACCCTAAACCCTTAAACTTAAACCCTTAACCCTAAACCCTAAAACCTAACCCCTAAACCCTAAACCCTATACCCTAAATAATAATACCTAAACCCTAAACCTTAAATACTAAAACCTAAACCCTAAACCCTGAATACTTAACCCTAAACCCTAAATCATGAGCCCTAA
Organism: Taxus chinensis; assembly: GCA_019776745.2. NCBI lineage: Eukaryota > Viridiplantae > Streptophyta > Pinopsida > Cupressales > Taxaceae > Taxus > Taxus chinensis. The sequence goes on from JAHRHJ020001155.1 coordinate 344,375, forward strand.
ACACTAAACCTGAAACCAAAATCCCTAAACCCTAAACCCTGATAATTAAACCCTAAACCCTTATCCCTTAACCCTAAACCCTAAATGCTAAACGCTAAATTCTAAATCCTAAATCCTACAACCTGAATGCTAAACACAAAACCCCAAACCCTAAACCCTAAACCCTAAACCCTTAAGAAGGATCCCTAAACACTAAACTATTCCCTAAAACTGAAACCCTAAACCCCTAGCCCTAAACCATAAACTATAAACCATAAACCATTAGAAATAAACCCTAAACCCTAAACCCTAAACCATAAACAATTATACATTAACCCTAAACCCCCTATCACCTAAATTATTATAGCTAAATCACAAACCCTCAACTCTTATAGTTAATACCTATACCCTAAAGCCTAAACCTTTATCCATAAACCCTAAATCCTAAAATTTGAGTCCTAAATTCTAAACCATAAATGCTAAACATGAAACCATAAACCCTTAACCCTTAGCAATAAAGCTAAACCCAAAACCCAAAACCGTAACCCCTTAAACCTTTAAACATAAACCTTAAACCCTAAACCCTAAACCCTAATCCCTAAACCATAATCCCTAAACCCTAAAACCTAAACCCTACAACTTAAACTATAAACCATAAAACCTAAACACTAAGCCCTAAACCATAAACCCTAAACTCTAAATCCTAAACCCTAAACCCTAAACCCTAAATCCTAAACCCCTTAAACCATAAACCCTTATCCATAAAACCTAAACCATAAACCATAACACTTAAACCCCCTAAACCCTAAACCATAAGCCCTCAGCCATAAACCCTAAACCCTGAGCCCTAAAACCTAAACCCTAAACACTGAATCTGAAACATTAAACCCTAAACCCTAATAACTAAACCCTAAACCTAAAAAATCAAACATAAACCCTTGGTGTTAAACCCTTAACCCTAAACCCTAAACCATAAATCCCCAAAATCATAAACCATAAACCCTAAACCTTAAACCTTAAATCCTATACCATAAACCATATACCCTAAAACCTACACCCTAAACCCTAAACCCAGAGCCCTAAACCCTGATCCGTAAACTCTAATCTATATACCATATACCCTAATCCCTAAACCCTAAACCCTTATACTTCAGTCCTAAAACTTATACCCTAAACCCTAAACATTAAACCCTAAACCATAAACCCTTAACCCTAAACTCTCAAACCTAAACCCTGAGCCCTAAACCCTAAACAATAAACCCTAAACCATAAACCATAAAACCCTAAATAACAACCCCTAAACCCTAAACCTTAAATCCTAAAATCTAAACCCTAAACCCTAAAGACTTAAACCTAAACCCTAAATCATGAGCCCTAAACCCTAAACTCAAAACCAAAATCCCTAAACCCTAAACCCTAATAAGTAAACCCTAAACCCTTATCCCTTAACCCGAAAACATAAATTCTAAATGCTAAACTCTAAATCCTAAATCCTACAACCTAAATTCTAAACACAAAACCACTAAACCCTAAACCAAAAACCCTAAACCCTAAACCCTTAATACTAAGCCCTAAACGTTAAACTATTCCCTAAACCTAAAACCCTAAACCCCTAGCCCTAAAACCTAAACCATAAACCATAAACCCTTAGCCCTAAACCCTAAACCCTAAACCCTAAACCATAAATAATTAACCATTAACCCTAAACCCCCTATCACCTAAATTATTATAGCTGAATCATAAACCCTCAATCCTTATAGTTTGTACCTATACCCTAAACCGTATACCCTAAAGCCTAAACCTTTATCAATAAATCCCTAAAACCTAAACTCTGAGTGATAAATCATAAACCATAAATGCTAAATACTAAACCCTAAACCCTTAACCCTTAGCAATAAAGATAAACCCAAAACCCAAAACAATAACCCCCTAAACCTTTAAACATAAAACCTTATCCCTAAACCCTAATCCCTAATCCCTAAAACCTAAGCCCTAATCCCTAAAACTTAATCCCTACACCTTAAACTATAAACCATAAAACCTAAACACTAAGATCTAAACCATAAACCCTAAACTCTAAATCCTAAACCCTAAACCCAAAACCCTTATCCCTTAACCTTAAACCATAAACCCTAAACACTAAACAATAAATCGTAAACCCCTTAAACCATAAAACCTAAACCCTAAACCCTTGGCCATAAACCCTAATCCCTAAAACATAACACATAAACCCCCTAAACTATAAACCATAACACCTTAGTCATAAACCCTAAACACTGAGCCCTAAATCCTAAACCCTAAACACTGAATCCAAAACATTAAAACCTAAACCCTTATAACTAAACCCTAAACCATAAAAACTAAACCATAAACCTAAACCATCAACCATAAACCCTTCATGTTAAACCCTTAACCCTAAACTCTAAACTATAAATCCCCAAAATCATAAACCGTATACCCTAAACCTTAAACCTAAAACCCTATACCATAAACCCTATACCCTAAACCTTAAACCCTAAACCCTAACCCATAACCCATAAACCTTAAACCCTAAACCCTAAGCTCTAAACCCTAAACCCCTAGCCCTAAACCCTAAACCCCAAACCCCAAACCCTAAACCCTAAACCCTAAACCCTAAACCATAAACCCTAAACTCTGAGGCTTGAACACTAAACCCTAAACTCTAAATACTAAACCCTAACCCCTTAACTATAAATTTCAAACCCTGAACCCTAAACCCAAAACCCAAAACCTTAAACATCGTTAACCATAAAACATAAATCCTAAACTCTAAATCCCCTAAACCCTAAACCTTAAACCCTTAGCCCTAAATCCTTAACTTTTAACCATAAATCCTAAACTGTTAGCCAAAAACCCTTAACCCTAAACTATATAACCTAGTCTCTAAACCCTAAACCCTAAATGTTAAAACCTAAACCTTGAGCTCACAACCCTCAACCATAAACCCTAAAACCTAAATCCTAAACCCTAAACCCTAAACCCTAAACCTTAAACAATAAACCCTAAAACCTAAAATCTAAATCCTAAACACTAAACTATAAACCCCTAAACCCTAAAACCTGAGCCCTAAACCCTAAAACCTATATCCACAATCATATGAACCATAAATCTGATCCCCTTAGCCCTAAATACCAAAACCTAAACCTTAAACCCTAAATCTTTAACCGTAAACCCTTTACCATAAACAAAAAACCCTATAACCTAGTCCTTATTCCATAAAAATTAAACCCTAAACCCTAAACCCTAAACCCTAAACCCTAAACACTAAATTCTAAATCCTAAATCCTAAACCCCAAATAACAAACCCTAAACTCTAATCTAAGAGCCCTAAATAATAAACCTCTAGCCCTAAACCCTAAAACCTAAACCTAAACCCTAAAACTTAAACCATTAAGCCTAAACCCTTCTCCCTAAAGCCCTAAACCCTAAACCCTTAGCCATAAACCCTAAACCCTAAATACTGAGTCGTAAACCCTAAACCATGAGACCTAAACCATAAAACCTAAATGTTAAGCCATAAAATTTAAACCATAAACCATAAACCTTTAACCAAAAACCCCTTAGACACTAAAATCCTAAACAATTATCCATAAAAGTTTAACCCTTCACCCTAAACTCTAAACCCTAAAACCTAACCCCTAAACCCTAAACCATAAATTATAAGCCCTAAATCCTAAATGCTAAACCCTAAACCATAAACCATACAACCTAAATCTTGATCCATAAATCCTAAACCCTAAACCACTATCCTTAAACCCTAAAACCTTAACTGAAAACACTAAAACCATTAGCCTTAAACAGTAAAACCTAAATGCTAAACCCTAAACCCTAAACCCTATACCTTAAACCATAATCTCTAAACCCTACACCCTAAACCATAAACCCTAAACATTGTTCCCTAAATGCTCAACCCTACCATAAACCCTAAACACCTAGCCCTAAACCCTCAACCATTAACAATAAACCCTTAGCCCTAAACCATAAACATTAAAATGTGAGCCCTAAACCCTAAATATTAAACCCTAAACCCTTAGATCTAAATATTAAGACCTAAACACTCATCTCTAAACACTAAATTGTAAACCGTAAACCTTAATCCATAAAATCCAAACCCTAAACCCAAAATAATGAATCATAAACCCTAAACCCTATACCATGATACCTAGACCCTTAAACCAAATCCATAAACCCTAAACCCTGAGCCTTAAACCCTAAACCCTAAATCCTAAACCCTAACCCCTAAACCCTAAAACCTAATTCATAAGCCCTAAACCATAAACCCTAAACCTTTATCCTTGAAACCTAATATGTAAACCCTAAATCTAGAACCATGAACCCTAAACCCTAACCCAATATACCCTAAACCCTAAATACTAATCCCTAAACCTTAAACCTTATACACTATACCCTAAAACCCCTAAAACCTAAGTCCTAAATTCTAAAAACCTAAACCATAAATCATAAACCCTAAACCCCATACCCTATACCCTGATCCCTAAACCCTAAAACATAAACCCTAAACCCTAAAGAGTAAACCCTAAACCCTAAAACATAATCCTTAAAACATAAAAACCTAAACTCTAAACTCTAAAATATAAACAATAAACCCTAAACCCTTAGCCCTAAATACTAAACCCTAAACCCTGAGCCGTAAACCCTAAACCCTAAGTTGTAAACCCTAAACCATAAAGCATAAAACATAAACCCTAAACCATAAACCATAAACCTTGAACCATATACCCCCTAAACCGTAAAACCCTAAACCCTGATCCTCAAACCCTATACCCTATACCCTGATCACTAAACCCTAAATCCTAAACCCTAAACCCTAAATCCTAAACCCTAAATCCTAAACACTAAACCTTGAGACCTAGGCCCTAAGCTCTAAATCCTCAACCCTAAACCCCTATCACTAAACGCTAAAACCTAAACCATGAGCCCTAAATAATAAATCCTACACCCTAAATCATAAACCCTAAACAATAAACCCTTAACAATGAGCCCTAAATGTTAAACCCTAACATAAACCCTTAACCCTAAACCCATAGCCTTAAATCCTAAACCATTAAACATAAATGATAAACACTTAGCCATAAAACCTAAACTCTAAACCTTGAGCCCTAAACCATATATCCTAAACTATAAACCCCCCAAAATCTAAACCCTAAACCCTCAGGCCTAAATATTAAGACCTAACTCATAAACCTTGAGCCCTAAACATTAAACCCTAAACCCTAAAACCTAAAACCTAAACCCTAAAACATAAACCCTAAACCATAAACCATAAACCATAAACCCTAAACCCCCTAAAACTTAACCCTTAAACCCTCACCCCTAAACTATAAACCTTAACCCTAAACCATCAGCCCTAAACCCTAAAAACTAAACTCTAAACCCTCAACACTATACCCTATACCCTGATGCATAAACCCTAAACCTTAAACCCTTTACCTTAAACCGTAAACCATAAACCCTAATCCCTGAACCCTAAAACCTAAACCATGAACACAAAACTCTAAACCCCTAAGCCCTAAGCCCTAAGCCATAAATCCTAAGCCCTAAGCCCTAAGCCCTAAGCCCTAAACCCTAAACCTCCTAAAACATAGACCATAAACCCTTAGCCTTAAACCCTAATCCCTGAAACCTAAAATCTAAATCCTAAACCCTAAACCCTAAACCCTAAATCCTAAACACTAAACAATAATCCATTAAACATAAACCCTAACCCTCGAACCATAAAACCCCTCAATACTAAATCTTAAACCCTTAGAACTAAACCCTAAACTCTAATCTGTAAAACCCCTAAACCCTAAACCCTTATAGCTAAACCCTAAAATCTAAACACTAAACCCTAAACCCTTATACCTAAACCATTAACACTAAACCCTAAACCCTGAGCTCTAAATCCTAAACAATAAACCCCTAACCCTAAACACTAAAAAATAAACCCTAAACAATAAACAAAAACTATAAACCCCATAATACCTATACCCTAAACCCTAAGCCCTAAAACCTAAACCCTAAACTTTAAACCATAATGAGTAAACACTAGACCCTTATCCTTAAACCCTAAAGACCTAACTCCAATTCTTAAAACCTAAACCATAAACCCTAACCCATAAAACCTACACCCCAAACCTTGAACCCTAAACCCTTAGCCCTAAAACCTAAACACTAAACCATAAACCCTAACCCATGAGCCCTAAACCCTAAACCCTAAAATTTAAACCCTAAACCCTAAACCTTGAACTTTAAACCCTCAACCCTATACCATCAACCATAAACCCTAAATAATAATACACCAAACTCTAAACCCTAAAATGTAAACCCCCTAAACCCTAGAACCTGATACCTTTACCCTAGAAATTAAACCCTTAGCCCTAAACCAAAAACCTAAAACCCTAAATCCTAAACCTTAAACCCTAAACCTTTAGCCCTAAACCATAAAATATAAACCCTAAACCATAAACACTAAACCTTAAACATAAACCCACTAAATCCTAAAACCCTAAACCATTATCCCTAAACCCTTAGCCCAAAACCCCGAACCATATACCCTAACTCCTAAACCCTATACCCTAAACCCTAAACCCTAAACCATGAGCCCTAAACCTTAAAACCTAAAACCTACCCTATACCCTTATCCGTAAACACTAAAATTGTAAACCAAAAACCATAAACCCTAAAAGATAAACCCTAAACCCTGAAGACAAAATACAAAACCCTAAATCATGAGACCTAAATTCTAAACCCTAAAACCTTATCCCTAAACCCATTAAATATTATACCCTAAACCCTTAGCTCTAAACACTAAACACAAAACAATAAAATGTAAAGCCCCTAAATCCTAAACCCTAAACCCTGAACCTAAACCCTAAACCATAAACTATCCACAAACTTGTATTTTATTGCTTCATGATATGAATAATTCAATCTATTACAAGATAAAGGCCTCGATCACCATTCAAGGAGTCCACTAAAAGGGCTTGCAGCACATTGGCTTCACAAAGCAATATTTACAGAGCTTTTCTACAACAAAAACTACCTCCTTTATAATGAGCCTAACACTCCAATTTATAGAAAAATGAGAAGAGAGAAAGAAGGGAAAAATGGAAACCCCAAAATATATCCTTAAACCACTTGTAAGAGGCATTAAATGGAGTGAAATGATTGTATGTTACTTATAAAAGGCTCCCCATACTTTCCCAGGTGCTGCAGTAGAGGAAGAATGATGACCATGCCTCTTAATTGCACTCCCAACTACCAAATAAAACACTGTCATGAATCCTACCATGTTTTATGAAAAATATCTATCAATTTCTCATAAAATCATAAATTTCTTGGATTTTGTGTGTTGGGATCAGAAACATTATTCCAACGGTACCAATTTCATGTGATTTCATTGAGAAATGCAAAAGTTATGGCCTTCTAAGTGCGAGAAGATATTTTGGGTCTGTCAGGCATTTTTCTGTCATTTGTCGTGCTCATTCTAGAAAGTCCAATTTTATGAAAATTGGAGCTCGGAGTCAAATTTTATGGCAATTTGAAGTTTGGGAAGTCAAACATTGACTTTTCTCTTCATTGTGGCTATTTCAGAAAAATCGGGTCCGCGTGTCTCGGTTGTCCCAGATGAAAATATCTGCATCACCTGATTCGGGCTTCCTTATCCCCGTGCATCCGCTGTTGATAGGGCCATGAGGGCCGTTGACCTCCACATTTGCCATAATGTATGGTTCCTTTTATGGCTTTTTCACCTTTGTGTATCTCACGTGTACTTTTTTCTTGACTTTCCTGGACACATTTCTTCCACGCCACCTGTAATACACTGATCTACGGTAAAATTGGATTTGTGTCCCATGCATACCTACATCGAAACTATCCCGTGGATTTCCTGGGACAAAAAGTTCCACTTTTTCTTATTTTTTTTACGTACGGTGATTTCAGCAATGCACACCCCGCACATCCCTGTTGAACTTGTGTGGTCTAGGACATAGAAAGATGGTTTATCCAATTCCTTTGTATTTTAGCTCCAAACCTATTATGATGAACCTTGGTATGATCCACACTGGTACGATCTATAGCCTCTAGACCCGTAATGCGTTAAAACAAGCCTGCGACTTAAATTTTTGGATTTTTTAATTTTTTTCTAGCACGTTGGATTTTTTCCTTAGATGGGGGGAGTTAGAGAGAAGCCAAGGTGACCCCCAAAACATGATTTTGGGCCTTGAATCAATTCTACTTTATCAGGATTGAATAATTTGATGCATGTTATCAAAATTACCTTGAGGGGTAAATTTTGGATAAGAATTTTGGCAACTCAATAGAGTTATCTACCTACAAGATGAAGAATGGCTAGCTGCTTGTAGCAATCCATTGGGCATGGAGTCTGTCTGATAATCTATCATCTGATCTGAAGTTTGAAAACTTGCATCGTTAATTCATTGAAACATCTATCAATTTGATTCTCCTGTGGCTACAAATTCTTTTCCGGGAGCTCGATGAACTGTAAACATGTACACACTAGAAGTAATAAGACATGTGCTAGCACTTAGGGAAATGAAAACTATTCTAATAGTAGTACAAAGTACGTAATCACTAGGAGGAATGGAAATTCTAAATTAATATTTACAAGGGTGAGAAAATCTCTTTCTAGTATTAACATTTGAGATAGATTCCATTGACTAGAATCTACAAATCTTCACCATCCATCTTATCCAATCGGAAGGCATTACCACCTTTGTATTCAATGATCATATATGGACCACTCTATAAGGCATTGAACTTGGAATTCTTTCCTGGCTTTGAACGATCAACATCCCACTTTAGTACCAAATCTCTGACTTGCAATACCCTGGCCTTATCTTTCTTGGAAAAAACCTTCTTGATCAATGCTTGATCCTTTTCCATGGTCTGTATTTCATTTCTCTTATTTCTTCTAATTCCATCATCTCTTCATACTTGATTTCCATAGGCTCAAACTCAGTCATTTCAAATTATTTCATGAGTTCTAATGCTGGTAACTTGAGTGATATAGGTAGAACTACTTCTTTCTTGTATACAAGCTTACATGGAGAGATTCCTATAGACCTCTTGGGTGTGATCCTATCATCCCATAGAGCTGATTTTATATTTACATGCTAAGTTCTCTAATTCTCATCAAGATTTCTTCTTATGATTCTTAGTAGGTTCTTATTCGTAGACTCTACTTGACCATTACCTTGAGGGTAATAATTCGATGAAGTGCTAAGATACACATAAATCTTGACAGCCCATTTAGTGATCTTTGTGCCAAGGAATGCTAATGCATTTTCTAATATGATAGTGACAGGGACTCCAAACCTTGTGACTATACCTTCATAGAAATCCAAGATGTTGGATTCATTTTCCTCCTTGAGTTCCATTACTTCAATCCACTTGGAAAAAAAGTCTATTGCCGTAAGTATCCACTTGTGTCCTTGACTTGAATTTGGATTGATAACCCCAATGAAGTCCATTCCCCATTGCATGCATGGTTGATTTACTTAAATTAGAAGAAGGGGCAGTGCTACTAACCTTTCTTTCCCTGTGAAGAATGAACATCTCTTGCATTTCTTGACCCATGAGTAACAATCATTGAACACTGAAGGCCAATAGTAACCAACCTTCATGATTTTGAGAGCTAATACTCATGGATCAATGTCACCTCCTACTTCTCCGTCGTGGAAATCATGTAATATCTTCTCAGCTTGACTTGTTCCAATGCATCTCAATAGAACACCATTGATATCCTTCTTGAACAAGATGCCATTAATGAGTATATATGAGATGGTTTGTAATCTAAAGTATCTCCTCTTAGCTTTGTTCCATCCCAGAGGGCACAAACTTGTCTGGAGATAATGCACCATGTCTTGGGTCCAACATGGAATGGGTGCATCATTAATTGGCTATTATTGATCATTTTATAGTAACCAGACAACATCTTCTTCACCTTTTGATCCATTAGGTTTTTTGGAAGTGAGGTGCTCACAAAAGCCTTTTCCATGAACTAGCTTGGTCACTTTGATTTCAATATCATATTCCATTACTCGAGTGATCCACCCTACTCTCTTCTCATTCAAATATTTGTTTAGGATAAATTCCTTAACACCAACATGAGAATCTAGTAATTAAATCTTATTGTTCAAGACCAAGTGTTTGAACTTCTTTAAACTCCTAATGACAACAAGGACATGCTTTTCAATGAAAGAATAATTTACTTCGTAATCTTCCAGGATTAGACTTAAGAATGCTATGGGTTGTTTTGAACATTCTCTATTCAGCTATATCAAGATAGTTGCGATTATATCTTATCCTAAAAAATCATACAACATGAAGTCCTTTGAAAAGTTTGGGTTGATAAGAGTTGGAGCTTGTGATATTGCATGCTTGATGTTCTCAAAAATATCTTCACCTTTTGCTATCCATTTGAATGCAAGATTGTTCTTCAACATCGTTCTTAAAGGATTCACAAGAGTGGTAAAATTAGGCACAAATCTATGGACAAAGTTTATCCTTCCCAAAAAGCTTTGGAGAGATTTCTTGTGGTGTGGCAATGGAAGTGTTCCAATGGCTTCAACCCTTTCAGGATCAATTTTTAATCCTTCCCTTGAGACAATATGAACCAACAATTTTCCCTCATGTGTAAAGAATACACACTTCTTCAGATTCAACAACACTCTAAACTTTTTACACCTCTGAAACACTTGCCTGAGGTGAAAGAGATGGTATGTTTCATTCTTTGAGAAGATAGTGATATCATCTAGGTATACCAGCACTATCTTATTGATTAAGCCTTTGAAATCCATATTCATCACTCGTAAAAATGTTGCTCCAGCATTTGAAAGTCCAAATGGCATCTTATTGTAAGCATATGTGCCCTATTTTTTAGTGAAGGCTATCTTGAATTGGTCTTCTTCTTTCACCATTATCTGATTATAGCTCGAGTATCTATCTATCAATGAAAACATTTCTAAACAAATTACAACCTACAAGATTTGTTTTATTGATGGAAGTGGATAATGATCCTTGGGTGATGCTCTATTTAGATCATGGAAGTCCACACACAATATTATTTCTCTATTTCTCTTTCTCACTAGCACCAAGTTTGCAACCCAACTTGAATGTTTGATAGGGAAGGTGATATTAGCCTCAATTATATTGTTCAACTCTTTTCTCATGAGAGGTTCAATATGGGGATTCAATGGACTTTTATTTTTCCTGATAGGCTTGGATTCTGGGTCCATCTCAATAGTATGTTGTGCCAACTTTGGGTTGAAACATCTTAAATCCTTGTAAGTCCAAGAAAATACATATAGGAATTCTTGACAAAGATGAATAAATTCAGATTTCTCTTGTGGGGTACTTACTTTTCCAATTTGTAATGTCTTTCCTTCATTTACTAAAATAGGCTCTAAATCTTCACCCTTTACCTGAATGTTTGCTTTCTCTTTCCGAAACTGATCATTCAGGTTGAAGATTGACTCCAAGGTTATAAGGCATTTTTGGTAATTTCTTAGTTCTCAACTACACCACTTGGTCACCATACTATTGCTCCATCTTGTCTTGATTTCTGGTGGAGAACTTAGCTTCTTCTTGTAGGAAATTAACAATTTGCTGGTCATTCACGAAGACTTGCCAACTTGTGTTGTTATCCAGAACAACTGGTCTAACAAACACTTTGATATGAGGCTGAGATTTCTCACTTTTAATACTTTCTACAACATCAAATGCAGCCCTAATTAAATCTAGTCTATCTGCTGCTTCATTCTTCTTCCTTGGGATGGAATTGATGCTAAAATCTTCAAAATCTTCAATGAGATCCCATACCGAATTTTTGTAGTTCTTCAGCAAATCATTCTTGGCAAAATTTTGTCCTCTTCATTGGTTCACAATCAGCTCACTATCACCAAATTCTTGCAAATTATTAATGCCTTTCTCCCTTTCGCAGTGCAATCTGTGAATTAAGGCTTCATACTAAGTTGTGTTGTTTGAGGAAAAAAAATTGAAATGGAAGGCCGAGTAATACTTTGTACATCATGGTGAAATGAGCATAGCTCATTCTCCTACACCTTGTCTACTTCTTGATCCATCAAAGAACAATTTCCATACTTCATTCTCACCCTTGTGATCTGGCTTGGTGATGTTAGGGAGAGGTTGATTCTCTTCATGCAAATAATAAACTCCTAGCTCAGATTCCTCCATTTCTTTGTATGGATCAAATGTGTGTCTTTTTTTTACACATTCATCAAGAGTCAAGTCCATAATGCATCCGACCTTGGTGTCAGCTTCATGAGTGCTTGGATAATCCTCTTGATCAAATACTGAACAATTTGCATTGATTAGACTTGGTGTATGGGGATCTATGTGAAAATATGCAATAGGCTCAAATCTGATTGGAGCTTTAGTTCCATACCTTGTTCTGAAAAACATGTGTGACCAATCATCCAAAAGGTAGCCTCTAATTTTAGCGGTGAAGTCTCTTGACAAACACAATGCAAAGAGTGGTGGGAAGTATATAAATCACACATCTTGTAACACCATTACATTCAGACACATGTACAATGTGAGGATCAAATATTTTATTACTCCAACTGTTGTCACTATTGTCCCATCTAATTATACTACACCCCTATAGATGACTTCATATTGAATACCTAACTGATCAGCTATTTGTTTTGGCATGACTGATTTTCTTTCTCCTGAGTCAATCATGTAATTATGTACCAACTTATCTCCTATGGTCAATGAGACATAGAATGGAGGGGGATTTAAATTTTTACCTTGTTGTCCTCCATGGTTTCCTTCAGGCTAAGTTACGTTGGTAAGAACTATTTATTGTTGATTGGGTGGCTGATTTGACACTAACCAATTTTCCATATCAGCCTGCAATAGGTCTCTCTATCCTAGGATAGCCAATGACTCCCACATTGACATGTTTACATTTTTTTTCTTCATCTTCTCAATGATGTTGAATGGAGATAAGCTATCTCTCTACTGCCCCTTTCCTTACACATTCTTCTCTAGCACTTGAGTTGTTACAACTAACACTTGAGATGGTTTAGAAGGTGGTTTGGGCTGACCTTGTGTACTTGGAACTGTACTTTAATTTCTAGAACCTTGTGGAGTAATAGAGGTTTTTGGACATTGTGATCATTCTAGAAAGTCTAATTTTATGAAAATCGGAGCTTGGAGTCAAATGTTATGGCTGATTGAAGTTTGGGAGGTCAAACATTGAATTTTTTCTTCATTATGGCTATTTTGGAAAAATCAGGTTCATGTGTCTCGGTTATCCCAAATGAAAATCTCCACATAAATTAATTTAGGCTTTCTTATCCCTGTGCATCCACCATTGATCAGGTCATGAGGCCTGTTGACCTCCAAATTCACCACAATGTATGGTTCCTTTTGCAGCTTTTTCACCTTTGTGCATCCCGCGCGTACTTTTGTCCCGACTGTCGCAGACACATTTCTTCCATGCCACCCACAATACACTGATCTATGGTAAAATTGGATTTTTTCATCCCATGTATACCTGCATCCCAACTATCACGCAGACCACCTAGGACAAAAAGTTCCACTTTTTCTGATTTTCTTTACCTACGGCTATTTCAGCAATGCACATCCCTATTGAACTTGTGCGGTTTAGGACACAAAAAGATGATTTAGCTAATTCCTTTGTATTTCAGCTCCAAACCTAGTATGATGAACCTTGGTACAATCTACACTGGTACAATCTATAGCCTCCAGACCCGTAATGCATTAAAACAAGCCTGTGACTTCACGTTTTGGATTTTTCAATTTTTTTCTAGCACGTTGGATTTTTTTCCTTGGATGGGGGGAGTTATAGAGAAGCCAATGGGACCCATAAAACATGATTTTTGGCCTTGAATTAATTCTACTTTATCAAGACTGAAGAATTTGATGCATGTTATCAAAATTACCTTGAGGGTTGAATTTTGGATAACAATTTTTACAACTCAGCGGGGTTATCTACCTGTCAGATGAAGAATGGCCAACTACCTGTAGCAATCCATTGGGCATGGAGTCTATCTGATAATCTCTCATCGGATCTGAAGTTTGAAAACTTACATCCTTAAGTCATTGAAACATCTATTGATTTGATTCTCCTGTGGCTACAAATTCTTTTCCGAGAGATTGATGAACTGTAAACATCTACACACTAGAAGTAATAGGACATGTGCACCAACACTTAAGGAAATGAAAACTATTCTAACAGTAGTACAATGTGCATAATCACTTGGAGGAATGGAAATTCTAAATTAATATTTACAAGGGTGAGAAACTCTCTTTCTAGTATCAACATTTGAGATAGATTCCATTGACCAGAATCTACAAATCTTCACCATCCATCTTAGCCAATCGGAAGGCATTGCCACCTTCGTATTCAATGATCATATATGGACCACTCCATAAGGCATCAAACTTGTAATGCTTTCCTAGCTTTGAATGATCAAAATCCCACTTTAGTACCAAATCTCTAGCTTGCAATACCTTGGCCTTAGCTTTCTTGTCAAAACTCTTCTTGATCAATGTTTGATCCTTTTCCATGTTCTACATTGCATGTTCTATTATTTCTTCTAATTCCATCAGCTATGCATACCTGATTTCCATAGGCTCAAACTCATCTATTTCTAACTATTTCATGAGTTCCAATGCTAGTAACTTGAGTGATATAGGTAGAACTACTTCTTTCCCATATATAAAGTGTTATGGAGAGCTTCCTGTAGACCTCTTAGGTGTGATCCTATCATCCCATAGAGCTGATTTGATCTTTGCATGCTAAGTTCTCTGATTCTCATCAAGATTTCTCCTTATGATTCTTAGTAGGTTCTTATTCATAGACTCTGCTTGACCATTACCCTAAGGGTAATAATTTGATGAAGTGCTGAGATACACACAATTCTTTACATCCCATTCAGTGATCTTTGTGTGAAGGAATTCTAATGCATTGTCTAATATGATAGTCAGAGGGACACCAAACCTTGTGACTATCCCTTCATAGAAATCCAAGACGTTGGATTCATTTACCTCCTTGAGTTCCATTACTTCAGTCCACTTGGAAAAATAGTTTGTTGCCGTAAGTATCCACTTATGGCCTTGACTTGAATTTGGATTGATAACCCCAATGAAGTCCAATACCCATTGCATGCATGGTTGATTTACAAAAATCAGACGAAGGGGCAGCATTGCTAACCTTTCTTTCCCTGTGAAGAATGCACATCTCTTGCATTTCTTAACCCATGAGTAGTAATTTTTGAACACCGAAGGCCAATAGTAACCACCCTTCATGATTTTGAGCAGTTATGGCTCTTTAGGCAAAGTGACTTCCCACGGGTCAATCATAGAACTCCTACAAAACTTTGTCTATCTTGAATTAGCATAAGAACACCTCAAAAGGAACACCATTGATGTCCTTCTTAAACAAGATTCCACCTATAAACACATATGTAATGTATTTCAATCTTAAGTATCTTCTTTTGGCCTTATTCAAACCTTAGAGGCATAGCCAATTATTCTGTAGATAATGTCATCTATATATTGGTACCATCTATTACATGGACATGGGTGGTGTCAGGTGGATATTCTTGGTCATATTGTAACATCCAAACTTCTTCCTTATTAGTTCATAAATTTGTTGCAACTTTTTTCACACAATACCTTTTCCCATCACAAGCTTGGTGAATTTGATATAAACATCATATTCCATGACCTTGGTGATATACCCAACTCTCTTCTCATTCACATCCCTATTCAACAAGAAGTATTTCACACTTTAATGAGACACCTTTAACTGAATCTTATTATTTGAAAGAATTTATGTGAAATTTTTAAGTGCATGGACGATTGCAAATACTTGTTTCTCAACAAAATTATATCTAACCTCATAATTTTTGAGTTCTTAACTAAATAAATCTATCAGTTGTTCTAATAAGTCATTGTTTTGTTAAACCAAGATGGAAGAAATTTTTCTCACTTCCCCCAAATGTATAAAGAATAAAATATTTTGCATAATTTGGTTTTATAAGAGTTGGGGCCTCATAAATGGATTTCTTTTTATTTTAAAACTACTCTTTCCTTCATTTTACTAACTAAATATGTCATTCTTCTTGAGTATAGAGGTAATAGGTTTAGATCAAGTAGAAAAGTTGGGAATAAACTTTCTTTTACAATTTATGGTTCCTAAGAATCTTTGCAACCCTTTCATGTGCCTAGGGAGAGAGGGACAAAATTACATCCACTCTATCTAGATATATGGTAAGGCCATCCTTTAACACCACATGTCATAGTAAATTTCCTTCATGAATAGAAAACACACACTTGTTAGGATTCCAGGAAATACCAAACTCTCGGTATCTATCAAATACCTTACCTCAAATGATTCAATTGTTTAGTTATGTGCTTTAATTAGATAGTTATGTACTCAAAATATACCAAGATAATGTCACCAACAATTCCTTTAAAGGCCATATACATTTCTCTTTATAAATTTGCACTAGCATTTGTTAATCCAAAAGACATCCTCTTGTAAGAATAAACACCCCACTTACTAGTGAAGGTTGTATTGAACTAATTTGATTCTTACACAAGGACTTTGTTGTACCCCAAATAACCATATAAGAGAGATAATATCTCTACTACAGACATTGTTTGAAGAATTTGTTCTATGGATGGAAGAGGATAATGGTCCTTTATTCATTATTTGTTCAAGTCTTTAAAGTCTACACACAATCTGATCTCCCTATTATTTTTCATGATTGAAACCAATTTTACCACCCAAGAAGAATGCTTGATTGGGAAAATGATAATTACCTCCTTAAATTTATTAAATTATTTTCTCATCAAGGGCTCTATCTTTGGATTAATAGGTATGTGTTTCTTCCTAATAGGTTTTGTGTTGGGATCCAATTCAATGGTATGTTTTGAAAGGTCTGAATAAAAACCTTTAAGCTCCTCATAACTCCAAGAAAAAACTTCATCATACTCCTTACAAAGTTCAATAAGAGATTACTTTTCAAAATTATAACATACATTTCCAATCTTTAAAGATTTTTCCCTTGAAATTTCCACCTACTCAAAGCTTTACTCTTTTATAGTTATGTTCATTTTATCTCCTTTGAACTGATCATCAAGGTTAAATATGTTTTCCAAGGTGATTAATCCCTTAGGTATTATAGTAGTCTTGAGTTGAATGATTTGATCCTCATATTTCTCTTGTAGTCTTGATTAATTTCTAGTAGAGAAATATTCCTCATCTTGTAAAAAGTTTATAATGTGCTCATCACTATCAAAAACTTACAAACAAGTTGCATTATCTAGTATGGTGGGTTTAATTGTGAGCTTTACATGGTGTTACAAACCTTTCTTGATGTCTTGTGGAATGTCATATTGGGATCCAACTACTTCAATTATATCAACATATTTGTTTTGTACTCTTGGTATAACTTGAATTTTGAAATCATTGAAACCTTTAATCATGTCACATGTTCTATGTTTATAGGCTTTTAGTAGTTTGTTTTTTGATACGCGTTGATCTCTAACCTGATGTATGAATAGTTCACTATCTCTAAATACCTGAAATGACTTTATTCTATACCTTTGATCAATGCCTCATACTCTGCCACAATATTGGTATAGTTGAACTGAAGTCTGAATGCAAAGAAATCTTGTTTCTCATTAGGAGAGATTAATGAAACCCCAGCACCAATTTCATTCTTCCTTATCGATTCATTGAAATATAACTACCACACACCATCTTGTTCTTCCCAAAAATTCATAATGTTAGGCATAAGGTAATTCTCTTCATGTATACAATAAGTTCCTAACCTTTTTTCTTCCATGTGATCATAAGGAGCAAACTCAAACTATTCCTTTACCTAATTGTCAAATAGAATTTCATGAACCTCCTCTAAATATGTGGAAACCTCATAAGATCATCACTCTTCTCTTGATCATACATAACATAATTCATATTTATAAGCCCATGTGTATACGACTCAATGTGGTTATGGGAAATAGGCTCATCTTTGATAGTCACTCTATTTCCATATCTCATCCTGAGAAGCACATATGACCAATCTATAGATAAGAATCCCCCTACATTTTATAGTAAAATATCAAGCAAGGCATATGGCAAATAAGGGAGGGATTTCAATGACTGAAATGTTTTGTAAGATTCAAATATTTTATGATACAAATTTTGTTAATAGAAGTGTCATCCAACTAAACAAACCCTTTGGTAATTGGTGTATATTTTATGTCTAATGAATCACCTATCCTCTTAGGAATAATAGAACTGCTAGCTCAAAAATCTATCATCTAATTTTGTACAATGTACTTACCAATTGATTTAATATTTTTGGAAATTAAATATATATTGCAAATTAACTACTATAGTGAATGATGTACAAATAAGGAAATACAGTAATTTGGAAAAGCTATAAACATGTAATAATGTTGAAATTCTAAAAAAATATGGAGAGACCAGGATTTTTCTAATTTTTTGATTAGAATGGAGGTGATCAAGGTAGGTGAAATACTGAAACAGACTATAGACAATGTCATTTATGCTCACTAAAAAATTTGGAACTCATGAACGACATAGGACAAGGGCACCCATAGGAGGGCAGGGGCTCCTGGGCACTGGCGAATAGATATGGGTGTTAGTGGCCATGAAAATTGATCATTTTTATGTCATAATAGGTTCATAGTTCATTCATTTCTATCTTTTGATATTTTCTCCTAGATATCTAAAGGTACATGTAGCCTACAAGAAAGAAGTTTGTCTACACATACCCATAAACCACATCAAACTTGAAAAGGAGACTACAAAATGGGGATTCAGACTAATGTCAGTGGTCACTTGAAGAGTGAACTTAAAACCAAGAGTTTCACTACATCTAAGACTCCATGTAGTTCTTGTGTGTGTGTAGAAATGATACTATAGAATCCCCTTATACAAGTTTCACAAATGATAGTAAGTGAGATCTATAATGTAGATGATGTATATTATGTGGGGATGGAATAAAATAGAATTCCCCTTCCTATGTTGTTTATGTAAAATTATCTATCCCTATATATTGAATAAATTTGCTATATGAATGCCTTTGAAATGCTTTTGTGCCTTTTGAATTCAAGTTTAGGTGGTAATAGTAATGTTTAGTGCTTGGCCCCTCATTTTGAAATAAAAATTATGTATTTATATGATTCCATTATTTTAATTTTTGTAATTGACAACTGAAAGTATGACCCGTAGTAATAAAAATCAATTAAGAAGTGAAAGGGGCCTATTATCCAAAATTCACCCCCCAGGGTAAATTTGATAACATGTAAAACAAGCTTGGGGCCGAAGAAATTGCAAAAATTGGCCAAGTCCTAGTCCAGGTGGTTTGCGGGACAATTGGGACATCGGGACGGGCGGGACGCAAAAACTCAGAATGGCCGAAAGCAAGGGAAAAATGACTAAGTCTTCGTCTGCGTAGCATTTGGGACAGTTGGGACAAAAGTACGCGTGGGACGCGGATCGGCCAGTTTGGCGCAAGTCAGTCCATTTCGGGCGGTTCGGAGAAATTTGTCCCAAGCAGTTTAGGACAGTTGGGACAAGAGTACGCGGAGGACGCAAACCAGCCGGTTCAGCCGAAACAGAGGACTTTCGTTTGGGACATCTGGGCCAAAAGTACGCGTGGGACGTGAAAAGCCAAAGGAGCCGAGAGTGAATGAAATCTTGCCACGTGTCTTCGTCGCAAAGAGGGACAGGTCCTAAGCCCGAATCGGGTGGTTCAGAGAAATTTTTCCCAGGCAGTTTGGGACATCTGGGACTAGAGTATGCGAGGGACGCGAAGAGCCAGAAAAGCTGCCAATGAATCACAATGTGCCACGTGTCAGAAGGTTGAAAATTTGCTAAGTGCGCCCCTCAAGCCCGAACCAATAAAATAGTGCCACATGTCTAATTTTAAGGGCCTAAAAGGAACTTTCAGAGGATAGACCTACGGATGAATCATAGTCTGACACGTGTCATTCAAGTGGCAATGCGTGGGAAAAATTCAAGTGTTTTCCTGCCGATCCGTTTTTTGGGCCGTTTTTGCCCTAACTCTTCAAATGATCATATCTTTTGATCCAGAGCTCGGATTTGCACGTTCTTTATATCAATGGAAATCTGATGAAATTATCTACATGATTATAGGGTCAATATTGAATTTTGGTTCAGTTTGGAGTGGGAAAATTTAGAAACACCTCTGGCACGTAATAATAGACAGAAGTAACATTTCAACAACCAGCTTTAATGCAACAGACAGTTCGCCGTTTCTGCTAGACAGTCTGCCATTTTTCCAGGATTCGCCACTTCTACCATAATGAGATGAGTTAAATATGACCTAGAAGTGGTTGGGGTAGATCTGACTTTCCTCTCTCTTCCCTCTCTCTTTCTTCCTATATATTGTAAGGAGGGGCTTCTTTCTAAGGGTCGAACATTCCTGTTTTGCTCCTCCCTTCTTCTCTTTATCAGGCGAATTTGTAGAGTTCAAACCTCCCATTTGAAACTGTAATGTGACTCTACCTCTTGGCATTTTGTAGTGTATTGTATCAATCTTTGGAGCAAGTAATAGATGTCTGTGGATGATTCTCAACCCTCTCTGTGTTCATTTGCATCCTCCTAGTCTTTCACTACAAATTTTGTTATCTGTGCATGATCTTGCATCACATTTGAATGGTCTATGTTTATTGGCAAGATAGGTGTTCTTCATTCCTCGGTGCATCACCTCTATTAGCTTAGGTTTATTTTTATGCATCTTCTTACCCTGTCTCCCTGGCGAGTTAGATTAGACTTTGAGTAAACCTCTGCATTTTTTGTGTGCATCTGAACAAAGGAATAGGAACCAGCTTTCTCTAGAGATTCCTTTCTCATTTTGCAAGTCCCACACTTGGAGAAAGGATTCAATGTTATGAAATCACACTGGATGCTAGCATGATCAACCTAGAAATTTTATCAACATCCAAGGGTGCTGTGATTTTGCATCAATAGTTTTGGCACACCTGGTGGGACACTAGAGGTCTCATTTTTATTACAGCAAAGTTGATGTACATCTGTTGCAATTTTCTTGCTTGAAAAGAGCTATTATTTTCATATCTGGCGACTCCAAGGGGAAAGAATCAACTGGTTTCAGCAGTGCAGGCCTAAAAACTCATGAAAAGAGTCACCACAAGGTCAAGAGCTAGAGAAGAAGAAGTTTTGTTTGAATACCTACAATTATCTCCAAGAAGAAGGTAAAGAGGAAGAAGGATTCAAAGGTCTCCATCTCCACTAGACAAAACTCTCTCAACTCCTCCACCTGATAGGCCTTTCATTCAGTCAACAAGGGTTTTAAGACCAATTAGAATGGCACAAAACAACCCCTATGTCAACTTCACAGGCAGCAGCCCACTTGCCCTCAATGCACAACATCCAATTTGTATTACATACTTGAAGAACATTACGTACTTCACTGGAGAAAATCAGACTACTCCAGGTGATCATGTTAAAGATATTGCTAACCTTTGTGCAATCCATGAAATCAATGAGATGCAAGTGGCTGTCAAGTTGTTGGCATCTTCATTCAAGGGGAAAGCATTGCAATGGTTTAGGAGCCTTGGAGCTGGTTCTATCACAAATTGGAATCAGTTGTGTATAGCACTTCATGAGCAATTTGGAGAAAAGGGAGACAACTTGTCTCTTTTGGAGCAGCTGACAACCATCAAGAGAGCTCCCAATGAGTAGCTGACTGATTTCAACTTCAGATTTCAAAAAACTTGGGAGAGGATTCCAGTGGTAGTCAGGCCAATAGCAGAAGGTGCTTTTCTATATTACCTTAAAGCTTTGAATTATGATATTTCTATGTTAATTCAATCTATGGGAGGCACAACCTTACCTGCTGCTTATAACATTGCCATTAGAGCCGAAAACTGTCTTGATTCAAGCTGGTAAACTGGCTCCTAGGCCTCCCATGCCCCTTGTATCCAAACTTAGAAAATCCAAAGCACTAGTCAAGCGCCCACTTTGGCTCATGTCTCCCACCCCTAGAAATCAAAGTTCAAGTGAAACTTCTACTTCATCCTCTAGTGCTTCAAATGAGCTTCAAGAGGTCATGAAGCAATTGCAAAATCTAGGCAATGAGCTGGTTACTCTCAAAAGGCAACAAGCCCAAAGTTTCAGACCTTCTTATCAACCCCAAGCTCAACCTAATAGGCAGCCATACCAACCACAAAGGCCCCCTAATCCAGTTGCAAACATGAATCAAACAAGGCCTCCTGCCAATAGACCATTCCAGCCCTATAATCCAAATGTCATATCTACCTCTAAGGCATTAGTGCCAACACAGAACAACATTGCTCAGGAATATGATTGGTGCTTTCCATGCAACGAGCCTCATAACCAATCCATGTGTTTCAATGGTGCTCTCAATCAAGCACTAATGGTGACGACTACTGGTGTGGAGGGTGAGGGCAGTCAAGGAAACAGTCAACAACAAGAAACATTCCAACAACAATCAGCCCTAAATGACACCACATTGGTGAACTGACAAGCAGAGGATTTCTGTGGCATGAATCAGGTAGTTTCTCAAGGTGTTGCAGCCAACACAAGGTCAAAGAGGAGAAATTTGGGTGAAGAACAACCATTAGCCCCAGCCAATCCATAACCTTCCATGGCTCCACAAATGATTGGCAAACAAAGTCCAGTTTCAAATGCACAAGGACAGCCAAGAACAACCCCTAGGCCAACTCAAATGCCAGCTGTTGCTGCCCACGTGCAAGGAGTAAATGTGCAAACCAAGGGACATCAGAGAGATCCTTCATCACCATTCAGTATCATTGATCAGTTGAAGAAGACAAACGTCAACATATCAATGTGGGAATCCCTGTCTATCCTAGGCCAAAGAGATCTGCTGCAAGCTGCCATGAAGGATTGGCCAACTTTGAATCAGTAGGTTCAGATGCAAGACAAAGTGCTTACAAATGCTACCCAGCCTGAAGGAAGTCATGGAGGGAAACAAGGTAAGATTTTGAAGCCCCCTCCTTTCTATGTTTCGTTGATCATTGGAAATCAGCTAGTACACAATTGCATGATTGATTCCGGGGCAAGTAGTTCAATGTCATGCCTAAAACAAATAGCTGATCAGCTAGGGCTCCAGTATGAAATAACATCCAAAGGGGTAGTGCAGTTAGATGGAACAGTAGTAGAAACAGTTGGAGTGATTAGAAACTCGAGTCTTACCTTGCATGCATGTCCAAATGTTGTTGTTTTACAAGATGTATCAGTCATAGACCTTCCACCACTCTTTGCATTGTGCTTGTCAAGAGACTTCACTGCTAAAATTGGAGGCTATCTTTCGGCAGATTGGTCTCACATGCTATTTAGAACAAGGTATGGAACTAAGGCTACAATTAGGTCTGAACCTATTACAAACTTCCATATTGAGCCTTACACTCCAAGTCAGATTAATGCCAATTGCTCAGCATTTGATCAAGAAGATCACCCTAGCACTGACGAGGCTGACACCAAGGTTGGAAGTATCCCGGATTTGACTCTTGATGAATGGGCAAGCAAGGTGCATGCTTTTGATCCTTATCAAGAAGTAGAAGAATCTGAGCTAGGGGTTTATTGTTTACATGAAGAGGATCAACCTCTCCCCAGCATCACCAAGCCAGATCATAAGGACAAGAATGAAGTATGACAGCTGTTCTTTGATGGATCAAAGAGTAGACAAGGTGCAGGAGGAGGAGCTATGCTCATTTCACCACAAGGTATAAGGTATTACTCAACCTTCCGTTTCCAGTTTTCCTGTTCAAATAACACTACTGAATATGAAGCCTTGGTGTAAGGGGATACATTGGGCAATCAAGAAGAAAATAAAAAACTTGCAAGTCTTTGGTGACAGTGAACTAATTGTCAATCAAGTCAGGGGACAACATGCTACAAAGAATGAACTACTAAAGAACTACAAGAACAGGGTATGGGACCTCGTATGGAGGATTTCGAGGGCTTTGGCATCATATCGCGTCCATACCTAGGAAAGAAAAATGAAGCCGCAGATAGGCTCGTAGCAATAGTTGGAGCAATGCCTTTGACATGTGGTTGACAAGTATTCAACAAGGGAAAAAACACAGCCAAACATGTCCATGTGATTGTGAGGCCTAGCAGTTCTAGATAATAACACCAGTTGGCAGGTGTTTGAGAACGATCAACAGATCGTCAATTTCTTACAAGAAGAGGCTGAATTCTCAGCTAGGAATCAGGACAGATTAGAGCAGCAGTATGGGGATCAAGTAGTGTAGCTGCAGACAAACAAACTTCCTAGAGGACTTAGTAACATTGGAGTCTATCTTCAAACCCTAATGACCAGTTCCGTAAGGAGAAAGGCTAACATACAGGTCAAAAGAGAAGATTCAGTAGCCAATTCTTGATTGGGGAAAACAAAACACTTGCAAATTGGCAAGGTAGACCACTGAACAGGAGAAAGGTCATGAATTTCATACAACTTTGCCAAGAATTTCCAGATGTCTTTTCTTGGAGCTATGAAGACTTGAAAGGTTTCAATCCCAACTTAGCTCAGCATACCATTGAATTGGATCCAAATACTAAGCATGTTAGGAGGAAACAAAGACCAGTCAATCCACACATGGAGCCTCTCATGAGGAAAGAATTGGACAAGCTGATTGAGTTAAGGATCATATTCCCAATCAAGCATTCTAGTTGGGTTACCAACTTAGTTCCAGTCAGAAAGAAGAGTGGAGAGATCAGATTGTGTGTTGACTTCAGAGACTTGAATAGAGCCTCTCTCAAGGACCATTACCCACTCCCTTCCATGGATCAAATCTTGCAAGTTGTGGTTGGCTCTGAGAGGTTTTCACTACTTGATGGCTACTCAGGCTACAATCAAATTATGGTGAAGGAGGAGGACCAGTTCAAGATAGCCTTCACAACCAAATGGGGAACTTTTACATACAGGAAAATGCCATTTGGGCTGTCCAACGCTGGTGCTACCTTCCAAAGGGCAATGGACATGGCATTCAAAGGTTTGATTAACAATGTGGTGCTAATTTACCTTGATGACATCACTATTTTTTTCAAAAATGCAGCAAACCACCTCTCTCATTTGAGACAAGTCTTCACGAGGTGCAGGAGATTTGGAGTGTCTTTGAATCCTAAGAAGTGCATCTTTCTTGCACATGAAGGAAAGCTCCTTGGCCATATTGTCTCCAAAGAAGGATTAGCAATTGATCCAGAGAGGGTCGAAGCCATAAGAGCACTACCATTCCCAAGCCATAAGAAGGCCCTTCAGAGTTTCTTGGGAAGGATAAGCTTTGTTCGGAGGTTTGTCCCAGATTTTACAGCCCTTGTCAAGCCCATCACCAAAATGTTAAAGAAGAATATGGCTTTCAAGTGGACAGCAGAAGGCAAGGAGAGTTTTGAAGTAATCAAAGAAGCTATCTCTCAAGCATCAACTGTCATCAACCTGGACTTCTCTAAGGATTTCATCCTCTATGCATTTGGAAGTAATGACACTATTTCTACCATTTTGGTACAGCAGAACAAGGATAATGATGAGCAACCAATTACCTTCTTCAGTTGGAGCCTAGATGACTATGAGGTGAGGTACTCTTTTATTGAGAAGCATGTACTTGCAGTAATCAGAAGCTTGAATAAATTCAAGCATTTAGTCTCAAACAACAAGGTCCAGTTGCTGGTCTCACATGCTGGGGTTAAGGACTTCCTCCTCAACAAGGATTTGAATGAGAAAATGGCCGGTTGGATCACCTGTGTCATGGAGTATGACATTGAGATCAAGATCACCAAGCTGGTAAGAGGGAAAGGATTGTGTGAGCAGCTGGTTTTGGGGAAGCAAAAAGAAGTATGCAATGAAGAAGAGGTTGTTTTGGCAGTTCGGGACAGCCATGAGCCAAGTGGCAATCAAGAAGAAAACAATGTTGCCCCCACTCCTTGCTGGACCCAAGGTATTATACACTTCCTAGGCACAGGTGTATGCCCTTTAGAGATGAACAAGACCCAAAGGAGACACTTCAGATTGCAGGTTGTTCCGTATGCCATTGTTGATGGAGTTTTGTTCAAGAAATATGTAAATGGAGTGCTGCTGAGGTGCATTAGCACAAATCAGATTCAAAGGGTGTTGGAAGAGTTTCATGATGGACCAGCTGGTGGTCATTTTGCACCAAGAGTGATAGCTCTAAAAATCATGAAGGCTGGTTATTAGTGGCCTAAAATCTTCAGTGATTGCTATGCATGGATCAAGAGGTGTAAGAATTATGCATTCTTCATAGGAAAGGAGATACTTGCTGCCCTTCCATTACATCCAATCTCAATTGACCAGCCATTCATGCAATGGGGTTTAGACTTCATTGGAGTCATTAATCCCAATTCAAGCCAAGGGCACAAATGGATTTTGACAGCCACAGACTACTTCACCAAATGGACAAAAGCAGTAGCACTCAAAGAGACAAATGAGTCTAGCATCTTAGACTTTTATGAGGGGATAACAACTAGATTTGGTGTACCTGCTACAATAATCTCTGATAATACATTGGCATTTATTGGATCTAAGGTGACTGAGTGGGCTGTCAAGAACGGTATCTACTTAAGCACTTCATCAAACTATTACCCTCAAGGTAATGGCCAGGCCAAGTCTACAAACAAGAACTTGTTGAGGATCATTAGGAGGACTCTTGACGAGAATCAGAGGTCTTGGCATACCAAACTGAGATCAGCCTTATGGGCTGATAGGATAACTCCCAAAAGATCCACAGGTAGCTCTCCATTCAAAATTGTCTATGGAAGAGAGGCAATCTTGCCCATATCACTTGAGTTGCCAACATTGGAACTCATGAAGTAGCTAGAGTTACTAGAGTTTGAGTCCATGGAGGTGAGGTATGTAGAGTTGATGGAGCTACAAGAGATCAGAAATTAGGCATCCCAAGTAATGGAAAAGGATCAAGCTTTGATCAAAAATACCTTTGATAGGAAGGCCAAGGATAGATCTTTTCAAGTTGGAGATCTAGTGTTGAAATGGGATGTGGATAGAGAAAAACTGGGAAGGCATTCAAAATTTGATGCCATTTGGAGTGGCCCATACATGGTCACGAAATGCAAGAACAACAATGCTTTCCAATTGGCCTCATTGGATGGTGAAGAACTACAGATTCCAGTCAATGGAATCTATCTCAAGCGTTGATTTTAGAAGGAAATTCACTACTTTATAAATATTAGATTAGATTTTCATTTCTCCAAGTGCTTGTGCACATTGTTTTGTTGTAGGTTAGTTTTGTTGTCCCTAAGTGCTTTGGCACAGCTTGCTGTCCATGGAGATGTTTTACAGTCCTTGCTCCAATCAGGTGATATTCCATCTTCCTCCTTACATATTCTAAGTCAGTTGGGGTTCTAAACAGAATATCTGATGACTCCATGCTCAATGGACTACTTCAGGCAACCGCTATCTTCTACCTAGCAGGCAGGTAACCCCGCTGAGTCGTCAAATTGTTATGCAAAATTCACCCCCCAGGGTAATTTTGATAACATGCATTAAATTCTCAAGTCCCAGGAAAATAGATTGATTCAAGGCAAAAAATCATGTTTCTAGGGTCCCCTCGGATTTTTTCTAACTCTCTTGTCTAAGGAGAAAAGAGCAAGTTCTAAAAAAGGGTGAAAAAGTTGCAAAAAACAAGCTCTTGGGCCAGAAAAAATCATGAAAAATGGCTAAGTCCTAGTCCAGGTGGTCCTTGGGACAGTTGGGATGTCAGGGCATGAATTGGCTGAAAGGCTGCCAGGCAGTCCACAGAGCATTGGGACAGTTGGGACATCGGGATGCACAGGACACAGAAAGCCGATTCGGCCAAAGGAGGAAACAAAATCAACTAACTGCTGTGCAGAGCAAGTTGGGACATCTGGGCCATGAGGACGTGAAGGACATGAACCACCTGAATTGGTCGAAACAAGGAACTTTGACATTGGGACAGTCGGGCCAGAAGTACGCGGCAGATGCAGGGAGCCGAAGGAGCCGAGAGCCAATCAAATTATGCCACGTGTCTTCGCCTCAAAGAGGGACAGGGAAGCCCGAATCAGGCGGATCGGAGGAATTTGTCCTAGATAGTTCGGGAAAACTGTGACAAAGGGACGTGAAAAGCCGGCAGGCCCGTGGACAAATCAAGACATGCCACGTGTCACAAGGGAAGACGTCCAAAATTTCTAAGGGGCAAGGTTTGAAGCGTTGGCCCGAGCCAATAAAAAGAGGACATGTGTCCTAAGGAGAAGGGGAGTGTGGAGCATGGGGAGGACTTGGATAATTTGGAAAAATTTGGCCAAAAAGCTAAAAGGTAAAGGATGACCCCGCGCCCCTTTCCTCCAACCAGATCATGCCACGTGTCCTAAGTGGCGGGGACACGGGGAAAAATTGGGAAATTTTTCCAAAAGTTACAAAAAGTCAAAACTTTCAAGGAAAACCCGTGGATAAGGGAAGGAGAGATAATTTCTCATCCAATTAGTGCCTGACACGTGTCGTCCAGGTGGCGGAGTGCGGGAAAAAATTTTAAAATCCATTTTTACCTGTTTTGTGCCCTAAATCTTCAGATCGCCATATCTTTCGATCTAGAGCTCAGATTTGCACGTTCTTTATATCATTGGAAATCTTATAAAATTCTCTACATGATTCCATGGTTAATCTTTAATTTTGGTGTAGTCTAGAGAGAGAAAGTTAAGAAACGGCTCTAACATGTGTTCATGGCCAGAAGTGACATTTCAGTGACTAAATTTAATGCAGAATGGGTCGTATTCTCCTCCAATTCGATCAAAAATGACAGGGTATGGGTTTGTAAGGTCCCCCATGCCACCTTAATGCATTTGCAGTTAAGGAGGAATGGGCTCCCATGTTTTGTATGTTTTCTCTCTCCTGGGATCGACCCATGCAATGTAAAAGCCAAATTTGGCTCATTTTCAAAGGGTGGAACTTTTTTTGGCATAGCAATCTCCTTCTTTCACCTGCAACAAGTGATTGTTGCAAGATTCAGACCTCTTCAAAGACAGTAATAGATTTTCTACCTCTCTAAAGTTATAATGCAGTGGTTTTGACATTGGAAATGATAATGCAAGCTTTGTGAATGAGTTTCAGTCTTTTGTATTATTTACTTCATTTCAGATCCTAAATTATATCTCACCAGCCTGTGAATGTATTATGTTGCAATCTTTGGTTTGTGTCTATTTGCATGAAAAAATTATTCACCACTCCTTTTAGTGCATCACCATCTTTAGTTAGTTTCAATTTTTGCACTTCTATCCCTGTCTCCTTGCAATTTAGAGTAGGATTAGGATCTGAACCTCTCTAGTTGTGCAAATATAGATCTAAATCAGAGGAGGTTGAGGAACCAGCCTCTAATCTGGAGATTCCTCTCTCAGTTTCATAAGTCCCACACTTGGAGAGAGGTTTCCATGTTTCGCAATCATACTAGATGCTAGAGTGATCAACCTAGAAGCCTGATCTACATCCAGGGGTGCTATGAGCCTCCAACAACAGGAACCAAGGATCTAGATGTTGACATTGTATTTTGATCATATGGCCTGAAAGTTATAGTAGCTTAAGGTTGTCCTTGGTTCTGGCTCTAATTTACAATCTGAGATGGTGGCCTATTTTTTTAGTATTGGGGTCTAGTCTGATACTGATCTTGAGAGTGAGCCTAAGGCTAATATGACCTAGAACTCTAAGCTTGTTCTCTTTTGATGGTTATTAGTTCATTACCCAAGGTTTGTAATTGGTTCATGACCTCTTGGAGTTCCTTGGAGTTGTTAGATGATGAAGTGGAGTTTTTCAGTTGAGCTTTAACACTTGGGGCTGGGTATAGGAGCTAATGTAGGCATTTGGATAGTATCTAGACTTCCTAACATAGGGTATAGAGGCATGAATGGCCTAGGGGTGATTTTTCTAGCCTAAATCAAATGGTTCTTAGCCCCTATGGAAAGACTATAGGCTACAGGTAAGGTTGTGCCCCCCATTGACTGAATCATCAAAGAAATATCAGAATTCAAATCCCTAAGAAAGTATAAGAATGCACCTTCATCAGTGGGATTTATTGTTGTTGGGATCCAATCCTAGGTCCACTGAAAACTGAGTTTAAAGTCTGTCAACTTCTCATTCGGGGCTCTTTTGATTGTTGTTAGTTTCTCTAATAAAGATAAGTTGTCACCTTTCTCTCCAAACTGGTTATGGAGAGTTGTGCACAACTGGTTCTAATTCTGGATAGAGCCTGCCGCAAGGCTCCTAAACCATTAGGAAGCTTTCCCTTTGAATGAAGAGGCAATTATCTTAACTGCAATTTCCATCTCATGGATTTTTTGGATTTTATAGACATTCATAATATCTTGGACATGATCATAAGGGGAAGTTTAGTTTTCCCCAGTGAAATACGAGATGCTCTTTAATGTTGCAATCAGGACTAGATTTTGTGCATTTAGGGTGAGTGGGCTGCTACCAGTGAAGTTCAAATATTGATTGGGTTGTGTCATTCTGATTGTTCAGAGGAATCTTGTTGATTGAACAAAAGGCCTACCAGGTGGAGGTGTTGACAAGGTCCTATTTGGTGGAGATGGAGACCTTTGAGCTCTTATTCCTCTTTTTGTTCTATCCGAGGATAAATGTAGATAGATAAAGAGTCCTTCCCTAGTTCTTGATCTGGTCTTAATTCTTCTCATAAATGTGCCAGGCTTGGACTACTAAAACTAGTGGATTCTACCTCTTTTGGAGTCACCAGAAGTGCAATTTCAAAGCTCCTTCAAAGTTGGAAACTTATAACAAGTGCACATCAATATTGTTATAATTAAAATGAAGACTTATTCTCTTTTTCCCACTCTAAACATCAATCATAGCTATAACTAAGATCTTCTTCATCCCATGTAGATAGATGTTTTAAATGAATAACAAAGCTAGACTACGGCTTTGGTTGATAAATATCCTCCCAAAAATTTGGTAAACCCAAAAAAAATTTCAAATACCATCAGAGCATTTTTGGGCTAAGAATTTTTTTTGGAGAGGATATTAATCAACCAAAGCCATAGTCCAAGTTTGTGCTTCACTCCAAACATCCATGTACATGGGATGAAAGTCTTGTATATGTTCAAAATACCTACAATCAAGCTCTGCATAGCTCTATGGGACATAGCTCATTTCAGGTACGTCTTAGATTCTATCTAATTGATCCCATTGATGTAACATTTCCTTTTACTTCTTAAGGAAAGACAAATGATCCAGAACATTGTTTAAAAAAAAACTATTTTTTGTAAAGTCTTAAGATATTTATTATTGGAAGTTTTAAATAAAAGTCCTAAAAGTCTATTTCTGGAAGTTTTTTAGCAATTTCTGTATTTCACATTTTTTAGGGTCTTCCAAAGATTTTTGGGCTTAGCAAAATTTTGGGGAGGATATTTATCAATCAGAGACGTATTCTAGCTTTGTGCTTTACTTCAAACACCCACACATTTTTGGTCTTAGAAAATTTTAGCGCTGGATATTTATCGACTGGAGCCATAGACTAACTTTTTGCTTCACTCAAAAAATCCACTTACATGGGATGATAGTTTTCCACATGTCTAACATAGGTACAACTGAGCTCTTCATAGTTGTATGAGCCATATCTCATTTCAGGTATGCCTTTGATTCCATCCATTCCATCCATTGCATCCCATTGATGTAGAATTTCCCTTTTCTTCTTAAGGAAAGATGAATGAAACAAAACAAGGCTTCTAAAGATCTATTTTCTGGCATTCCAAAATTTTCTATTTTTGGCAGTTTTAAGGGAAAGCCTAAAGTCTATTTATGGAATTTTTTAACATCTTCTGTATTCTGTATTTTTTAGGGTCTTCAGAGGATTTTTGGGTTTAATAAAATTTTTGACAAGATATTTATCAACCAGAGTCACAATATAACTTTTTGCTTCACTCCAAACATCCATGTACATGGGATAAAAGTCTTGCGTATGTCCAACATAGCTACAATCCAGCTCTTCATAACTCTACGGGACATAAACCATTTCAGGTATGTCAGGGATTCCACCCATTGGCTCCCATTGATTTAGCATTTCCTTTTGATTCTTAAGAAAATACGAACAACCCAGAACAAGGATTCCAAAGATCTTTTTTAGAAAGTCTTAAAATTTCTATTTTTGGTAGTTTTCAAGGAAAACATTGAAAGTCTTTTTCTTGGAGTTTTTATCAGCTTTTGTATTTTGCATTTATGAGGGTCTTTGGAGACTTTTTGGGTTTAACATAAAATTTGAGCATGATATTTATTGACCAGATCCATAGTCTACCTTTTTGCTTCACTCCAAACATCCATATACATCGGATGAAAGTATTGCATATGTCTAACTTCACAACAATCGATCTCTTCGTAGCTCTATGGGATAGATCCCATTTAAGGTGTGTCTTGGATTCAAGCCATTGGCTCCCACTGATTTAGCATTTTATTCTTAAGGAAAAACAAATGATATAGTATATGGATTCCAAAGATCTATTTTTTGATGCTATAAAAATTTCTATTTTTTTATAGTTTTAAAGGAAAGGCTAGAAATTCTATTTTTGGCATTTTTAACAACTTTTGTATTTTGAATTTATGAGGGTATTTAAAGCATTTTTATGCTTAACACAATTTTCAGTAGGATATTTATCATTCGGAGATGCATCCTAACTTCATGCTTCATTCCAAATATCTATGTACACGGAGTGAAAATCTTGTATATGTCCAACATAGCTACAATGAGCTCTTCATAGCCACCTAAATTCCGCTTTTGCAATCGCATTGCTAAAAGCACACTAATCACTCTCATTCTTACCATTTCCATTATAATTAGTGATTTCCACTAATTAACTAACATTTCTTACCATTTTGGTTAATTAACAATGTTTTGTTGATTACCTAGCCTCTTTCACATTCAGGATGCCAATTTACGACACATCATAAGTCAAAATCCTCTTCCGAACAAATAATTAGCGATTATTAGCTAATTAAGCCTATTTTACCCTTATTTTGGTCAATAAACCCTATTATTGGCTTAAACCCCTCTTCCAACCATTAAAAATCACCCCATTTCCCTCCAAGACATCTCAGAAGGCTTCAAAAGCTTATCCTAGCCTCTTAATTGACCCTAAGTGGTTGATTAAGGCTCTCACATCCTAATCACTTGTTAATTCACTAATCATGATTAGCAAGCCTTAAAACCTTAATCTACTTTGTGCTTTTAGTCCCACATGCACCAAGATGCAAGTTTTCCCCAAATAGAAAACTATAAAAAGGACTAACCACATACCTTTAAACTTTACACCATGCTTTGAATTGCATATCATATAAGAAATATGATTAAGAGCCTTAACTTCCTCAATTTTAGCTTTCTCAATAGCCTCCAATCTTCATGTTGGTTAGTAGAGGGATATCCAATATGGCCTTGTAGCCATTGTTGGAGAGATCCTCTCACCATTTGTGAAGTAGCAAAAAACCATAATTTGATTGCTCCTAGATCTATTTAGGTCTATGTTAGTTAGCAATTCATACTAAGTAGGCATGATTTAGCTAAGATTGATTGATATCATGTTAGTTATTTTAAGTGTTCCATTAAGCTTTAATCATTGATGTTACTATTGTTAATTCCTAGCTTTGTTAATAGACTATGTGGTGTTAGTCTAGCTATTTAGCTTTGTAAGAGTTTTTAGTAGTTATCATTTGGCACGCCCGGTGGGACCATTCCCCATTGCATTCATTCATCTTTGAAGCTTTATAGATTAGTTTTCAAGGTTTTATAGAGCAAATTTCAAAGTTTTGTATCTTAATTTCAAACTTTTATAGTTTTTAAAACTAGATTAGTAGTAGATTCTTTATTTTCATATTCTTTTTAGGATCTTAGGAGGTAAAGTGTTGTCAAAATTCCATCAGAAAGTCAAATATTTGAGTTTTATCAGATTTTTCTTGTCAAAGTCCATGTTTTCACCACCTACAGGAAGGTGCATGCTCATGTCTTCAGGGCCGCACTCACGTTCAAAGGGGCAGTCACATCTCAAAACACATCAGTTTGTATTTGAGCTTTATCACATCTTTCAAAACATGCTCATGCTCTCAAGGCCGTGCTCATGATTCACTGGTCATGCCTATGCTTCATTGATTTTTTCCCCCTTGTGTACTGACCATGTTGGTGCTTCTAAGTGTGCGCTGACATCTCATTGGTCACTCTCACTTTAATCAATTGTGTTATTTTGACACAAAGGCAACTGGTGCTTTTTAGGACAACTGCTAGTGTTGTATAAAGCAATGCTTGTCTATAAAGGACACGTGTTGTGATAAGGGCAGATTGGCGTGCTAAGGTAAATTTGGCTCTTTCAAATTTTCAACTTTGTTTTTTTGATGCTATGTCATTTTTCTAAGGGTTTTTAGCTTCTGTTACCTAGTTTTCTAATCTAGAGTAGGTTTTCTAACACATTTTCTTAGGGTTTGATGAATTAATTTTTTTTTCATGCTTTGTATGAGTTTGGGATAGGGTTGTGTATGCTCTTCTCTTGCACCTTGTGTGATCTTGAGAATCAAAAGCAACTTTAAACTTTCTTTTACTAACATTAGAGTAAGTGGGAAACTTCATTATTCATTTTTATGCTTTAGGGAATGAACTTTTCATATGGCATTTTTATGATCCTTTGATTTAGTAGCTTTCATTTGATAAACAACTAAGGCTAAAGCTTGTGTATGCTCTTCTCTTGCACCTTGTGTGATCTTGAGAATAAAAAAAAACTTTAGTTTTTCACTAAAAAGCACTTGGATTAATTGGGAATGAACCTTGATTTACAAAGTATTATGGTGGTTATTTGATTTACAAGATTTTCATTGTTATCTAGTTGGGTTTCTTGTTGTGTATGCTCTTCTCTCACATCCTTGGACGATCTTGAGAACCAAAAACAACATTTAATCCTCTTTTTATGATATTGTAGATATTTTTGGATAACTACTAACTATTGGTGTGTAGGACCTAATGCTTTCCAAAGAAAGGAGAACTCTCTTCAAACCAAACTCTAACATTCACATGTGTTGTAGGTTGCCAATGGTGGTCTAAACCAAATTTCTTAATCCAAAAGATAAGAAAATACACCACTTTGCAAAACATTGTATGTGCAGGTTTGGTTAAGAGCTAAAGCTCATCCACTTAACTAGGAGAAAATTCCTTTGGCATAAGCCTTAAGATAACAAGAGGAATGCTCCTAGGAACCCCAAAGTAGTTCATGCAAGAGGGAACCTTGTGAATGAAATGGGAAAGTGCTCCACTACCCAATTGATTAGTATGCCTTGGTAAGATTAGATTCAAAGTTTATCTCCATTGTGACCCCAGTGAAAATACAACTGAATGCATTTATTTCTCATTATATTGAAGGGGTTAAAGTAAATCTGAGATACTCCAAGATTATTCAGTGTGAATTTCTTGGCAAACTAAGCTCGCAGAGGTAATTTGTGACACCTAGTTGAGAGAACTAATAGGAAGCTTGTGGGTTGGAGCCAATTTGACTAAGACATGTTACTAGAGCTCTCACAATGTGACAACTAGTTTGGAGTCTAAAACCTTGTTATTCAATAAAGAGTCCCTTAAAGTTGGAACTGTGTGATATTCATCATGAGACCTACGATGTGTTACTTCGTCCTAGTTTTTCACTTGTCCTTTCAAGGCGAAACTCTGCCAAAGTTACACTTAGTTTGTTTCATCACCACTTGGTTTACACCTTTGTTTTCTTATTTCCCATTTGGGACAAAAGAAGAACAACATACATAGATACCACTAGAAATAATCATGTCCACCACTTTTGTAGTCTACTTTCATGACTAGGTTGCAATGTTGGAATGCAAGTGTTGAAAGTGTGAACCCTTTGTCTCACACCCATATTGAGACTAATTATCATTATAGTTAGGTGATATCATCTTTTTCTTCCTTTGAGTTGTTACGCTACCCACATTATAGCCATACAATTGTGATACTTACGTCTTGTTTCCATTGTGAAACTTGGTCTAAGTCTCTAAATTGTATTGTTACACTGCTTGCACGCATAGTAACTTCTTGATATACTTAGGATTAGTTTTGTATCTAACATTGCCTTGAGTTTTTGTGAGTGTTGAGGTTACATTGTTCACATTGTGAAAACATCATTTTGATACTAAAAATATTTCTTTCATCGTAAATCTTGGTTTATGTGTCCAAATAGTGTTGTTACGTTGCTCACATTGCTAACTTCCATTTTCAAAGACTTGGACTTTGTTTGTGTCCAAAACTAGTTTTAGTATACCTTGTTGGAGGATCGCATCAACACTTTCTTAGCATTTAGGTCTTGTTTATTTTAAACTTGGCCTAAGTGGTAATATTTTGTTGTCACTATTTTCTTTGAACCTATCTTGGAAAACGTAGGGAGTAAACTATTGTTGTGACTAGATTTGAGTCTTGTACTTCATTGTCTTATCCTAGATACTTCTTGTCATATATTACATTAGTGTGTGTATTCTTTATTCTTTGATATCCTTGGGTTCATATTGACCTTTGGATTTGTGATCATTTTGATATTCCACATTCTTTGTGAGGACTTGACGTCGTTACATTGCGGAAATTTACCTAGGGTCCATTTTAATCAACCTTAGTAAAACCTTTCGTGTTATGCCTCCTACCACAAGAATGGGGCATCAAAAAATAGGGGAAGGTCCCTTTGGAGATGACATGTTAAACCCACTTTTAGAAGACAATGTCATGGTTGATCATAGCAGTGGAGAGGAGAATTCTCCTCGAGTGAATTTTGAGTTGAATCCCACCCACTTTGATGATTATATATACCAAAACAAACATGAGGTCCTAATGCATGTTGTAGAGCTCAAAGCAAGGTTACCCTCTATGGTTGACCCTTTTCTTATGACATAATGGTTCATGGAGATAGAGAAGTAGAACATCCTTCTTGAAATATTAACAACATCTTGAAACCAGGTCATGCCTCTACTTCTAGATGACAGAATGATGAGGAGATACCTTTTGAAAAATGATGGAGACTATCGTATACCTACTGTTAGAGTCCATTGTGAGGACCATGAAGAGCATGCTCATCATGAGAAACCTCCTCCTTATGAAAATTGTAAAGAAGTACCCACTTGGGAGGTAACCTTAGAAGAACAAGTATAAGCTCTCACTCACCAATTGGAAAGTTTGGCTTCACACGTAAACAAGGAACAACCAAAACCTTTGAAACAAGCCATACCAAAAGCTAAACCTAAGGCTTCATACCATGAGTTCCAGACAAAAATTTCTCATCGAGAGGCACATAAATAACCTTACAAGGATTTTTATGTAGAAAATAAAGGTGGGGATACAACTATATTTAACATTTTGTATAGACCTACACCACCAAACAAGACCACCTCTTTAATCAAGAGTGGTCACACATGAAAAATTCCCTTTTAGATTTGCAAAAAGGAACCACGGGAAATAACATAAAATACCAATTTGACGAGTTATGCCCATATCCCTTTGATAGAGCCATGTTGCAAGTACCTTTCCCACGTCATTTTTATTTTCAAAATTTCAACAAATACAAGGGATAAAGTGACCCTAGAGACCTTATTAAATTTTTTAATATGGAATATCAAGAGGTTGTGTACAATGATAACTATCTAATTCACATCTTCCCATGAAGTTTGGGAGGTCAAGCATTGGAATGGTTTTTACACATCCCTAAGGGATCCATATCTACATGTTTGGAACTAGCTGAACATTTTGTACGTCATTTCTCATTTAATATAGAGAATGATGTCACCATGTTAGATTTGTGTAATGCAAAAAAATGAAATAAATAGAACTTTGCAAGTTTCTTACAGTGATGGCCAGGGATAGGTAGCTGATTCACTTGTTTGATACCAAAGAAACACCTGATAAGTATATTTGTACCCAACCTCCACCTGAAAATAACATTCAACTTGAAAATGCATTGTGGTTATATGTTTAAAGAGGTAATAAAAAAGGGTAGTCAAATAGAAAAAGTGTTGTTATCTAGAGGGACATAAAAACCCCTTTCACGTGACCGTGATCATAACAATTCCAAACCTAGTGACAGGAAAATTTTTGTTCCTAATAAAAATAAAAAATGTTGTAGGTGATGGAATAGTAGACTCTAAATGAGTGCAAGAAGTCCAAAATCACACTCCTTTGAAACTTGCAAAGGGAACTCTGCCTACGGAGTATAAATGTCGTAACTTCACCCCTCTCTCTGATTCTATGTCATCAATATTAAAACAGTTAGAGGTAGTTAATATGGTTAGATATCCTAAAACTACACCTTATGGGGATGAAGCACCTAAGCCATCATGGTTTAGGGACAATAGATATTGTGGATTTCATTGTGTCAAAGGTCATAAGACCAATAAGTGCTTATAATTTAAAATATATATTCAGGATTTAATCGACAGTTGTGATGTGGAAATGGATTCCTCTTCCCCTACTAAACCTCCTAAAAAAACATGACGATATTTTAAAAAACTTTCCCAAATCACAAAAAAGGAAGGAAAAATTTAGATCAGGGATAGTGGTCTCAAACCAAGAATGGCAATTATTTTTCAAAGATGGACCTTTTTGATGCCCTAATAGGTTGTGTCAATCCACCTATTGAGCATATCAACATGATCAATATTAAATCAAGGGAGTGCACCATGGAAACGTGATGGGATCACCTTTTTATTTTAGAACCTTATCCCCCTACTCCTCAAGACAATCATTAGGACATGTTATAAAAATTAGAGAAAACCATAGCCAAGATTTCAATCTTCGACCTTCTTTAAATTTATAATGTTCATAAAGACATCCTTTGTAAAACATTACAGGGGTTAAAAGTTTTTGTTGATATCAACCCAACACACTTACAAGCAATAGTAGCATGGATTTCTCTTAATGATCTTATAACCTTCAGTCCAATAGAAATCCAAGAAGAGAACCCCTCTCATAATTTACCCTTACATATTGAAGTTATAATCAAACATAAGAAGGTAAAAAGAGTGCTTGTGGATGGTGGATTGGGTTTAAATATTTGTACTCTAAAGATAGTTCGATAACTAGGGTGTACTAAATCCGATCTAGAGACAAAGGTCATCACCATAAGATCATATGACAATGAAAGAATGACCATCAACCGGTATGATCACATTATCACTGGAAGTGGGTTCTATAAATCAAGATACAAAGTTCCATGTCTTAGACTTAAAGCTCCCTTCTAACATATTTCTTAGCCACCCATGGATTCATTTCATGCAATCCATACCCTCAACATATCACCAATGCTTAAAGTTACAATATGAAGGGAAGAACCTTACTATTCAAGGAGATCCCCAACCATTTTCTCATTGTAGAGAATTGTCAAGATATTTCCTCACCATATTCTAGTGTCCTTTATATAGATAGTTGTTATAGTTTAATTAAAGGCCCTAGTTTCATGAGTAGATCTAGATACCTTGTCTCCCAATGAAAATGGTGCTTCTACAGTAGAGAATCCTTTTTCTACATGGGAGATGAAGGTTAGAGAAAGTGGTTTTTGAGAATATGATCTTCAGTAGAGAATTCTAGTTCATAACATTCCCCTATCTGCCAAAGCACATGGTAGGCTATGTTATTAGTTTCAAATATCCAAGGAGAACTACCCTTTTGATGCTTTTACTCCTAGTGGATTATTAGAAGATGAAAGGATACTTAAAGATATTGTATTTCGTCTTGAAGATGATGAAATGTCTCTATGCTACCAATCACCTAGGTATGTTATCCCCAATCGAATGATGCTTACTATGGGATATAAAGGACCCTAGAGTTTTCTCTCATCATGTTCATAGGGGACCTGTTTCACCCAAAAAAAACTTAGGAATCTATCGAGATCCTTTCCCTAGGCATCCTAAAAATGAGAAAATTAATCCTCAAAATGTTGAAAATGGATTCCTGTGACAACTCATCACCATGAGGCTTCTACTCTTAATGACCCTAGAGTTTCTCCCAATATTGAACAAAGAAATAAAATAAATATTGTAGGATTCATTGAACTAGAAATGGAATTATAATTTAGTACTATAACCCATACATGAGACTATAGCGAAATAAGACTTTTCATTAGTTCCTAAACCCATGAGTGCATATGGTCTAATCACGGATCTTAATAAGATATTTTACCACATTTCCTTTCTAGATTTGTTGAAGAAATATCCTAATCACCATTATTATTTTTTAGAATCATTGGTCCTTATCCATCTAGTTCATGCCACACTTCCTCTGGAGGCTTAATATATTTTGATTTTTATCTTCTAGGGTAAAATGAAATGTACATTGGATTTGTGTTTGATATAAGTAAAATTCCTTTAGATTCTGAATTAAAATGAAGAGATGATCTTGCATTATACCTTCAAGCATGGGATTATAACAACTATTTCAAAAGGTCTATGATTAATGATGAATCCATAGTGAATATTGTTCCCTTATCTTTCCTAAAAAACAAGTATACGGGGAAACAAATTGCTCTTCAACTAGGAATACGTTGAGGGGTTATGATAATTTTAAGGCCACCTTGATTAGAACCATATGTATTCATATTACCCTAGGGCCCAAAACCATCTTAACTAAGTTTTATATAATAGATAGGAATACCAATTACAATATCATTTTTGGTAATCAATGGAGCCCTAACACGAGCCCTAATCACACACATTCATCGAACTACCCATTGAAAACCTAAAGATGAAGGAAACACTGATTTGAATAGAAGAAAATATAACTCTTCTCAGGAGGTTGATTTAGAGGATTCACATTTTTCATGGATTAATTTGGCCTTCAATGTTTGTGTCGTGAACTCTAATCATCATAATCAACCTCTATCCTTGTCTCATGGTGGTGTCGCAAACCCTAGTCATGGAACTCAATCTTCTGGTGTGGACATAAACAACATTGGTTCTCATACTTATGGTATGGATACAGGAAAAGGTGGAGTAATTTCTCAAGCTACCTCCGGTAGCAATGGTTGCAATCCTAAGGATGCATCTGGTGCTGACTCCTCTTAGGCTATACTAGGAGGACACACTACTCTTTACGGTACTAGCTTGGGAGCCTCTACCATTGATTTTCCCTCTGTATTTCTCTTAAAACCATGTGTTACTATCTACAGACCCACCATGAACACCTCTTTCAAATATTCATTGAATGATAAGGTATCCCCCATGATTCCTGTAGACATTACCTCATGCATTACATTTAGGGAAGAGTTTATTTCATCTAAAAAATACTACAATGAACACACATTAATATGTAGATTCGGGGGGCTATGGCCCAAATTTATTACACATCACACTTGGATCTCCAAGCATTAGACTCTGATAGTAGATAGAAGGTTAGATTTGTATCCGTGTGCTAAAGGTATTTTCATTGTAGATTTTTCTTCAATAGCTTATAAAAACACCATCACATCCAATCTTTGGGTCTTCCAATCTAGGTACTTGGTCATGAAACCCTAGTTTCCCTCTTTTAACCTACTCATTGAGTCATTCTCTTATAAACCTGTATGGATCATGCTACCCCATTCACCCTTACAATTTTCAAATCATGAATGTCTAGTATCTATTAGAAACACCTTGGAAACTATCCTTTATATAGATTTTGAAACCTCTGATTACATCCATACTACATATGCCCAGCTCTTGGTGAAACTTGACACTGCTAAAAATCTTCCTACAACCATTGATCTTAGAGTGCAAAATAGAACTTGGTCATAACCTTTATATTATGAAGGCCTACCTTTTAGGTGTAGAATGTATTTCTATTTAGGAAACACCTCTATTGATTGTGGGATGGTAAATTGACAACATGACAGACAAAACTGGTGGGAAGATTCCCTCTTGGAACACCTCTTTTTTGAAGCCAAAGAGGATCTATACTCAAATGTAGATACAAAATATAAATCCAATTCTATCTCAGAAACCCCTCTATCTAAAATTTCAATTGTTCACAGTAAGTAAAATGAAAAATATTTATCTCATTTAGTTATTGGCAACAACAAAAATACAAAAATTTTATCTCAGGCTAACACATTGTTGTCCTAGTTGGAATCATTGTGGCTAAGGAAAATATTCCTCTATCTAATCCTTAAATCGAGAAGGCTTCAGTAAGTTGGGTAATGGTGCATAAAAAGAAAAAATATATTTCTTAGAATATTACCTCTCCACCTAGATAATTTAGTTCTCTACTATTTTTTGGCTTGTTGGACATATTGCTCCATTGGTATTTACTGGGAAGCAGTTTGGTCATTGTACATTAGCTATTTTTATGTTTAAAAGTTGTTGGTTTTTTGTACTATTCTAGCAAACTATTTTTTTAATACTGATCATTCATGTTTTATCTTGATTTTAATCATTTTGTTTGTGCTTTAACTATAAAATTTGGCTTCTGAGCCTTCTTGTACAAGGGTATAGTCCCTTTCAAAA
This sequence comes from Taxus chinensis, assembly GCA_019776745.2. Classification (NCBI taxonomy): domain Eukaryota; kingdom Viridiplantae; phylum Streptophyta; class Pinopsida; order Cupressales; family Taxaceae; genus Taxus; species Taxus chinensis. The sequence continues at coordinate 386,932 of JAHRHJ020001155.1, forward strand.
TACTATTTACCAATAATTAAAAAAATATAACATTGTTGGTAGGTTTTGGATACATAGAATTAAGGTCATTCCATCCACACTTGTTCAAGAGGTAAGGTTCCATCACTTAGGTAAGGTTTTTATAGCCCAAGGTGATCCTAATCCTTTTGACATTTAGTTGGAAAATATAAAAAAGAAACCCAAATTTCATTCTTATTTTGAGCTCCCAGCTAACCAATTAAACAAACCACCTCTTTTGAAAGAGTTGGTCCCCACTACAAAATGATTTCAAGCAAGAAAATTTGAAAAACCTAAGGAAATAAAAGGAGTAAACAAGAGTGAGGTAAAAGTCTCTATGGTAGAAATTATATCTATGAAGATAATGAAAAAAATAGTAAAAATCTTAGAAAATGACTTTCCAATTAGTCTCTTGTCCAAATCTCAAGGAATTGGGAATATTCTTAGACTAGTCTCTCTCTCTCATAAGATGGTTTTTTGGAAATCTTCATGGTAGAGGTATATAAATTCTAGAAAGAGGCTTGTAAAGACAACGAAGATTCAATCTTTCCTATAAATCATTTGGACATGCTCCACTATGATAGAGCTAAGAACCGATATGCCATAGGGAGATGGGGTGATTTTGACTTATCCAGAAGGGAAAAATCATGTCTTTCACCTTTCAAATTGAAATTTAAACTGAACCAATAACAAATAATAGTGCAAATCCTTAATTCTTTCGTCTCATAATAGCTAAGAGAATAGGGGTTAGAAATATCAAAGTCCTAGATGATTCATAACTTATAGCCAACCAAGTCTTGAAGGTATATGAGACTAGAGAAGAGAATATCCATCTTTATAAATATGTTTTATGTGAAATGTGGAAATACTTTGATTTCATATCCATTGACATAATTCCTAGGCAGAAATTAACTTTTTGATTCTATGAAATCTTCTTCTTCCTGCTTATGTGCAAGTGATGATTTCAAGGAAACAATATTCTTGGTCTCTATGAGGACCTAACCTTTAATTTGAATAACCATAAACACCATGATACTAACATATTTAGAAAACAAAGAGGAACCTATCACGTTGTACTTCACTAAAAATGATGAAGCCATCCTAGGTTTTTTGCATGTTTACACTGATCTCCCTTATATACATCATAAGAAATATTTTTCCCTCATTATTCTTCCTTCTTCATACTTAGGGACAAAAAAATATTTGTTTTGTCACCAAAATATTTAGAGGTCTATAACGTTGAGGAAGAATATATGGAATCACCCCTAACTCCCCCTAAATTTGAAGAATAGAATGTTTACTTAATTGAAGACACGAATGATATTAAAATCAGAATAGAGGAAGAGCCTTGGATTATGGATCTCGGTTCTTCATTATCGATAGAGGAAATATAAGAGAACACTAAGGTGTTCAAATAATATTCTCAATCTTTCACATTTAGGTACAAAGAAATGATAGGATTTTCTATTGATGTAGTAGTCCAGAATCTAGTTACTAATCCTGATCCTAAATCAGTAAAGAAAAAGTTGAGACCAATGAAACCCAAGGTTTATTTAATGGTAATGGAGGAATTAATCAAGCTTCTACAAGTGGGTTTCATTAAACCAGTGGATTACTCTATTTCGTTATCTAATATTGTCTTGATACTTAAGAAGAATGGGAAAATTAGGATATTCATTGAATTTAAAGATATAAACAAAGCTTGTCCTAAGAATGATTTCCCAATACCATACATTGATGTCATCATGGATGCAGTGACTAGATATGATTTTTATCCCTCATAGATGGGTTTTTTAGGCTATAATTAGAAAAAAATATTTGATGAAGATCAAACAAAGACAAAATTCACCACCCCTTTGGGAATCTTTTGTTATGCATGCATGCGTTTTGGCTTGAAGAATGTTTTTGTCACTTATCAAAGAGTGCCATGAATATATATATCTTAGATTATTGTTGGAAACATATGTTGATGATATCTTAGTAAAGTCTAATAAGAGAGGCACCCATCCCAAATTTATTTAGATCATTCTTTCATGTTTGATCGAGAATAAGTGTCAAGTTGAAGCCCGATAAGTGTTCTATTGGAGTTATAAGAGGTAATATTTTAGGCTACATAATTTCCTCTCGAGGGATTGATGTAGACCCAGAAATTTTATATCGGGAAATCCTTGAAATGAATCATCCAATAGATGAGTCTAGTATCAGATATTTCTTAGGAAATCTTGGGGAAATTCTAGAGGTTTATACCTCGATATCTTACATATGTTAGACACCCCATCAATGAGTTGCTGAAGAATTTTTTTTTAATACATAAATGGATGAATTCAGTGATCCTTTTGAAATAGTCAAAATTATTCCTTCTATCTCTTCCAACACTTATGCTACCCAATCTCGATAATCCTTTAATTTTATACTCTAGAGCTATATATGTTTCAATTGCATGTGCATTTTAGTACACAAATATGATGATGGTTGTGAATGTACCATATATCTTATTATTCATGTACTCTTAGACTATGAAACTCACTACTCATATTAAGTAGAAAAGGAATGTTTGGATATTTTCTTTAAAACTAAAAGGTTTAGGTATCATATGCTTAATGAAGTAAATGAGAGTTATTGTCAAATATGACTAGTTATGGACCTTCCTAACTCAAGTGTTCTTATTGAAAAAGGATGGTAGGTTCATCACACTGATGAATTAGTTTGAACTTACCTATATCAACCAAAAAAAAATTCAAGGGAAAAAATTATCACTGACTGGTTAGCTGACAACCCCTATAGACTTTGAGGAGTTAGTTGATCTGGATTTACATGATGAATGCATCTAATATATAGATAAACCTAAAATAAATTTATGTCCATGGTATTTAGATATAATAAATCATATTTTAGATCATACATACCCGAAAGGGGCTAGCTCTCAACAGAGGAGAAAAATTCACATCATAGCCACCAAATATGTGATTGTAGAATAAGTCTTATACATAGAGCCTTTTACAATCTACTTTTTAGATGTGTTCATGAGTAATAACCATATTAAATATTATTTGAATCCCACAATGGATTTTGTGGTGGTCACTTTATAGGTCATTCAAATGCACACAAAATTTATCGAATGGGTTACTTCTAGCCCATGCTAAATCATGTCAATATAATGTATATGCATAAATGCTAAATATGCTAAGAATTATTTCACATCATACATATCTCATCCTAAGCTCTATGGACTATAATTACACCTTGTAAATTCTCCACTTGGGATTTGGATCTGATAGGAAAATTATATCCTATATATATAGACAACCAAAACTTCATAATCATGACCACTTAATGTTTTACAATGTGGGCTGAAGTTATGCCTCTCACCATTGTCCTATATTTTTTCATAACCCAATTCATCTTTAATCAAATCATATGTAGGTGTGGCATTCTATAAGTAATTATTTTGTTTAATAGATCTCCATTCAAGAATGATAAGGTGCATGAGTTATGTGTTAAATTAAAAATATATCATCATACGACTTCTTTGTACTACCCTCAAGCCAAATGACAGACTGAGGATACAAATAATACATTAAAGTCCATTCTCCTTAAAATGGTTATAAAGAATAAAACAAATTGGAATTTGAAATTATTTCCATCCTTATGGGCATATCATTACTTCAATTTACACAACAACATTGGAAACCCCATTTTCAATAGTATTCAATGTAGAAGTGGTTTTTCTGTTAGAGGTGAAATTACCTAGTCTTCATGTATCTTTACAAGGAATCCTGGACAAATATGAGTAACAAAATGCATGGTTAACTTATTTAGAGAAAAATATGAGAATATTCTTATAACAAATAAAAAACATCATGTTTATGTAGACAAGATGTGTTTCGAGTATAACAGTAAGGTCTACGAATGTTTGATTCAGGTACGAGACCTTCTATTAAGAGTTGATAGTCAGATAGATAAAATTTTTGGCAAAGGTAGGAAATTTATTCTAAAATGGTTAGGACCCTACCAAGTGATGAAATAATTTAATAATGGTTCTTATCATTTTTGCACTTTGGAAGGTGAAGATTTCGATGAATCCGTTAACTCAATAGATATTACATTTCCACATTTTCCTTGTTGCATTTCCATTATGTATATTTTTTTATCATTGTTTTGTTTAAATCCTATTAATAATTCTTTTATTTTTAGATGATATCAAACTTAGAATTTCATTGGAAAATATATCAATAAGATATTACTAACATTTCTTTATATTATCCAATCATATAATCTATATCATCATCGTCATTGAACATGAGACAATTTTTAACTTTAAACCTACAAGGTCTCACTTGCTTCACTTCCTTTATGTTTACCCTAATATAGATTCTTTCACTTGTAAAACTTTCTAGAAGATTCATGCTAGTAACATCTCTCCCTAAATAGTCTCTCTGTCGCAAAGAAAATTCTAAACATTTCACCCAAGATTTATGTTCACTCGTCTTGTCTCAGTATTCAGTGATAAGCCTTTACATATTACTAGTTCTATGAGGCTAATATTTGAGAATATATGTTCCCTCCCAACAAAAAAAATACAAGATTAAGGAAAAAAAAGTAAAAAATAAAAAATAGAATGAGAAATTGAATGCATTTCTTTTGTAAATAATCACATTTTCCATCCTTCCTAGTCTTTGGTGGTGATCCCATGCTTCTTACTGGTAGTATGAGGCTAGGAGAGGAGGAAGATGATGTTAATAACCTATAATTAGTCCTCGGTGATGATCCCATGATTCTTACTAGTAGCATGGGGAAAAAGGTAGGGGGTCTATTCAATATATATATATAAAGAAAAAATATTTGAAAGAAAATAACTGGAAAGTATTTGAGCATGATTACCAAAAAATGTTTTAGATATTCATTTTAGGAGATACAACATTCCTCAAACTAGATTTTTATAATCAGTAGGCCATCTATGATCTAAGTATATCTAAGGTTGATAAGTAAAATTAATCTTATATTTGGTCTATCAATCTTAAATAGAAGTGAAGTTATAAGTTTATACAATATTCAATCATTAAAACTTGTGTCTCTAGTTTTTCATTCTCATGATATCCATATTATCATCATATGTCTTCCAACATTCTTGTCTATTGGTGATGATCCCTCGCATCTAACTAGTTGCATGGGGTGAATAACTGAGTGAGATAATCTTATCATCATATCATTATCAACGTGTTTTACAAATCAAATGAAATGTTTAAATATTGTCTCAAAAATAAAACATTCTAAGCATGATTTAAACCACATATCCATTTTTTAAAAAATTAGGTGTATCATATTACAATACTATCCATAGAATAAATTCAAAATAATAAAAATTTTGTACATTCCTATCCATATAAGAATGCACAAATGAGATAAAACATAATCAAGAAAATTTTACAAAGAAATATCGATCCAAAAAAGAGAGTGTATATATATCCATTTATTAATGTTTTAAGTACAATTCCATCACACCAAAGGGAAAGTGTGGTTAAAATGCATAATCATGATCCAAAAATCCAAAAAATGATATTTACACAAAAATGAACCCAAAATAATAAATTTCCCCAACATCTGCATCTCTCGGAGATCGTTGTGAAGTAGCATGGCAACGACTCATATTACGACTCCTATAATGAGACTATATATGTCTGACATGAGAACCTCCATTCATCAAATGGGGAAAATGTCTGGTGGAAACAACCCCACTACATGAGGATCATTAATTCCTCTCCCTATGTTAAAAATCCATCACATGTTGTGTAAAAACTACGTTATAAGTCTTCAATCGAGAAATATCTCATATTACATACTAAGATGGTGCAAAAAAATCCATGTGATGGGAATTACATTCTATAAGTATTGCATTCATCAATATTTTCTCTCAAGATAGTCCCAAAGGAATGGAAAACAATTTAGGTTCATCTGCATAAGGAAGTCCCACCACTCAGCCATAATAGTTGTAAAAGAAAATTTTTCCACAATAAATTTATGCAAGAACATCTCTCTCTAAGGTGTGGTTTCTATTGTGTTGGATTAATTTAAGTGTTTTAAGGTGTATTAAGAGTTTTACAAGGCATTCAAATCATTTATATGCCATAAAACTCATGTTATGATGTTTGAGTGAAGACAAGTTTTTAAAATTTTCAAAACGGAAGTTTTTCCTCCAAAAGTGTAATTTGAATTATAAAGCATGTAGTGAGAAATATAGCTTGTAAAAGTATGTAAAAATTTTGTATTCAAGTGTGTGACATGTCTAGATGGGATTTTGTAGGTCATTAGATTTAGTGACATGTCTAAAAGTTGTAAAAATGGTCATAATATGTGAAAAAGGTATATGGGAAGTTCAAAAGTCATAAAAAGGGAAGATGAAATGTCTTATTAAGTTGAAATATGAAATTGTGGGATATAAATACTACAATGTAACTGAATTTTATCATTCCCATGTGAATTTGGAATCAAAGAAGCTTCAAGGAGAGTGATGAATAAGGTTTCTTGTTATATGTTCATGTTATAACAGTGTTTCTTTGCATTCTTGTGATATTGTTGAACATTTGAATATTGTGCATGCACATGAAAAATGAGTTTGGACTGGTAAGAACTTATCCTTGTGTATTTACATGGTTATTTCATGATTCATTTCTTGAGAGAGAGGCATTTTCCTTCCAACAAGACTGTACAATCTTGTAGCAGGGAACTTGACTATGAAATGTATGCTTGATAATCTGTCTCAGGAAAGTCATCATAAATTTTTCATTTCAACTATAAATGACTTGAAATTTAGGATTTAGGTGAAAAGGTCGTTATCCATATGTTTTTTTAATATTTTACCTTAACTATTAGTAATTTGGGAGATATTGAAGTATTTCCTATCTGAAATGAGAATGCATGTAAATTATTTGACATAATGTATACATGGTAAAATGAGAATAACTCACTTGTTTTAAGGATTTAGATTTTGAAATTTTGAGGAAAGAATAAAAAAATTACGCAAGTGGGTTTTTAAGGAAATCATGATTTGATAACTGATCAAGAATTTATTGATGACATGAATTTATGCTTTGAATGGGAAACAAGCCTTATTGGGCTTGGTAAGATCCTCTTTTGTAGAGAGTAGGTGCAGTTGGTTGGTTGTAAATCCTCTTGACTAGTTGAATGATTTCATTTTTTGAACCATATCTCCATCATTTTTCATCATATCATGGTACTTCATTTTTGAAATAAGGTTGAGTATTCTAAAAAGAAGGTGTAAAGGTTTTGGTGAGTAGTGACAGGTTGTGAAGAAGGAAAGAAGAAGAAGAAGAGGAAGAGATCGAAGGTGAAAAATACTTGGATAGTTAAGACAATAGGTTACAAACACCAAAATACTATGTTTTTATTCTAGGTTATGTTTTGGAAGAAGCAAGGTGAAACAAAATTTCTTGAAAAGAGAGAGAAAAAGCAAGTTGAGGAAAGAAAGAGAGTGAAGATGAATAATTTCTTATTAGAAAAGATGATGGAGAATGAAAAGTAGTGTGATAGAGAGGAAGGAAAATAAGGTGCAATCAAGAATATTTGGAAATGGCTAAGTGGTGAGGAAGAGTACAAAGAACATTTACAAGAGAGAAAGAGAGAAGGTGAAGAGTTGAGTGAATATGTAGATTTTAAGAAGAGATAAGACCAAGATGATTTCTCAGAGCCACAAAAACCAAATAAATAAGACCAATACATAAAGTATGATGAAAGTGTCAAGTAATTAGTGATGGGAAATGAATAAAATAGTCATGGAAAGGGGATAAAGGAATTCATGGAAGATTGGAAACTATAAGTGCAAGAAGAGACTAAAGAAAAGCAAGTGAAAGAAAGGAAACAAGCAGTGGAAGAGAAGATGCAAGGGGCTGATAAAGCTCAGTTTTATCAATCTAATTCTTCTTTTAGTGTTGTATATGTAGGTGTAATAGAGAAGATAATGATGGAGAAGTCAAATGAAGATGTTTTCTTGAGATAGAGTCCTTATAATCAAATTTTGTAGCTATGATCTAGCAAGAAGACCAAGAAGATAATGTAAAGAGTGGAATCACAGTCTTAATCCTACAATTTAGTCAAACACATAATGTGAAGAGAAAGAGAGCATAAAAATCAATAAAGGATCAATTCAAGGAATTCTAACTTAATTGGAAGTAGAGGAAGAAGAAGAGAAAATGAAATAAAATTTTCATTCCTACACGATTTAATGCATGAAAATATCTCTCCAAGGTATGAGTTTTTTTTTTGTATAATTTTTTTTTTGAATGAGTCTTAAGAGTTCTAGGATACCTATAAATCAAGTATTGGTCAATAAATTCATCTTATGATGTTTGAGTGAAGACAATTTTTCAAAATTTTCAAAAAAGGAGTTTTCCCTCCAAAAAAATGATTTGAATTATAAATCATGTAGTGAGCAATATGGCTTGTAAAAGTATTGAAAAAGGGTGTCTTAAAGTGTGTGAAGTGTGTAGATGGGGTGTCATATGTCATTAGAGCTAGGGACATGTCTAAAAGTTTTTAAAATGGTCATATTATTTGAAAAAGGCATATGAGAAGTTCAAGAGTCATAAAAAGGGAAGATGAAAGGTCTTATTCGGTTGGGGAAATTAAAGCATGGGCTATAAATTCTAAAATGTAACTGAATTTTTTCATTCCCATTTGAATTTGGAATCAAATAAGATTCAGGTATATTGATGAATAAGGTTTCTTATTGTATATTCATGTTATAATAGTTTTCTTTGCATTCTTGTTATATTATTGAACATTTGAATATGTGCATACATATGAAGAGTGAGTTAGGACTGGTAAGAACATATCCTTGTGTATTTACTTGGTTTTTTTTCATGATTCATTGTTTTAGAGAGAGGTATTTTTCACTTGAACAAGGTTGTATAGTCATGTTGTAGTGAACTTAAGCGTGAAATGCATGTTGGATAATAATTCTTGGGAAAAATATTGCAAATTTTACAATTCAACTATAAATGACTTGAAATGTTTGATTTAGATGAAAATGGTCATTATATATATTTTTTTAATAGTTTACCTTAACTATGAATATTTTTTTAGATATTGAAGTATTTCCTAGCTGGATTTGAGAATGTATGCAAATGTTTGACATAATGTCTTCATGGTAAAATAATTATAACTCGCGTGTTGTGAGGAGTTAGATTTTGAAATTTTAGGGTAATAAATAT
>JAHRHJ020001145.1:0-31840 GCA_019776745.2 Taxus chinensis
ACAACCACATAAGAAAAGTCTATTTTGAGATGTGTCTTCAATTTCTAGAGCATAGAGGTGTGGAAGATGTGGCTGAGTATGTCCATAAGTGTGAATTGTTCTGTAGAAATATATAACGCTGATACCTGACACATCCATGGTTGCTACCCGATGCATCTCTAACCCTAATCACGTCCATGGTGGCGGATCTGCTCCTGGACGGGAAAACAATGCGGCTGCTACAGGCTCTGAAGCGGGTAAGGGTTTCACGGGCTACACCAAGGATAGGGTGGGCAGTGGATCTCCTTCCTCCCCTAACGATGGACAGACTCGTAATTCATCTCCTACATGTAAGGATGCAACGAGACCCTTTCAACCTATAGTTGGAGGTGGTAAGGCTTTGGAGGCTAATCACAAGGACTCAGCCCTATCTTGGATTAATATCACTTTTACATCCTCTGAGGATGGCAACACAATCATTGGTTAGGCTCCCTCTAGTAGAGATGGGGCACCTGTACTAGGAGTTCACCATGCTCTTGACGGGACTGGCCAAGGTACATCTATTCATGACCCCACTGTAACCTCATTCAAGGATGCATTAAGAGGCACTAGTTCTCCTATGAAGCTTGCAGACAATACCCCATGCATAACATTTGGGGAGGAGGTCATTACAACTAAAAAATACTATCAGGAACATGCTCTAATCTGTAGATTCAGAGGACTCTGGCCCAACCTTCTTGACCTACACGCATGGATTTCCAAGCATTGGAATCCATTGCTTGCTGGGAGATTAGACTTACATCTGTGTGCTAAAGGTATCTTCATTGTGACTTTTTCTTCAATAGCTGATAAAAACTCCATTTCTTCCAAGCTTTGGGTTTGCCAATCTAAATACCTGGTCATTAAACCCTGGTTCCCCTCTTTTAACCCGCTCACTGAGTCTTTTTCATGCAAACCTATTTAGATCCAACTGCCCCATTTACCCCTCCAATTCTGGAGTGGTGAATGTTTGAAATCTATTGGAAACACCTTGGGAACTACACTTTTTATAGATTCTCAAACTTCTGTTTACACCCACACTACCTATGCTCAGATCTTGGTGGAACTTGACATGGCTAAAAACCTCCCTGTAACCATTGATCTTAGAGTGCAAAGTAGAAATTAGTCACAACCTTTAGGTTACGAAGGTCTTCCATTTCAATGCAGAAGGTGTTTCTGTTTAGGTCACACCTCTATTGATTGTGGGATGGCAAAGTGCCAACATGAGAAACGCAGTTGGTGGAAAGATGCCCTCTCGGAACATTTGGTTTTCGATGCAAAAGAGGACCTTGAATCAAATTCAAATGTTGAGGTTGAATCTGAATTTGTCCTAGAAACCCCTTTATCGGAAAATCCTATTGCTGACAGCAAAGAAAATGCAACAGATTTATCTCATTTAGTTGTTGACAGCGAGGAAATTTCAGTCGGAATTATTGCAACTAAGGAAATTTCTCCTTTTTCTATCCCTCCATTGGTGGAGGCATCATCAGGTTGGGTAACGGTCCATAAAATGAAAAATTGTGTTTTAAAGAATGCCACTTCTCCACCTTGATGATTTGATTCTCTTCTGCTGTTGGTTGTTCTACATTGTTCCTTGTCTTTGCCAGGTAGCAGATTTTGGCTCTGCAATGATGCTCCGGTGTTGTTGTAGACTGGTTGCTATTCATCAGCTATTTTTCAGTGGGATTGTTGTTGGATGTTGGTAATTTTCTGATCAGAATGTTTTCTGTTGTTGGGATTTCATGTTCTATCCTGGCTATTGAGCCTTTCTGTACAAGGGTATAGTCCCTTTTTCAAAAAACTATTTACCCATAATAAAAAAACAACCCCTGATAGAAAGGTAAGTATGTTTTCCACAACACTTCAAGGGTGCACACATAGTTGGTACATAAAATACAATCCACACCAGACTGCGGTAGATTATGATGCACTGTGCACTACCTTTTTGAATGAGTTCCAAAATCTAGAGTTTGAGTAACGGAGTATCAGCACGTTGAAGGACATTAAAAAGGGCTTATCAGAAAGTATGAGGGAGTATGATTCTCAATTTAATAATTTGTTGTCTAAGTTATCCCATGACATTCATTAGATCCATCATGCAAAATGATTCGTTAGAGGCTTACTGACTCCATTTTGAAGGGCCTTGTCACATAAGACATTTACTAATCTGTGTGAAGCTTTGGAAGAAACTTTGTGCACTAAAGTAGTTGGGAGTGCAGATACAAAAGTGAACCCCTTTATTTAGGTGCAAATAATAGCTATGGCTAAACAGTTGGAAAATATATTTGTAAATTAGGTGCATGAGACACACAGTGGGTTATGGTGTATCAATTGTGAGGTGGAAGGGCATACTAGGGATAGTTTCTACACAGGAATATGTGCACACTGCTACAATCTTATGAGATTTTCCACAAGAATCGTGATGTCTAGAATTTCCCCCTTTTGTAGTGTGTAGCAATTAAATTTTTTTATATTGCAAGATTTACGATACACATACCCAAGATATAGTTGACTATCATTAGATATACCATATTCATGAGGAATGTGAGACTAGAATGTGACATACCACTATGGAAAGTAGCTCCCAGGAACAAGAAGCCAAACCTATTGAAGGGAACAATAATGGAGATGGTGGGTTCTAAGGTTGATATATGAGCAGAGTCCGTGGTGGTAGATGAATGTTCACGCACGTGAATTGATATACTTGTGGGTCCCCAAATCATTACCAGTGTGAGTGTCTTAAGAATCAGGTTTGTGCATACTGTGGAAAGGTGCACAAGGCTGAGGTCTATCCAAACCTCTATGAACATATGTATAAGAACAAAAAGGACAAAGTTGTGGGGATGATGAAGGTGGAGCATGCGAAGCCTAAAAGGTGGACACCTAAGAAGATGGCTGATCCAAATCTCCATCCTTTATTAGTTACTATACACGTAGAAGTAGCGCACATGTGGGAATCTATTTAAGTGAAGCCCCTTATCAGGAGGGATGCAATTATACATGTTAAATATATAGATGTTTCTCATCAGAAGAAGGTATATCAAGAGACCATAGGAGTCATCAGAGACTTGTATGGTGATATCTAGTGCCTGAAGGAGAATGCACGCAAGAGGGAGTTCACGAGGGGAACCAAGCTTCCATAAAAATATGTTGATGATTTGAAGGAAGCATGAAGGATGTTGTGCCAGGAGAATATCATTCCTTTGTTTAGAGAATGGTCACAAAGGAAATTACAACGCGCATGAGTTGAGCACAAATGTTAGATCCTCCATGCCAATTTTCCACCACAGAACCACGAGTATGACAAAAATATTGCACTAGATGCAGTGATTAATGGTTGGTTGGTAAGTAATATTTTGATTGACATAAGGTTAGATGTCAATATTACCACTTTGGAATCCTGGAATCAAAGGGGTAGACAACAATTGCAACCATCCTCCAATGTAATTTATATGGAAAATAAAATAAGGGACATGCCTATTTAGGTACTCAAGGATACTTTAATCACTATTTAAGGAGAAAACGTCACATGAGATTTTGAAGTATTGGAGATGGCTAAAGTAGATAACTTTCCACCACTTCTTAGATGTCCATGGTGTTATGTGAACAATGCAGAATTGCATTTTAATACAAGATATATCAGTTTTGAGAACAAGGAGGAGCGTGTTGTTATACCCCTAGATGATGTGAAGGTTGCACCATATATTTAGCCTATGAGTGAATAAAAAATAATAGGATTTATGTACAAACAGTGCATGGGCCAGAGAACGTGGAACCCTCTAAATAAGGCATACTTCAGTGGGAAGATACACAATCTATTAATAACACTACCAGTGTTGCCTGTGACAATTGGACCCATAACACATATGAAATGGTTAGATGTGAAGTTAAGGGAAGATTCATTTGGATGATTAAGCCATGCATGATTAGGTGCTTGGGAAAAAATCAATTACCAAAGTATACCAGGAAGATAAAATTGACTTGTTCTTGCACGCCATGGAAGACCAATGGAAGAATGAAGGGGATAGAAAAAATATGATGGTGTATACATTACGTGGCATAGAAGCACACTGGTGGGTGACACACAAAGATAATATTTTGGGCTGGCGTGAGGTAAGGGTAGCCTTTTCGACAAGGTTTACCCAAATTAATGGTTTATCTCTTGTACATGAGCATGATGGAAAGAATCCTTCTTTGTTACTTGTCTACAAATGTGAGAGGCAATGGACGTAAGGATAAGAGGCTATACCACCATCTCTTTGGGTACATAAGTTCTACTCTACTCTACGTGGATGCGTGTGGGCATTGTATGTGCATGTTAAGCTCAAGTAAGAGACTACAAGTTGGTGAGACATGAATAAAGGTATGACTCACACTTTTTTTTTATTTTTCCAATAATCCAATAATACATGATGCCTTACAGATAATGAAGCGCATCACACTGGGAGATAACAAAAAAGTAGAAGAACTCATGGTTTAGTTAGAAGAACCTGAGACTGAGGTGTGTGAAGAAGTGTTGGAGATAAAATAGATTCTCTTAAGCTATGCATGGAAATAAAAAGAAAAAGGTAAGATGGTATACCTCATTGATGATGAAGAAGTCAAGAACCTAGATATTAGCAATATAGAGGGTGCACATGAAGTGATGGAATCTGTAAATGAAAAAGCACACGCATACCGTGTTCCTATGAAGACTAAGAAGGTTAATATTGGTACCGAGGATGCACCTAAGGAGGCTATTTTTAGAGACTATTGGTTAAAAGAGGAGGTTGTGAAGGTCATTGAGCTATTACGTGACTTTTAGGACTTGTTTCTAAGGGGTTACTATAAACTTAAATGTGTCCACTCCTCATTAGGATAAATTATGATTAAGCTAAAGGAAGGCATGAGTATGGTTTGGAAGAGGCCTTATTGAATAAATTTGAACCTATACAAGAAGGTGAAAGAAGAGATTGACAAGATGCTTAAATCAGAGATCATGGATCCTATTGAGGAATCTAAGAAGGTAAACCCCATGGTGATAAGTATAAAGAATTATGGTCATATCAGGATCTATGTTGACTAAAAGGTACTCAAAACTTCATGTGTCATACATCCTTTTCCTACACCATTGACATAAGAGATTATTGAAGAATTTTTGTGGCGTAAAATCTATTCATTTACTAATGGATTCTCAGGGTACCACTAGGTGCACATTGTACGTAAGGATCAGGAAAAGATCACTTTCACCATTGAATGGGGAAGTTTTGCATATATTGTGATGCTATGTGGATTGAAGAATTCCCCAAAAATATTCTCACACATAGTTCTGTAGACATTTCATAACTTCATTCATAATTTTCTACATGTCTATCTGGATGATTATATCGTCTATGGGCTAGTAAAAGATCACTATGATAATATGAGATTGATGTTTAAAAGGTGCATGCAATTAAGCATCTCTCTCAACATTAAGAAGTGCATATTTTCAAGCAACTTTGGTACTTTACTTGGGCACATCATTTTTAAGGAAGGACTATTGGTAGACCCTATTAAGATTTTTGTAATTTTGGGATTGGAAGAACCCACCAATCAGAGTGAGGTACACAAATTCTTGGGGCATACTAGCTATTACAAGAATTTCATCAAAGGATATACAAAGATTGCCATGCCCTTGGAGGAATCACTCAAGGCTAAGGGAAATTTTTATTGGGGTGATGCGTAACATGCATTTGATACATTGAAAGAGAATCCTACCACTTCCTTGATCTTGCGCTTCCCTTCATGGAAAAAAATTGTTTCATGTACATGTAGATGCCTCTGGCATGGCTATTGGCATAGTCTTGGCACAACTAGGTGAGGGAAATGTAGATCACTCAATATGCTTTACATGTAATAAGTTGACACCAACATAGTAAAACTACACAACCACAAAGTGTGAGGCATTATCTATGATCTATACGCTTCATAATTTTAGAAAATATCTATTGGCCACACCATTTATATTTTATAAAGATCATATGGAATTGAAGTAATTAGTCAATAAACCTATTTTGCAAGGGTGCATTTGCTAGTGGATACTTATTTTCTAGGAATTTGATTTTACAGTCGTAGTAAATCCAAACAAGATAAATTTGGGATTTGACCATTTTCCAAGGATCAAATCTGGGGAGGAAGTGCAGAGCATTGAAGACACTATGTCTGATGCACAATTATTCAGATTTAATAGCATGCCAACTGGTTAAGAACATATTGCAGTATTTTTGTGCATTGGACTTGTGCTAGAAGGGATGAGGACCTTAGAAAAGAAGCAACTTAAAATTTTTGATGTGCCATATCAACTCATTAGAGGAGACCAATAAATATGGGGTGAGATGAGGTCTTATGCAGATGTGTTATAGAACTTGAGTGTGAATCCATTATAGAAGAAATTAATGAAGGGATAGCCAGAGGCCATTATGAAGGACATTTCATTACATGCAAGATCCTTTTAGTCGGCCTATGGTGGGAGACATTGTAAAAAGATAGTATGGATTTTGTAAAAGCATGTGATCACTGTCAGACAATTATAAATCTTGGAAATAGAGATGAAAGACCTTTGAGGCCTATAGTAAGAGGAACCTTTAAAAAAGGGAAATTTATTTTGTAGGACCTATTGCACCACCCAAGTGCAAGATAAGGAAACACTACATACTAATAAGCACTAAATAATTAACAAGGTGAGTAGAGGTTGCACCTGTAAAATATTGCATGACATAAACAACAGTGAGGTTCCTTTGGGAGAATATTATCAATAGGTATGGATGCCCATTAAGTCTAACAAGTGATATGGGAACTCACTTTTTGAATGATACCATTAGAAATTTATAGGTAAATTTTATGATGGTACACCATAAGACTACCCCTTATCACCCTCAGGATAATGACACTACTGAATCTTTTTAAAATATCTTGGGACAAACACTAACAAAGATATATGATGTTGGGCGAAAGGAATAGGATGAAAAGGTATAGAATAAACTATAAATGGTTGAACAAGGTCACACCCTTTTAGTTGGTTTTTGGCATGGAGGCTTTATTACATGTGGAGTTTATGTTATCATCCTTGCGTATTATGTGTGCAAGTGGATTGGACGATGAATAGGCCATGGATGAGTGCATTAAAAAGTTGATGCAATTGGGTGAGAGGCACACCATTGTGCATTTAATTCAGAAGACAGAGAAAGGCATGACAAAAGGATTGGCATAATAGGCATATCAAAATCAAGTCTTTTACAATTGAAAATATGGTGCTTATGTATGACTCCAAGTTTGTGCGCCACCTAGAAAATTTAAAATTCCATTAGTTGGGACCCTTTGTAGTGACCAACATACTAGAATTAGATGCATGATAATTGTAATTGGTGGATGGCACTTTGTTGTCCGGTGAATTCAATGGGATTAGGTTGAATCCCTACTATAAATAAGCTTCCTTTATATATGTAATAAGGCATTATTACCACTTAAATTAGATTTTCCTTTCATGGTTTTGTTTGTTGTAATAAGAACATTCACATGCAGGAGCTAATTACTACTTATTGAGTCGAGGAGCTTCTGTTTTATGTAATGGATTATGGTTATAATGGATATTTTTGTTTGGGTTGCTAAATTGGCTAGATTTTAGTATGGAATAGTGGGAATTTAGATAATGTTGATCATTCTCTATGTTGATAAGTTTTTTTTATTATATGTGTTCTTGAATTATCATGTTATGATGTTTCTCTGTGCTTGAATGGTTGTTTTGGTTATGAATATAATAAACATGCATGCTAACATCTTGTTTTGAATAACAAAGAAGGGACATGGTGGCTACGTACACTTTAGGTGAGATTCCAGATTTGTCTAGATGAGGTGCTAGCATGCATAACTATATTGCGCAATAAATAGAACTACATTGAAGATATCATTCAAGGCCCGCTCTGAATATGACAAATAAAAATATGCAATCAACTTAGATGAGATACATAATAATAAATCAGATAATCAGTAAAATAATATTAAAACTGGATATACCTGTTGTATTAGAAATTCACACTCAAACCCCAAAACAATGTCATCATAACACCTATAAGATCACTTATCTTAGAAAACCATTTGCACAAAAATATTCCTTATGAAATAAGCTTCACAAATTTCTACAATACCTAATTTCTCATTATCAAAAATATATCTTCCAAGTCCTTCTATAATCTTCCTTTGGCAAAATCAGTTGTAACCGGTTTGACCCCAAATAAGAAAATAAAATAATAAAATATTACCCTCTTTTTAGTGAGACTTCATAATAATTTATTAAATATAAGTGAAAGGACCCAGGTAACTAACTTTTAATAATATGACTTTTCAAAGTATGAGTTATGAGACAAGCTAAAGGGGCCCACATTAATATTAATTCATTGGATAAAATATAAAATGCATCCATATGGAATTCCAATAATTTAAAATAAATTCTCCATTATATTCTGAAAATGATCATCAAACATCATGAATTTTTTTTTTCATCATCAAACCACACATATATAAAAAATAAAAAATCCAGAATCATCATATGTCATCAAATATAATCCAAAAACTATTCAGTAATGCAAGTATTCAGCCAAATCCATGTCCATATAGAAAATAACGAGTCATATCATAATAAAATACTCATCTCATGTAAGATCAAGAAAAAGGGTCCCAAATTCCATCATTAATTCTACACATTCATAAGGTTCAACTGGAAGTGTAGTGCGAGTGATAACTCCTATCTCTTCCTCAACTTTCAACTTCACCCTCTTCAAAGCTCCAGTCACCCTAGGCATTGTGGAAGAGGACCTAACACGCTAAGGAGGTGGTCCTGAATCATGTGAATGTAAAAATCAGGATTGTCTAAGTAATAATTGTTGATTAACAAGTGGTTGGACATTATATAGAGGCAAGTGAGATGGGGTAGACTAAAGTGAGTGGTTGGAGGAAGATGGGTTTTAGTTTTCTTGAGTACGATCAATGTTTTGGTAAGGAGGGGGGTTATTATGTATACTTCGGGAGTGTTGAACATAGGGATAAGACTCAATAACCTATATTACTTTATGTAAACATGGCTCATTTGTGTAAAAATGCATGGAGACATGAGTAGGAATAGATATTATAAAGGGGTCCCTACCTCGAAGCATACTAGTTCCCCTTTAACCACCCCTAGGTGAGCCTCTCTGCCATTGTGATTGAAAACAAAAACTACCATGACCCCATGAATGAAAATAACCTAATCCTATAGAACTCCCTCATCCATCCCATCATGACATATTGAGAAATAGAGAAAAATTAAAAAATCACCAACAAGTTCAACTAAGAATAACTCCACAATTCATTAAATTCCAAAACAACAGAATGATGCTTCAATTAAACATGAAAACTCGTAATCATCATAGTTATTTCAAAATTCATCAAAAATAATTGAATATTATCAAACTGAGCCACAAATACTCCAAAGAAATTTAGATTTTCTTTAATATATTAATTAATTACTTCAAAAAAGAAATTGTATTTTCTTGAGACAGTTTCCTTTCAACACCACACATTCATTATTTAAAACTCATATCTTGTTAATCAAAATACCCGAAAGAGATGAATCATCTCATAATACCACTGTACTTCTACAAAATTAAACTATCCTCTATTTCTGGGCACTTTTCTTGCTAACATATTTAAAACAGAGTGCTTTTTCGAAATAACCCGTGCATAGAAAAAATTTCTCTATAAAGAAAAATCAACATATCTACTTTGGTTTATCATTACTTCAACTATTTTTACTATGTTAGGAATTATTAGCACTCACATGGTTTATTATTACGTGAGTCCATATATTGTAATGTATGTGTGATGTTGTTTGTAACAACACACGTAGAATAGATAGGTGACTAAAGTTGTTTCCGTATTAATAGGGTGAATTCCTTATTTATATGAATGATATTCCTATATAAATGTATGTATCTCATATGTTTTATATATACAATAATATAACATTATTCAGTGTTTGTTGTGCAATTATAAGCTAAATACTTTATTTGGTATCAGAGCGAAATAATGAGATTCTTTTAGTGGAATGCATTAGAATAGCCTTGAACCCATTATAATTACATTGAGTATACATTGTAGGAATCTTGTCTTCATTTAATATTGTGGTCTTTACAAAGTGCAATCTGCACTATAGTGAAAACGTCAAAGGAAGATCAATTTGTAAGCTTAGGATTTTTTTGCGAATGGACTAAGCTTTCATTCTGTGTGTTTTTGATGTAGAACTCATACGTTGTCCAATTTATTGTCATTGGTGAATACGTGGTTCATTTATTTTCATTTAGTTTTTTGTAGCTTTCTATTCACCATTCAAATTTATTGGATTTAGTTTTCATCAGATCTACACTTAATTTCAACGTTGCCTATTTGCTACAATTTTTTTATCGATTTACACAATCTTATGCCGCAGATATTTTATGATATTGATTCCATTGAACTTGGATTCCATTGAATTGGGGCTTATTTGGATCTCAATAAGTTGTTTCTCGATATATGTATTTATGAAAAGTGTAGCCTAGATTTTACCCACAAAATCCCAAGGCACGCTGACACATCACTCAGCCTGAACTAAGCGCTCAACCAAAGCATGCAAGGGTACCATGTCCCTCTTTTATGTCATCTTGTTCAAGGAGTTAGCATGTTTAAACAAATTTTCCATATCCATAATAGTTAACCAAATATATTGCAGTGCATAAACCCGATCTAGATCTTAACCATATGCAAGAACACTTAAACAAGAGCTATGATCAGATTTACCATACAAGATCCATTCTCGGTTATGTCAAAAACCAATATCTAACCAAAAAGATCCATTATATTAATTTTTTTAAAACACAAAAGCTTCATACATACATAATACCATCACCATAGTCATGCGCACCCATAATCTCACAACATAACTCTACCAAAACATAGAACTTAGAATTGTCTAAACCGTGTAAATCAATATATATTTATAGGGGTGGAGACTTTCCCTTCACCACCCATGCACCTTTCAAAAATATGATACATGCCAATAATATCCATGTTCCTTTACATAATAATTACAAGAGCATGCAAGATCACTATTAATAGATTATATAATAATACAACAACACTATAATCCTATTTATAGCTCAAAACCCTATATGGCGCTTGATCTTCTACTCATCCAAAATAGCCTTTGCGTGCTCCTTAAGTCTCCAAATAAAAAGTGCACTACACTTTATGTCCATAATAGCCTCAATCTTTAGAATGACTAAGTCATGATTTCAAACCTTCCTGGGCCCCACATGCCCAATCATTTTGTGCCTTCATACTTAGGTTGTCTTCTATTAGCCCAACATTACCCCACACTAATTTCATTTCCGCCCCTGGTAATGGGTAATCCAACTTATATCTCCATGAATAAAGAATAATGAATAAAATAATAAAGGAATTACTACACAAAAAGAATGAAAGATCACTTAGCGCTCTACTCTTCGACAGGAAGGATCAACTCTAGATATTCATTCTTAATTTTTTCTTCAAATGTGTTCCAATCACTAAGCGCATCATTTGTTTTATCTAGAATTTATACAAGGAATTCCTCCATTTCATCAAGTGTCATATTTTCACCTTCATTCTGTAGTATCCCGAGAAAATTGGATAGACTTGAGACCATTCCATCCATCACATCCATTTTCTGCACAAATGATTTCCCAATGTCTTTTATTTTTTCCTTATGTGGATCCTGGGATGTTGCAAGCACATCGCACTTCTCTAAAATCAAAGTAAGCATTTCCATGTGCCCAAGAGTCTTATTCTTCATTGCCTTGAGGACCTCATTCTCTTCTTCAATGGTCCTTTTCTTTATAATTTCATCAGGGGCCACACACATATTTAATGTTAAATCTTCTCTCTTCAGTTCATCCTTCAAAGTCTGTAACAAGTCCTCATAACTTGTAATCTTATGCGCAATCATTGTCATGGCCCTAACTACCTCCTCTATAGCATCCTTTGGTTTTGGAATGCACACATGGCCCTCCTCCAGTAGCATTTGAAATTTCATGCGTAAACAATGTAGAGAAAATGGAAACTCTTTTGCAACCTTATCCTGAAAATATGGCCTCTTTTCAATAATATCATCACCAATTTTTTCCACCATTTTAAGAACCTTTTATACCTTTGCCTCATCCTTATCTTTCTCTTCTGTGAGGAACTTGATTTCAATGTCCTTATCTTTCTTATCATCCAACAATGCTCTAATGGTTGTCACTTTATCAATGTTTCAGTACATAACTTCAACAGATACTCTAGTCAGGGTGTTGCTTACCCGTTCATCTGACATGATAGTGGGCTTAACAGTTACATGGTGTGAGTGAGGTACCTTCTTCAATCTGTGCAACACATAGGATACCTCACATACGTCGAATTCGAGCTCATCCATAAAAGTCACCATCATTCATGATAGTTGTTTTCTTATGCATGTGGTTACCATCTCCGCATCCATGAGCTCCTATCCATACAAGTCCTTGGGATCCAAAGTGATTTGGAAATGTGCACATATGATCTTTCTTAGGTCATCAACATACCCAATAGATTGATTCTCATACGTCTCATCCTCCTTTTCATTTCTTATCGCTTACTTTTGGAATCTGGGCACCTGAATCCAATACCGGTCCTTCACCTGTCTGTGCAGTAAGGGGTGCATCTGATGGTTCACACTTATCTTCACCTATTTCTAGGCCAATTTACACACTATCTATGTTCTTCTCCCTCAAATCCTCTTCATCTTTTTCCATTCCTTCTCCATGAGGCTCTTCTACATCCTTAGTTATCTAAAAGTCAATTTTAACTAGCAATTGTTCAGACAACAAAATTTTATTTGTATTGAATTTCAATTTTAGATTAAATAATTGAATATTATAACCTTTTTGTATTTTAATAAAGGAAATAAAACTGAAAGTACCGTGTAAAAATATAAAATACAGAGATGAATCACCAACAATTTGACACAAGAATTGATAACGGAGTTCGACGCTTGAGGCCTACATCTTCGGGTCTAATTGAATAGGACCGATCTATTAAAATATTGAAAATAAATATTTAAAAAATATTTCTACAAAATTATAATCTTCCCATCATGTTCCTCTGCCAAAAATAATAGGAGTCACTTTTTACTTCATCTCAAAATTCCATCTCTAGCTTAAGTTATGAGCAAAACAATAACATAGTCACTTTCCAATGTCCATACTAGTAAAACAAAGCTCCTTTCATAATGTTTCCAAAGGCATGGAACAATGGTCAAAGCCTTATCATATTACCCAAGAGGCCCAGGTTCAAATCCCATTCCATGTGGGGCACATTTTGTGTAGGGATAAGATCCCACATTCATGGCGCATTTGGACTTGAGAGGGTTTAAGTATGGGCGGCCTAGAGATATGCATTGGCTATTGATAGCCATTTGACTTGGTACACCTTGGTTTACATGCTAAATTTGGGTGCTTGGTTTGAATTTAGTAGATGGAAATGCATGGGAAGGATATAATGGTTATGCTAATGTTTATTTGGAAATTTATTAAATATATTTGGTATGAAATATGCGTTGAATTTGACCTAGATTAGTAGAAATAAATAGGAATTAGTTACAATATTTAATATTGCACTAATGGATTAGTCCCACATGTATGGTTTATAGCACATTATTGATACGTATATGCAAGAGATCTGATATACAATGTGAAGGGAAGGATGCCAAGACACCCCTCCGTAATTGAGTGTGTCAAGCCTGGCTCAGGACCCCCAGCTAGTAAATAACGAGGTCCACCAGTCCGTGTACAAGTGTCTAAGATCGGTGTTCCAAACCCAATTTTTTTTTCATCACCTACATTTTCCATGTGTCACAATCCCATTGATCCACTTGCACGTAGTCCTAAATTTTTCCAGTTTCCCAAAAATTTCAGTGGGCTATAACTTTTACAAATGAGCTCTGTTTCTGATGCAACCTAGAATTTACCAAATAACACCCTAGTTGAGATGACACATCACTCAACCTAGATTGAGCACTCACCTGAAGTGCAAAAAGGTACCAGGTCCCTCTTTAGGGTTACTGTAACAAGATGTTAACATGATGAAGGAAGAAACATATAGATTCATAACTAATCCATCATTCTACAATGCATGCTACCCTCATATCTATGAAAGAACAAGATTCAAACAGTAATCATGATTGAAATAATAACATGCACTATTTAAATACACACAGAATGACACTTAGATTCAACCAATATCTTCCATCTATTAATAAATATAGAATCTCCTTACAGTATTGTCAATCTATACCAATGCACGTATGGATCTGATACAATAGTTCAGTCATATGCGTATATTCTCTGTTACACATACATAGATCTCGTAGTCATACATCTCTCACACTCATACATACATCCTCCTCCTCTCTTCTACTATGTGTCTAACATCATATATATAGGTGGGGACTTTCCCTTCACCACTTATCTATTCCAGAAATAGACTGCATGCTATTAATAGCCACACACCATTTACAAGCATAGCCACACATGCAAGTGTGCTATCTATAGTCCTCTTGTAGTTAACTGAAGTGTCAATTCTATTCTCAGCTTGTCTCCATGCATAAATGCTTCAAACAAATTCCCAAAGATAGACAATGCATGACACACACGTCTCTGCATCGTTGGTGTGTTCCGCACACCATCTTCTGAAAATAGGTCTTCATGCTCAAAATCAACTAAGTCTTGAAATCAGAACTTTCCTTCCATGCGCGGGTCCTTCTTGTCTTTCCATGCCCTTGGTTCCAGGCCTCCTATCCCACGCAGACTCCTTGTGTGATCTTTGACAAGTATTATTTGATCAACATTACCCCACACTAATCTCATTGTCGTTCCGACAATGGGTATCTCAAAAAATTGAAGGAAAGAATAGAAGAATGGAAAGAATAAGAATGAAATAATGTAGATAAATAAATAATTTTTATGAGGTTATTAGGCAACCTCCTCTGTATCAATTTGCAGTATAAACTCTGGATACTCCTCCTTTATTTTAGCTTCTAATACCTGCCAGTCAGTGAGTGCTTGCTCTATTTTTTCTGGGATGTCCACAACAATGGATTCCAACTCATCGTTCACAATCTCTCCTTTCTCATTTTTCAGAACTAACACAACACTTGACATTGATGTCATTCTTCCTTCTAAAATGGCCATCTTCTACACAATCAGCTTTCCAAGCTCTTTTAGCCGAGTCTTGTGCGGCTCTTGTGTTGCTACCAGGGCCTTGCGCTTCTGTTTAACCATTGAAAACCTTTCTGCACAGCCCAATGTCTCATCTTTCATCACTCTCTGGACCTCGTTGTTCTCTTAGAGGGTCTTGATGTTGATAAGTGCATCTAGAGTTATGCATACATTTAAAGCCTGGTCTACTTTCTTCAATACTTCCTGTAATGCTTGCAACAAACCTTCATAAGATGCAATTTTTCTCATCACTGATGCTTTCTTCTGATTGACATATTTTTCTAAGCATTCTGGCGCTTGCATACATATAGTTTCATCTTCAAGTACCAAGTCCACCAACTTTCCCACATAGTGTATCGCTGAAAGAAATGTCTGTGGTACCTTGGCCTCCAAGTGTGGCTTTGCTTTGATTACATGGTCCCCAATATCCTTTGTGATGCTTATAAACACCTTGTTCTTCTTCTGTGTGAAGTACCTCTCTTGTGTCATGTGCACTATCTCTGTGTCCTTTGTCTTCAACTGTTCACACAACGCTATGATCATAGCAGCTTTGTCCATGCTTCTTCTATCCACCTCAGCAGAAACTTTCACCAATGCATTGCTGACCTACTCATCTGACATGAAAGTAGGCTTTACTGTCATGTGTGTTAGGTTGTGGAGCCTATTTTCATGTGTGAAAGTGTTGAAGACTATACACTAAGAGTACTATACACTTTTCATGTATCATCGCCGGGGTTTGGGGGCCCAACCCCCGAATTTTTTTTGGGCCTTAAAACGTGCCCGATATATTGGGAAACGTGATTTTCTCATATTGGTGGGATTTTGACCCATAGGTTTATGGGACGTTTTTGACCATGGTTTTGATACCCACGGTTTTGTAAAACTACTTAAGTAGTTGTCTATTTATATGGTTTTATGCATATGATAGAAGTATGAAAAACATTGTACATGTGCTTTGAATTCGGGTGTGAATTATGTAGAGTTTGTTGAGCATAAATCCAAACAGATCTGGGTATTGTATTGAGAGTGTGGTGGCTTGTAATAAAATTTGAGCAAGTGATTCTTTGTGGACATAGCCCAAATTGGGTGAACCATGTTAAATACTGTCTCTTTGTGTTGTGTTATTTTATTCTGCACTTTTATTTGAGATCTGTAATAATTTTTTGCATATTAGTTTCTACTGTTGTGATTCTGTGAGGGATTATCCACATATTTTATCCCTTATTTCCTAACAATTGGTATCAGATCCTAGTTTGGTTTGCTGAAGTGTTGAATCGTAGGGAAAGTTTTATCTTGAGTGGGAGCTATGGCATATGATGGAATATCTAGGGTTGATAAATTCAATGGGCAAAATTTCAGTCTTTGGAAGATGCAGATGGAAGATTACCTTTATCAGAAGGATCTTTATATTCTACTGTCTGAGAAGGTGAACAAACCCTCGAGCATGACAGATGTGGAATGGGATTTGCTGGATAGGAAGGCACTTGGGACAATCCGGCTGTGTCTTGCATCTTCAGTATTATTTAATGTTTCAAAGGAAAAGACTACAAAAGAACTGATGGATGCATTAGGGAAGTTGTATGAAAAACCCTCTACCTCTAATAAGATATTTTTAATGAAAAATTTGTTTAATATGAATATGTCTGAGAATGGTTCAGTAGCAGATCATTTAAATGATTTTAATATGGTTGTAAATATGCTAGCTTCAGTTACAATAGAATTTGATGAAGAAGTTAGGGCTTTATTAGTTCTGTGCTCTTTACCTGAGAGTTGGAATAGCTTGGTAATGGCGGTAAGTAACTCGGTTCCTGCTAACTCAAAGTTGAAGTTTGAGGATGTTGTAGGGGTGATTCTAAGTGAGGAAATGTGAAGAAAAAGCTCTAGTGAATCTTCTACTTCAGGGAATGCTTTGATAGTGGAAACTAGAGGGAGACAAAAGAATAGAGGAAACTGTGGAAAATCAAAGGATCGGGCAAGGTCAAAATCCAAAAGCAAGATAGTATGCTGGCACTGTGGAAAGTCTGGGCATGCAAAGAAGGACTGTTAGGAGCTTCGGGACAAGAAGAAACAATAGGAAGAAAACAAGGAGGCAAATGTGGCAACGGGTAATGTATGTCAGGATGCTTTGATTCTTTCTTTGCACAATATTACTGAATCTTGGGTTTTAGATTCAGGGGCTTCTTTCCATGCTACTCCACATAGGCATTATTTTGTTGATTATGTGTAAGGAGATTTTGGGCATGTTTTTCTTGGAGATGATGAGCCTTGAAGCATAGTTGGAAAATGTTCTTTTCAGGTTAAGATGCATAATGGGAATACTTGGCTATTGAAGGATGTCATGCATGTGCCTACATTAAGACAAAATTTGATATTGGCAGGGCAGTTGGGAAGTGATGGTTGTACTGTGATATTTATAGTTGACTCTTGGAAGGTTACCAAGGGTGCTCTTATGGTGGCAAGAGGTAAGAAGGTTGGAACCTTGTATTTAACCACTTATAGCACTAATGTTTGTAATCTTGTGGCTTTAGAAGTAGATACAACATTGTGGCACTATAGGCTTGGTCATATGAGCCATAAGGGCATGTAGATCATAAAGAAGGATTTTCCTAGATATACAGAAATAGGTTTGGAGTTATGTGAGGACTGCATATATGGGAAACAAAAGTGAGTAATGTTTCTAGAGGTTAGACCTACAAAGAAAGAGAGTAAGTTAGAGCTGGTGCATTCTGATGTGTGGGGGCCAGCTCAGGTATCATCTCTTGGGGTTTCAAGTTATTATGTTACTTTTATTGATGATGCAACAAGGAAAGTTTGGGTTTATTGTATTAGAAACAAATCTGATGTATTTGACACTTTTGTTAAATGGAAAGCCTTGGTAGAGAATGAAACAGGTCTTAAGCTAAAATGTCTCAGGTCAGATAATGGAGGGGAGTATTGCAGCAATGAATTTGATGATTACTATTCTAAGAATGGAATCCATAGGCAAAAGACGGTTGTAGGAACTCCGTAGTAGAATGGGGTGTCAGAAAGGATGAACAAAACAATAATGGAACGTGCTAGGAGCATGAGGTTACATGCAGGACTGCCTCTTTCTTTTTGGGTAGAAGCGGTGAGCACATCTGTGTACTTGATAAATAGAGGACCCTCAAGTGCCTTGGATGGAGGCATACCTGAGGAGGCTTGGTATGGTAAGAAAGTTGATTATTCATTTCTTAGAGTCTTTGGATGTGAGGTGTTTGTTCATATAGACAAGGATGATAGGACCAAGCTAGAGGCTAAATCAGAAAAATGTACTTTCATTGGTTATGGTGGTGATGACTTTGGATATAAATGTTGGAGTATTAAGGATAAGAAAATCATTCGATCTAGGGATGTGGTCTTTAATGAGAAAGTCATGTATAAGCAACAGTTGCTGGAAAATAGGAAAGAATCCAAGAAAGAATATACAACGGTAGAGGATCTTCTGGATGGGAAAGTGACACATGAATCAGTTCAGGAACCCCCTCAACAGGAACCCCAAACTCCTATATTGAGGAGGTCTTCTAGGGTAAGAAGAGAACCTGAACATTTTTCTCCTTCTCTTTATTATTTATTACTCACTGATAGTGGAGAGCCAGAGAGATTTGATGAAGCAATGCAGGTAGATGCTAGGAAGAAGTGGGAGTAAGCCATGGATGAGGAGCATCAGCTCTCATGGAGAACCAGACATGGGATTTGGTGAAGCTACCTGAAGGAAAAAAAGCATTATAGAACAAATGGTGTTTAGAGTGAAAGAGAGGAAGGAGGAAAGAAAAGATACAAGGCTTGGTTGGTGGTCAAGGGGTTTGCATAGAAAAAAGGTATAGATTTTGATGAGATTTTTTCTCCTGTAGTAAAAATGACTTCTATTAGAACTGTTCAAGGAATAGTTGCAGCAGAAGACTTACACTTAGAACAACTTGATGTAAAGACTGCATTTCTCCATGGTGATTTGGAGGAGGAACTATATATGCAGCAACCATAGGGCTATGAGGTCAAAGGTAAAGAGGAGATGGTGTGCAAACTGAAGAAGAGCTTGTATGGCTTGAAATAAGCTCCACGTCAATGGTATAAAAAATTTAATAGCTTCATGATGGAGTAAGGTTATATTAGATGTCATTCTGACCATTGTGTGTATACAAAGAAATTTGAGGATGGCAGTTATATTATCCTTTGTCAGTATGTGGATGACATGTTGGTTGCAGGTAAAAACATGCAGGAAATAAAAGTACTCAAGAAGCAGCTAAGTGAATCCTTTGCTATGAAGGATTTGGGGGCACCCAAACAAATCCTTGGTATGAGGATATCTCGAGATAGGAAGGAATGGAAGCTGACTTTATCTCAGGAAGAGTACATTAAGAAGGTCTTGGAGAGGTTTAATATGCAAGATGCTAAATCGGTTGGGACTCCTTTGGTAGGCCATTTCAAGTTATCAAAGGAACAGTGTCCTAAGAAAGAGTAGGAGAGAAACTAGATGTCCAAGGTACCTTACTCATCAGTGGTTGGTAGTTTGATGTATGCCATGGTGTGCACTAGGCCTGATATTTCCCATGCAGTGGGAGCAGTGAGTAGATTTATGAGTGATCCAGGTAGAGATCACTGGCAGGCAGTAAAGTGGATCCTTTGGTATTTGAGAGGGACCATGGGGACAATTTTGTGCTACAGTGGATCAAACACCACTTTGTGTGGTTATGTAGATTCAGATATGGCTAGAGATGTAGAAAGCAGGAGGAGCACAACAAGTTATGTTTACATTATAGGTAAAACAACAATAAGCTGGATTTCATGATTATAGAAGTTGGTGGCTTTGTCAACCATGGAGGCTGAGTATGTTGCTGCCACAGAGGCAAGCAAGGAAATGATTTGGTTACAACAATTACTTGAGGAGTTGGGGCATAAGCAGGAGGAAGGAAAGTTGCATAGTGATAGTCAGAGTGTTATACACCTAGCTAAGAACTCTGTTTTCCACTCTAGGACGAAGCATATACAATTAAGGTACCATTTCATCAGGACAACTTTGGAGGAAGAGAAGTTGAAGCTGGAGAAGATTCATACCAGTCAGAATCCTACAGACATGATGACCAAGGTGGTCACAAGGGAAAAACTGAAGCTGTGTTCAGCTTTGGTTGGTCTTCACAGAAACTAGTGAAGGGTTGAGAAGCTTGCTCAGAGGAAAACTAGTCTCCAAGTGGGAGATTGTTAGGTTGTGGAGCCTATTTTCATGTGTGAAAGTGTTGAAGACTATACACTAAGAGTATTGTACACTTTTCATGTATCCTCACCGGGGTTCGGGGGCGCAGCCCCTGATTTTTTTTTTGGGCCTTAAAACGTGCCCGATATATTGGGAAACGTGATTTTCTCATATGGGCGAGATTTTGACCCATAGGTTTATGGGATGGTTTTTTCCCATGGTTTTGATACCCATGGTTTTGTAAAAATGATTAAGCAGTTGTCTATTTATATGGTTTTATGCATATGATAGAAGTATGAAAAACATTGCAGATGTGCTTTGAATTTGGGTGTGAATTCTGTAGAGTTTGTTGAGCATAGCTCCAAACAGATCTGGGTATTGTATTGAGAGAGTGGTGGATTGTAATAAAATATGAGCAAGTGATTCTTTGTGGACGTATCCCAAATTGGGTGAACCATGTTAAATACTGTCTCTCTGTGTTGTGTTATTTTATTCTGCACTTTTATTTGAGATCTGTAATAATTTTCTGCATATTAGTTTCTACTGTTGCAATTCTGTGAGGGATTATCCGCATATTTTATCCCTTATTTCCTAATAATGTGTTTATCCTGAGGTGCCTTCTTCAGTCCTCTCAAAATGCATGACTCTTCACACACATCAAAGTCAGGATCATCCATGTGGGTGTGCATTGACCACGATAGTTTCTTTTGAGTGCGCACAGTCACCATATCCTCATCCATTAACTCCCAGCCGAATAAATCCTTCTACGCTATCATGCTCTGGAAGCAGGCATGAACAATTTTTCTTGCATCCTCTGCATACCCCATGGCTGGAGGAATGTTCTCTCCACTTGTTCTTCTAGACCTTTGATGCTTAGGAACTTTAGCCTCCAAATTTGGGACTTGTGTTTCTATGTCCTGAACATCCTCTGTAACCGTCTCCTATGGTCTTTTCTCTTCCTCTTCTTTTTCCTTTGATGCCTCAACCTATTATTATTTGTTCTCTGGAAGCATAGGAGAATTATGCGTGCTTTCCTTTGACTCTTCTGCCTCCTCATTAAACTTCAGTTTCCTCCTCTATGCGGTCACCTCCTTTTGTGGAGAGAGTTTGGGTGATTTTCACATAATGGTTGGAGTAGCACCTTGGGTCCTTGTTCTCTTAA
Source organism: Taxus chinensis (assembly GCA_019776745.2). Lineage (NCBI taxonomy): Eukaryota > Viridiplantae > Streptophyta > Pinopsida > Cupressales > Taxaceae > Taxus > Taxus chinensis. The sequence goes on from JAHRHJ020001145.1 coordinate 21,683, forward strand.
ATACCATTTTAAACTTGTGCTCCCCTTAGATTGCATTCAAGTATTTATCATCCCCCTCTTATGGCTGAGGTGGTGTAATGATGCACTCAGCTTCACTGTTACTTGTAGGATGTCTCCTACCCCTATGCTCCAAACCACCACTATCTTCGTGCTCCTCCTCCTCATCCTGCACTTCAATTGGCTCTGTAGGCTTAATCGTCAGGATGTTCTCCATTGTATGCTTTCACTTTGGTGGTGTTGGAAGTACGAACTCACCCTCCACATATTTGTTATTCTCCATCTGTGGCTTCAACTGGAGATACACCAATACTGCCCCTACATCTTCTACAACCAAACTTATTGGTTTGATATTCAACACCTCTGAAATGATCCTCTTTGTATAAGAACTTATGCCAGAATACACATACTTCTTCCTCAACGTATGCCATAATACACATACTTCTACAATATAGCCTGTAATGTTGTAGATTGTCCCTTCTGACATCTTACGCGCCACATGTAACCACATAGTATTTACCTGAGACCACCGCTCATGATCATTAAACTTGGTAACAAGGTGTGCTGCCACTTGTATAATTGGACATTTCTTTAATTTATCTATGTCCATTCCGCATGGACCCTTCAGGTATCCTAACTCCTGTTTGGTCTTTACAATCACGATTTTATCTGCAAGGTCATCTTTTATATCTTCTCCTATGTCCTTTAGACCTGTAACTGATGAGAAAAACGTAGATGATATTCTAACTCTACGTCCTACAAAATAGAAGAAGTCTTCATGCACCCTGCTCATGAGCCACTAATATAAGGGCTCATACTTCCTGAAAAATGGAAGCTCATATAATTGGTAGACCCTAATTCTCTTCAAAAGCTTCTCACCCGCATCGTCATATACTGGCATGTCCTCTACCATGCACTTGTTTGTTCTAGTAGTAAGTAAGGAATAGAGCTCCTTCTTGTTCTCTGAAGTCCTGTGATTATATTCACTCACTTTGCTCTTTTTGATGGGTGAATCCTATTCTTGGTCGATGATGACTCCTTCTAGATATTGCATCTCTGAAAAATGGTTTTTGGGTGCCATCTCTTCCTCCTCGATGACCACCTTCTTCTTTCCTTTTACTGTTGCTGTAGATGCCTTCTTCAGTGCCATTTTTACCTTATAAATGTCTCCTCTTCAACTCTACAACTCTGTGAATCAAACCCTAGCTTGATTCAATTATGCCCTAGGTGGAAAATTTGTAACCTAACTCTTTTTTGTCTCCCTACTTTGCTCAAACCCTTCACCACCGAGGATGCATGCTTCTTGTTCACACAGATCTGGTTGTCATGCTTGGTTTCACACCCTTCACACCTTAACTCGATCACTCGGCTCTTCACACTTGGCTCTTTTCTCAAATACTCTTAGTCACAATGGTAAAAATGAATCCACATCCCATCCTTACATAAATTTTTCAAATTTTTATTCATTTATTACTCCTTCACCTACCAAATATCCCATCATTCATTGACCAAATCCATTCGTTCCGCATGGTACATCTTCTCTCCGAGCTATAACTTTCTAGCACACCTTCCTACCCTCTGGTCATAGACTTCTCTTCAGTGTGTGCTCCTACACCTAAGTACCTCATCACTGTACCTTCTCCTGGTAGCTATCATGGCCTCTACTTACCTTGTGTTATACTATTCTTTCATTCATCTCCATCCTTGGTCACTTTTGAAAAGCAATCTTCTTTTGACTTAAAGCATACCCATAACAGCTTATTCCTTTCACCTTTCAATTCCCACAGTCTTTTTCTTGGATAAATACAACCACCCCACACGAAAAGTATGTGTAGTCCTCTGCGCATAAACATTATTCATACCGTAATTAGCTTTAGGTGCGCAAGCATGCTTATTACAAAAGAACAACAACTAAATTGACAAAGCATAGCGACAATGAAAGAAATATATTAAGGAAATACAAAATTGAAAATCTAAACTAAATGGCAATACTACCTTATGACAAACACCAAGAAGACTTATTTATAGTAGGGCTTCAGCCTACTCTCGTTAAAGTAACCAGGTAGCCGTGTTCCATCAAGTGCTTCTAACTGGAAAGCACCTGATTCAAGTATAGAAATGATAACATATGACCCCAACCAATGTACTTTGAGCTTGCCTGGATAGCGTAAGAACTTGGATTCATAAAGAAGTACCATTTGTCCAATCTCAAACTTCTTATTCCTTATGTTTCTATCATGCCATGCCTTCTGCCTGGCCTTTTCCTGCTTCTGAATCCATCATGCTATGGCTTGGCACTCATCCAGTTGAATCATCTTTTTGATATGCTCTTCTAAATCTTGTTCATCAGCTAGATCTCTAACATGCGCAATGTGTAAAGAAGGTAACATAAATTCTATAGGGAGAACAACTTCCACACCAAACACCAACTGAAACAGTGTGGCTTTGTTCAATCTCTTGTAAGTTGTTCTATATGACCAAAGAACAACTGAGACTTTTTCATCCCAATCCTTTCTTCCAACATCATAAATTTTTGTCAAAGTCTAGTTCAAAATCTTGTTAAGGCCTCAGCAGTTCCGTTTTCCTGAGGATGATAAGGTGTAGCTTTATGGTGTAACCATAAAATTATCTAATAGGATCCTAATTGTCTCATTCAAAAAGTGTGTACCACCTATCACTTGTCAAGCTTAAGGGACATCCATATCTTGTAAGAAAATTCTCCCATAGAAATCTAGCTATTGTAGCTTCCGTACAGTCCTTGGATAGGTGTTGCTTCTGCCCATCACGTGAGATAATCTATGCAAGTAATGATATAACATGAACCAGTCCTGTGTGTGGCTGGCAAAATAGGTCCCACAAAATCAATGGCCCATTTATCAAATGGTTCGGCACTAGTAATCGGTCTCAAAGGCATCTCATCTCTTTGTCGTAGTTTTCCTAGGCACTGACAATGATCACATGTCTTACAATATTCTTTACAGTCCTGATACAATGTCTCCCACCATAATCCAACAAGTAGGATCTTTCGAGCAGTCACATCACCTACATAATGGCCTCCTGATATACCACCATGAGCTTCTTCCATGATATCCTTACACTCATGCTCTAATACACAACGACGTAATACTTCATCTCTACCTAGCTTGTAGAGGTCACCACTGATTAACATAAATGGTGTCGTGCGTATAGCAAGCTGCTTATTTTCTAATGCTTTCATTCCTTCTGGTGCCATACCTATTTGTAGAAAGACAACAATGTCTTCTAATTCCATGGGTGCGCATTGTAACCTATATAACTGTGAATCTGACATTTTCTCTTCAATTGTCTATGAATCCTCTCCTGAATTGATTCTAGATAAATGACCTGGTCTAGAATTGCTTTTACCTGGATTCAGCACAACTGTGAAGTCAAACTCTTGAAATAGGATCACCCATATGCATATGTGCCCTTGTAAGATGGGCTTGTTTACCAAGTACTTCAATGACATGTGATCTATATAAAACAAAAATGGTGTTGCTAATAAGTACTGTCGAAACTTGTACAATGCATAGATCATTTACAAAGCTTTCAGCTCTAGTAGTTGTATAATTTTGTTCAACAGGAGTTAGCTTCCTACTAACAAAACATATTGGATGATCTATAATACTTTCACTAGGTTGATCTAACACAACGTTAATGGCCATTCTAGAAGTGTCCACATGCACATGAAATGGTTTATCCCATGAGGGAAAGAGCAGAATGGGCGCTGTAGTAAGTTTATCTTTTAATATCTCAAATGCGCACTGCTGCGGTTCTCCCTAATAAAATGTATGTTTCCCCTTTAATAATTCTTCCAAAGGTGTAGCAGTTTTGGCATACCCTTTTATGAATTTTCTATAATATCCTGTATGACCTAAAAATATGTGCACCTCACTTTGACTGGTAGGCGCTTCCAAGCCTAAAATGACTGTAACCTTGGTTGGATCAAATAACAAACCTTCCTTGCAGATTATATGTCCTAAAAGTATCCCAAATGGTGTAGCAAATATGCAATTCTTGATGTTCAAAGAGATACTCAATTGTCTCCACCGTTCAAACATTAAGCGTAGATTGTCACAATGATCTTTCACAAGCCCATATACTGTCCAATCATCTAGGTAGACTTGTAAGAAGTTGTGAATAAAATCTTTAAATGCTTGAACAACTATGCACGAGAACACAACATGCACGATTTTCAATCCAAAGGGCATCATAGTATAGGTAAAAATGCCCCATTTAGTAGTAAATGCCATATTTTCTTGATCCTTCTGAGTAATCCTAACATGATGATACCTGGAAAATCCATCTGTGAATGAATATATTTCACACCCTGCAACGCCTTCTAGTATTTCCTTAGTGAATGGCGTAGGGAATGGATCTATGATGCATGCAGCATTTAGTTCCCTGTAGTCCACACATATCCTAATCCATCCATCCTTCTTGATACTGATCACCATTGGGCTAACCCATTCTGACTCATCAAGGGGCTTGATAATTCCAGATTTCAACATTTTATCAATTTCTTCTTTTATCTTTTCTCAAAAATTAGGATTCATTCTGTAAGGTCTCTTTCTAACTGGCCGTGCACCTTCCTTAAATTTGATCTTCATTTCCCTAGGTGATTCATGCACACCTTTAAGTTCATGATATCCTCGAGGGAATAAGTCCTGATAATCCTTGAGTAACACGATGATCTTTGCTACCTCCGAATCTGACCAGTAATCTCCAATTATGGCCTCCTTAGGCTCAGCTTCCGAACCTATATTCACCTTCTTTGTCTTTATGGGTTCATGAGTAGGCCCGCGTATCCTTTTCTGCACTATCCAAGAACTCTTGCACCCCTTGTGAATATTCAATATCCAGGTTTTCAAGTTCCTCGTCATCCATGACGTAAACCATCTTTCTTTTATCTTTCTCGAGGCAAGTGTGTTCAAGTAGTAAGGAGTCCATTTATTCTTTCTTTTCAAAACATGCTCCGAACTCTGCCTCACCGAATAATTCTTAAATATGCTCTTCTGATTTTGCACTATCTCCCATAGTTAAGCACTTGAAAACTTTTAATGCCTCTTCTACTCGGAGGTTTAGTCGAGAAGTAGTCAAAATTCTATATCACATCCTACAGTCAAATCTTGCCAGTTTCCAGTCTCTCGATGTAGTTATGCATATATATACCTAGGCATGTGTGCATCCTTGTAGTGTAGAATACAATCTATGCACCCAGAGTGAAGGTGGTAATGCTTCCTGTCCTACTATCCAGAGTCTCTCACACTGTTGAATGTGATGCTGAATAGGTTGATTACCATGATACGTGTATATTTGCAGTAGGTTCATTGTTCCTTACAAACCTAGTAGACAAAGCTATTCCAATCTCTTCCTATTCTATAAGATTATCTCTATGGACTACCCACCAGGGTGTTGTTATCCTCATGCAGTGTATATACTAACATATTTCTCCTTTTAACTTGATATGTCCACTATGATTCCATGGCCTTAAAAATACATGAAGAGTTTCTATCCCTGTATACCTGAAGGTACTGTTATTACCTATCCTCCAATTAAATGAAGTCCATTCTTGCGCATAACCACACTTTCTCACCTCATGCCCTACTAACTCATATGTACCATGGGCCCAATTGTCACAAGAAATACTCGTAGTATCTCTAATAGAATGAGAATCTTCCCACTATAGGATGCCTTCTTTTGATGGCTCATTGATCTCTGGATCCTGAATAACATGTACATAACTTCTGTTTAAATCCTCCTCACTTAAAGGTTCAACATATGGTGTAGAATTCCCATCTGTCAAAGGTATCACAACCCTTTCCTTGTTTTCAAAGACTGATATACCCCTTATTGAATCTCAAGTTAGCATTATTTCATAACACCAAGGGCATCCAAGTAGGGTTGGAAAATTGTTTGCTTCTACAAGGGCTAATGCCTCAAAATCCCCAGTGAACTTGGCCCCATGTATAGTTATAGAAGCATCCTTCAAAACTCCTATGGGAGTGGCCTTAGTCTGGTTTGCCATAAATAACACATTAGATGATGGCTGTAATGGAGGCCTCCCCATTTGTACCCATGCATCTAATGTAAGCCCATTTACCTCCACACCTATATCGATCAATATGTTGCTCAACAACCACCCATCCAAAAAAACATTCAGAGTAATTTCTTTGTCATAATCAATGCTATTAGGGGGAATATTTATATGCAGAATCTACCGTCCAGTCTCAAGACTTACGCATGGAGTGTTCCCTTTTAACCAACTTCTTAATAGTGGAATAATGTTCTCTTGGTGCAACATCTTGCATACCTCTAGCAGATCATCCATATCAGTTTGGACTATTTGTGATGCTTTCTTTTACTCCTTTAGGTATTGTATCTCACCCTAAAGATTCCTTAGCACTTCCATGGTATCCTGGTAAACTTCCTTCTGATGAGCAAGATCTGGGAACCGTACGTACCCAAAATTATATGTAATGTACTGTCAGAAAGAGGTTACAGAAACCCCGATGATGATCCAGATCTCTTCACAAGGTGTTCAAAATCCAGAAAGTGCGTTGAGTATACATTTGCATCCTAAAATATCTCATCCAGCCTTCGCATGCTTTTTTTTACTCCCATTCCTCTCTTTCCCTTTCCTTTGGTCTTTAGTTACGTGATCGCCGCCCTGCCTGGGCGGCAGTCCTGTGACTGCCGCCCAGGATAGGGTGGCAGTCCTGTAACTGCCACCCTGCTCGAGGCTGCGGTCCTATGTGCATTTTCTAGAACTTTCCAATGCTTTCGTCAATGTAAAAATTCAAGTTGCACCCACATTTCTCAACCACTCTTGCTTGCATTTAAGTTTTAGCCACCTGGTAAATAGTAATTTCTCTTTATTTATAGTAGAAGAGTTCGATTCAAACTTACCCTATGGTAAATGAAAGTCCTATAAATACCAAGGTTGTTTACAAGTAAATGGCCCCTCTCCCTCCATGGTTTATTATTCAGTGTGTTTTAAAGTTCTTCCATAAGTTTTAATAGGTCTAGGTTTTGCATGAATTCTCAGCCTCTCAGTTCAAGACTCCTTTCTTCCTTTTTGATTTCGATCTCACTTGATCTTCGTAGTTTCATTTTGTTCCATTATTATTCTCAACATAGTCAGCTTAGCATAAGATAGTTTTAGTTCTAGATTAAAAGTTCATTTGATAATATTAGAGTTATAGGTTGTTGTTTAGTCACAAGAAGTAGATCCTATAACTCTCGTTATATTCGTGTTGTATCCCTGCAATAATCCTGATAGGAATCGCATAGTCAAGCTCTGTTCACTTGCACTATCCCTCTCTTACTTGAATTCTATTTGGTTTACATCCAAGCTTCCACTATTCAAAGATCTCCTTCTGCTACTGCTGTCACATTTCCACTTTTTCTGGATTCACGAGAACACGAAGGAACGAAGATATCACACTGAGGGGACAAGTCACACTACAATTGGATTTGCCACTATTATGTAAACTCTAGGTTTGAATTGTCAAAACTGTAGTTATAATATATCAAATAGAATAGTAAATCATTTCATTTCAGTTAAGTTTGCTTTCAATATTACTAGGGAAGCTATGGGGAATGATAGCTTCTGAGAAGTTGTGATTTATTCTTCACTTCTGAGGTAAGATTGAAGGCCTTGTAATTAAATCAATTAGTTATTTATACTTATGATCAACTCACAAATGCACAAAAAAATAGCTATACCTGACTACCTTGCTTGTTTTAATTCCATTATTAGATTAATTTTTCATTATCTAGATACATTAGAATAGTCACTCTTTAAATTTTGTTCAAATTCACATCTTTGGAAAATACAAAAAAAGGAATACAAGCATAGTGTAGATTCATTTTCATAATTAGTTTGCTTTTTTCAGTTAAGTTTGATTATTTCTTGCATGACAATTATGGGACCTAGAGAGCCCAGAGACTACGTATTCGAATCGGTAATACCTTAGCCAAACCTATTCAAAACATTAACAGATATGGATCAAGGTCTTAGAATTCACATCTTTCAAACAACAACAAACCTACAAGCAGTTAGTGAGAAATTGAGAGAATTAACATTGAAGATGAAAAAACGTTACGATTTCTGGTCAAATCAACCCAACTATAGATTGCCTTGATAGGATATTCATATGACCATACAAGAACCCAAAAGAGAAAAAACATTTGGTTGTGATTCATTAATCCCGTAGCCAAATGCATGAGATCTTTTCACTGACATAGATACAGGCTTACGTATACAAGTTGCCAGAACACCCGTAAGGTATTCTGAGAAGATCACACAACTTCTAGTTTTAAACATAGAAGATGAAAAAGCTTATGACTACTGGACAGTCAGAAGAAGATATTGATTCCTCACATGACCATAGAAGGTCCACAATAACCACGAACTTACGGTTGTGATCCCCAGGTCCCACAACCCAATGGGCCTGCTAATCAATCAGACATTGACACCGGTTTACGTACACTCATATTTAGATCCTCACCACTTCCGCTAGACATTATCACATAGTTATCCATATTAAACGTAGTAGCCAATCAGGCTAGGGTTTTCTAGACTAGACCAGAGAATTGACCATAAAATTCTAGAAGACTCATTACACCTCACACCATCATTTTCATGACCTTGTCTGGGAATATACACGAAGCACCTGTAGGTCACTTTCCATGCATCCAACAACCAATAGATAGGATCTCAAAAGAGCTCGACATTGATTGGAGCCTCTGAGAAAACCATTATATCTGAACGATCTATTACACCAATTTAGGTTAGGAGAGCTTTCTTTGTCTTAGATTCACAAATCCCTTTATTGTGCATTAAGGATATAAGATTTCCCAACTAGTTTATCCACATCCACATATATTTCATTTCCAACGGCTGTCTTGGCATGACCTTTGGAGGGTCGGGTATGGAGAAAGGCTATTTTTCGATTCTCATGCTCGCATGTCACTTTTTCTATCATACAAAATTGGTGAACTCGACGTGAAAGCAACAAGTGCTCCCTTTTTATTTTCAGTTCTTCTTTCATCCATCCTCGCTCCTTCCGTTTATTTTGCGGGTATTTATATACCCCCCCAAATATGTCAGGATACAATGCATATGGCAGACCTCTCTTAGGTCTCGAAGCATATTATGGTCAAAAAAATATACAACCGTCACCCTCACTTTCTGCATGGGTTTGACAACTACTCAAACAACTACTTGTCATCACAAGATCATCCTCAAAGAACTAGCTCTAGTTCTTCATTCTAAATTGAGGAAGCTGAACAACTCACACAAACACAACAACCAATCCCGAGGCTCTAATAATATGACGCTTACTGGAGAGTCCATTTCATCTCCTCGGGTTTTTTAGACCAAAAATCAGTAGGTAGTCCAGATCCAATGTTTTGGATGAGGAGTACTTAGCACGCTAACGCTAGAAAGTGAACACCACTTCCAAAACATGTACCCTCCTATAGGAAGTTGTAATACAACCCAACACCCTGCTCCAAGAAAACAACCCCCATTACTCCACCTATGGAGAATACCCTTGTGAAACTTGACAGAGTAATGAATCAATTCATAGTAGGGTACCATACCCCTCTGCACCTCAAGGTGTACAATAAAAACCTGCCAAGGCAAAACACTATGTCATCACCAATCGAGGTCAGCTCACTTTAAGTTGACAGGGTTAGAGGACTAGAACTTGCTCAAGCAAATCAAATTTCACATTTCGGGCAAGCAGTAACTTCCAACTCTCAACATCATCCCACCCAGGTTGACCTCCTCATAGGAACAGGAATGTTAGGAATACCTCCTCAACATTTGTATAACCACCCACAACAAATGCCACTAGAACTGTGTTTTTCAACACTGCTCCAGTTGAAAGTATGATAACCTCCCGGTTTGGTACCAAATAACCCATACCAGAGAAATGTTCCTCCCTACTTAAACATTTATTCAAAATCACCACAAGGAGACATATTCTCCTCTCTTGGGATGTTCACTCAACTATAAGGGTTTCTTTATATCCCTGCAAATGCATATACTATTCCATATCATCAACCCATTCCACCTTTACCCCCTCGGTAGGAATCGTCAATGGTTGAGACCTATGTGGTAGGAACTTACTC
>JAHRHJ020001146.1:0-31832 GCA_019776745.2 Taxus chinensis
TTTTAAATTGCTTCATGATCTGCACAGGTTCATCTATACAGAATAAGGGTCTGGATCACCATGCAAGGAGTCCCTACAAGGGTCTGGCAGTCACATGTTCAAACACAAAGCAATTGTGACAGAGCTTTGCTTCTGAAAACTCCCTCCATTTACAATGAGCCTCCAACACTTCCATTTAATAGAAAAATGAGAGGAAGAGAAGGGAAAAATGGAAATACCGAATCTGTCTTCAACCAAATTGTAAAGGCATTAAATGGAGTAAACTATATATTTACTTGCAAAGGCTCCCTATACTATCCCACGTGCTGCACAGAGAAATATGATTACCATAGCCTCTTAATTGCACTCCCCAACCACTAAATGAAACACTGTTATGAACCCAACCACGTTTTCTAAAAAATCTTGACAATTCTCATCAAATCCTAGAATTCTTTTTTTTTGTGCATCGGGCTCAGAGCCAGATCAACGGTAACACCAATTTTGTGCGATTTTGTTGAGAAATGCAAAAGTTATGGCCTTTTGAGTGCGGGCAGCTATCGAGAAATTCTGGATTTGATGAGAAATTGGTCGAGATTTTTTAGAAAACGTGGTTGGGTTCATAACAGTGTTTCATTTGGTGGTTGGGAATTACAATTTAGAGGGCATGGTCATCATTCTTTCTCTGCTTCAGCACTGGGACAGTATTGGGAGCCTTGTTGAAAGTATATAGAATCATTTTTACTCCATTTAATTGCCTCGTCAGGTGTTGAAAGAACAGTTTTGGATGTCCATTTTCCCCTTCTCTTTCCCTTCTCATTTTTCTATAATTTGAGTGTTTGGGATCAGTGGGAAAGGAGGGAGTTTTCAGATACAAATCTCTGTCAAAATTGCGTTGATGAAGCCAATGTGCTGCGACCCTTTAGTGGACTCCTTGCATGGTGATCCAGCCTTATCCGTGAAGATTGAACTGTGCCATATCATGAAGCAATAAATATCAGTTTGTGGATTATCTTCCCCCTACTTTGTTTTCTTGGCATTCTTCTTGTGCCCCCTTTATCTTTCTAAATACAATATTGTGTCTATTATTATGTTCTTTGGCAGGATTCCATTATCATTATGTATGCTTGGGGTGGGGGGGGGGGGGGGGGGGTGGGGGGAATGTGGGGGGGGGGGGGGGTGATGGGGGGGGGGGGGGGAATATCGTTGTGAATGCATTTTGGCTAGATTATGGAGAACTATCATCACCTCTTCTAGTGTGCACTTTTCCTCTAGATTTACACATTTGGAGACAATCTCACACCCTCCTTTTCTAGTGTAATACCGCTTTAGTGTAGGCTTTCCATTTTTATTCATTCTCTCTCTCTGTCCCCTTGGAAATTTCGATTAGAATAGTTATTTTCCCCTGCATTAGATAGATTGTGCAGGTGTTGAGGAGCAAGAACCAGCTGTCTCTGGAGGTCTATTTCAGTAGCAAGTCCCCACTTGGAGATAGTACCCATGTTTATCCAATCACACCAGAATACAGTAGATGCACTTGTATAAACCAAGGTGTTGTGATTCGGTGTAACAGTTCTGGCAACGCCCGGTGGACCTTAGAGGTCTCTACTTTCATTGCAACAAGATCGATGTGCACTTGTTGCAAGTTCCATCTTTTAAGGAGCTTTAAAAATCACACATCTGGCGACTCCAAAAGAGGCATAATCCACTGGTTTCAGCAGTCCAAGCCTGGCAAATTTATGAGAAGAATACAGACCAGGTCAAGAACTAGGGAGGAAGGATTGTTTGTTTATCTGCACCTATCTCCAAGAAGAGAAAGAAGGAGAAGAAGAGATCAAAGATCTGCGTCTCCACCTAACCAGACTTTGTCTACACCTCCACCTGGTAGACCTTTTCTCGCATCAACAAGGGTTCTCAGGCCAATCAGAATGGCGCAACCACCGAATCCATTTGTCAATTTCACTGGTAGCAGCCCACTTGCCCTCAATGCACAAAATCCAGTTCTAATTGCAGCATTGAAGAACATTCCACTTTTTACTGGAGAAAATCATACCACTCCTGGTGATCATGTTAAAGACATTGCTAATGTCTGTGCAATCCATGAGATAAATGAAATGGATGTGGCTGTCAAATTGCTAGCATCTTCGTTCAAAGGGAAGGCATTGCAATGGTTTAGGAGCCTTGCAGCCGGTTCTATCACAAATTGGAATCAGTTATGCATAGTTCTCCATGAGCAGTTTGGAGAGAAGGGAGACACCTTGTCTCTTCTAGAACAATTGACAACTATCAAGAGAGCCCCCAACGAGCAGCTGACTGACTTTAACTTCAGATTTCAAAGGTCTTGGGAGAGGATTCCAGTGGCAGTAAGGCCAGCAGCAGAAGGTGTTTTTCTATACTATCTTAATTCTTTGAATTCTGATATATCTATGTTAATTCAATCTATCGGAGGCACAACCTTACCTACTGCTTATAGCATTGCCATTAGAGCCGAAAAATGTCTTATTCAAGCTGGTAAACTGGATCCTAGGCCTCCCATGCCCTTGTATCTGAACTTAGAAAATCCAAGCACTAGTCAAGCACCCACTTTGGCTCTTATTCCCACTCCTAGAAATCAAAGTTCAAATGAAACTTCTACTTCATCCTCTAGTACTTCAAATGAACTCCAAGAGGTCATGAAGCAATTGCAAAATTTGGGAAATGAGCTGGTTACTATCAAAAGACAGCAAGCTCAAAGCGCTAGACCGTATCAGCCTCAAGCACAGTACCAGGCTAGGCCCCCATACCAACAAAATAGGTCACCAACTCAGGCTGCAAATCAAAATCAAAGCCAAGTAAGGCCTCCCGCTAATAGACCATTTCAGCCCTATAACCCCAATGTCGTATCTTCTTCTAAAGCATTGGTGCCAGTCCAAAATAACATGGCCCAAGAATATGATTGGTGTTTCCCATGTAGTCAGCCACATAACCAATCAATGTGCTTTAACGGTGCATTAAATCAGGGTCTGATGGTGCAAACCATTGGTTGGTCTCAAGGGTCCAACCACAAAGAGGATCAGCAGCAAGAAGCACCTCAGCAAGGAACATCTCCGAACGAAACTACTCTTGTCAATTGGCAGGCTGAAGATTTCTGTGGTATGAATCAAATACCCTCTCAAAGTGTTGCAGCCAACATAAGGTCAAAGAGGAGAAATTTGGGTGAAGAACAACCATTAGCCCCAAGTAATTCACGACCTTCTGTCACTCCACAAACTATTGGCAAACAAAATGCAATCCCAAGCACGCACGGATAGCCTAAAACAGCCCCTAGGCCAACTCAAATGCCAATTGTTGTTTCCCATGTGCAAGGAATGAATGTGCAGGCCAAGGGACAGCAGAGGGATACTTCATCTCCATTCAGTATCATTGATCAGATGAAGAAGAAAAATGTAAACATATCAATGTGGGAATCACTATCTATCCCAGGACAAAGAGATTTGCTACAAGCTGCCATGAAGGACTGGCCAACTTCGAATCAGCAAGTCCAATTGCAAGAGAAGGTACTCACAAATGTTGCCCAACCTGAAGGGAATCATGGAGGACAACAAGGTAAAATGTTGAAGGCCCCTCCATTTTATGTTTCATTGATCATAGGAGATAAGTTGGTACATAATTGCATGATTGACTCTGGGGAAAATAGTTCAGTAATGCCCAAGCAAATAGCTGATCAGCTAGGAATCCAATATGAAGTCATCTCCAAGGGTGTAGTGCAATTAGACGGGACAGCAGTGACAACGGTTGGAGTAATCAAAGGTTTGAGCCTCACACTGCATGCATGTCCCAACGTAATAGTGTTACAAGATGTGTCAGTCATAGACCTGCCACCACTCTTTGCATTGTGCTTGTCAAAAGACTTCACTGCTAAAATCGGAGGCTATCTTTCGGCGGATTGGTCAGACATGTTGTTTAGAACAAGATATGGAACCAAAACCACAATCAGGTCTGAACCTATCGCAAACTTTCACATTGAGCCTTACAGTCCAAGCCAAATCAATACCGACTGTTCAGTGTTTGATCAAGAAGATTATTCAAGCAATGATGAAGCTGACACCAAGGTTGGAAGCATCCCAGATTTGACTCTTGATGAATGAGCAAGAAAGGTGCATGCTTTTGATCCTTATCAAGAAATAGAAGAATCTGAGCTAGGAGTTTATTGTTTACATGAAGAGAATCAACCTCTCCCCAGCATCACCAAGATAGATCATAAAGACATGAATGAAGTATGGAAATTGTTCTTTTATGGGTCAAGGAGTAGACAAGGTGCAGGAGGAGGAGCTATGCTCATTTCACCGCAAGGTATAAGGTATTACTCATCCTTCCGTTTCCAGTTTTCCTGTTCAAACAACACAGCTGAGTATGAAGCCTTAATTCATGGACTGCACTGGGCAAAGAAGAAATGCATCAAGAATTTACAAGTATTTGGTGATAGTGAGCTGATCGTAAACCAAGTCAAAGGAAATAATGCTGCCAAGAATGATCTGTTGAAGAACTAAAAAAATCGGGTATGGGATCTTATTGAATATTTTGAAGCTTTTAGCATCAATTCCATCCCAAGAAAAGAGAACCAAGCCGTTGACAGGCTGGAAGCAATTGGGGCTGCGTTTGATGTTGTAGAAAGTATCAAAAGTGAGAAAACTTAGCCTCATATCAAAGTGGTTGTGAGACCAGCTGTCCCGGATAACAATACAAGTTGGCAAGTCTTCGAGAATGATCAGCAAATTGTTAATTTCCTACAAGAAGAAGCTGAGTTCTCCACTAGGAATCAAGACAAGCTAGAGCAGCAGTATGGTGACCAAGTGGTGCAGCTGAGAACTAACAAACTACCAAAAGGCCTCATAACCTTGGAGTCAATCTTCAACCCAAATGATCAGTTACAGAAGGATAAAGCAAACATCCAAGTAAAGGGTGAAGATTCGGAACCTATTTTAGTAGATGAAGGCAAGACATTACAAATTGGCAAAGTAAGTACTCCACAAGAGAAATCTGATTTTGTTCAGCTTTTTCAAGAGTTCCCAGATGTTTTTTCTTGGACTTACAAAGATTTAAGAGGTTTCAACCCAAAGTTGGCACAACATCCTATTGAGTTGGATCTGAAATCCAAGCCTGTCAGGCAAAAGCAAAGGCCAGTGAATCCCCACATTGAACCTCTCATGAGAAAAGAGTTAAGCAAGCTTATTGAGGCCAATATTATCTTCCCCATCAAACACTCAAGTTGGGTTGTAAACTTGGTGCCAGTAAGAAAGAGAAATGGAGAAATAATATTGTGTGTGGACTTTCGCGATCTAAATAGAGCATCACTCAAAGATCATTATCTGCTTCCATCAATGGAACAAATATTGCAAGTTGTAGCTGGTTCAGAAAGGTTTTCATTGCTAGATGGATATTCAGGCTATAACCAGATAATGGTAAAGGAAGAAGATCAATTCAAGACGGCCTTCACTACAAAATGGGGCACGTATGCTTACAAGAAGATGTCATTTGGACTGTCAAATGCCGGAGCAACATTTCAGCGAGCTATGGATATGGCATTCAAAGGCTTAATCAACAATATAGTGCTGGTATACCTAGATGATATCACTGTCTTCTCAAAGAATGCAGCAGACCATCTCTTTCACCTCAGACAAGTGTTTCAGAGGTGTAGAAGGATCGAAGTGTCATTGAATCCAAAGAAATGTATATTCTTGGCACACGAGGGCAAATTTTTGGGCCACATTGTCTCTAGGGAAGGGCTAACAATTGATCCTGAAAGGGTTGAAGCCATCCGAACGCTTCCATTGCCACACCACAAGAAATCTCTTCAAAGCTTCTTAGGAAGGATAAACTTTGTCCACAGATTTGTGCCTAATTTTGCCACTCTTGTGAAGCCTCTAACAATGATGTTGAAGAAGAGTCTGGCATTCAAATGGACAGCAGAAGGCAAAGAGAGTTTTGAAAACATCAAGCATGCAATATCACAAGCTCCAACTCTTATCAACCCAGACTTTTCAAAGGACTTCATGTTGTATGTGTTTGGAGGACCCGACACAATCTCAGCTATCTTGACATAGCTGAATAGAGAAGGTTCAGAACAACCCATAGCATTCTTCAGCCAAACCTTGGAAGATTACGAAATAAAGTATTCTTTCATCGAAAAGCATGTCCTTGCTGTCATCAGGAGCTTGAAGAAATTCAGACATTTGGTCTCAAACAATAAGATTCAACTGCTGGTGTCTCATGCTGGTGTCAAGGACCTTCCTCCTAAACAAGGATTTAAATGAGAAGAGAGCAGGTTGGATCACTCGAGTGATGGAATATGATATTGAAATCAAAGTGACCAAGCTAGTTCGTGGCAAAGGCTTGTGTGAGCAGCTCACTTCCAAACAACCAGACGAGTCAAAAAGTGAAGAGGATGTTGTCTTGCTACTACAGAATGATCAAGAACAACCAGCTGATGATGCACTCATTCCATGTTGGACTCAAGACTTGGTGCATTACCTCCAAACAGGCTTGTGCCCTCCAGAAGTGAGCAAGGCAAAGAGGAGATACTTTAGATTACAAGCTATCCCGTATGTACTCATTAATGGTATCTTGTTCAAGAAATACATCCATGGTGTTCTATTAAGATGCATTGGAACAAGTCAAGTTGAGAAGATCTTGCATGAGTTCCATGACGGGGAAGTAGGAGGCCACTTTTCTCCGTGAGTGACAGCTCTTAAAATCATGAAAGTTGGTTACTATTGGCCTACTATGTTCAATGATTGCTACTCATGGGTCAAGAAATGTAGGAAATATGCATTCTTCATAGGGAAAGAAAGGTTAGCAGCGCTGCCCCTTCGTCCAATTTCAGTAAATCAGCCATTCATGCAATGGGGATTGGACTTCATTGGGGTTATCAATCCCAATTCAAGTCAAGGTCACAAGTGGATATTCGCAGCAACAGACTATTTCACCAAGTGGACTGAAGCAGTGGCACTAAAGGAGGAAAATGAATCCAATATCTTAGATTTCTATGAAGGGATAGTCATGAGATTTGGTGCCCCTACCACTATCATATCTGACAATGCGTTGGCATTCCTTGGCACAAAGATCACTGAATGAGCTGTCAAGAATTGTGTGTATCTCAGCACTTCATCGAACTATTACCCTCAAGGTAATGGCCAAGTCGAGTCTACAAACAAGAACCTACTAAGAATCATCAGAAGGACTCTGGATGAAAATCAAAGAACTTGGCACGCAAAGCTCAAATCAGCCCTATGGGCTGATAGGATCACTCCCAAGAGATCCACAGGTAACTCTCCATTCAAACTTGTCTATGGAAGAGAGGCAATCTTTCCCGTGTCACTTGAGTTGCCAACATTGGAACTCATGAAGCAGCTGGAGTTGCTAGAGTTTGAGCCCATGGAGGTGAGGTATGCAGAGTTGATGGAGCTGCAAGAGATCAGAAATCAAGCATCCCAAGCAATGGAAAAGGATCAAGCCTTGATCAAGAAGACCTTTGATAGGAAGTCCAAAGATAGATCTTTTCAGGTTGGAGATCTAGTGTTGAAGTGGGATGCTGATCGTGCAAAACCGGGAAAACACTCCAAGTTTGATGCCATCTAGAGTGGCCCATACATGATCATCGAATGCAAAGGTAGTAATGCTTTCCAATTGGCTAAGTTGGATGGTGAAGAATTACAGATTCCAGTCAATGGGATCTATCTCAAACGTTGCTACTAGAAAGATAGATTTTCACCCTTGTAAATATTAATTTAGAATTTCCATTCCTCTAAGTGCTTATGCACATTGTACTGCTGTTAGAGTAGTTTTATTTCCCTAAGTGCTTGTGCACATGTCCTATTGCTTCTAGTATGTGTATGTTTGCAGTTCATCAAGTTCTTAGAAAAGAATTGCAGCCACAGGAAAACCAGCTCAACGAATGTTTCAATGGCTCAAGGATACAATTTTTCAATTTCACAATCAGCTGAGAGGTTATCAAACAGACTCCGTGCCCAATGGATTGCTACGAGCAGCTGGCCATTCTTCATCTGACAGGAAGATAACACTGCTGAGTCGCCAAAATTGTTATCCAAAATTCACCCCTCAAGGTAATTTTGATAACATGCATCAAATTCTTCAGTCCCAAGCAAATTATATTGATTCAAGGCAAAAAAATCATGTTTTCTGGGGTCCCCTTCGGATTCTTTCTAACTCCCCCATCTAAGAAGAAAACCCAACAAGTTAGAAAATGTGAAAAAATTGCAAAAAACCAAGCTTGGGGCCGAAAAAATGAAGAAAATCGGCTAAGTCCTAGTCTGCGCAGTAGTCAGGACAATTGGAACGTCAGGGCGCGAATCGGCCAAAAAGCCGCCAGGTAGTCCGCAGAGCAGTTTGGGACTGGGAAAGTATGGGCGCGGGACGCGAAAAGGCAAATCGGACAAAAGTAGAAAAATTTGCCAAGTTTTGTTATCGCGCGGTTTGGGACAGTCGGGACAAAAGTACGCGGAGGACGTGAACCAGCCGATTCGGCCGAAGCAGGAGTCTTTCGTCTGGGACAGTTTGGGACAAAAGGGCCAACTGGTACGCGAAAAGGATGCGGAGTCCGGCCGAAAATCTTGCCAAATGCACCGGGAAAAGAGAGACAAGGAAGCCTGAATCGGCCGAAGCAGGAGATTTTCATCTGGGACAGTTGGGACAAAGGGACGCGAGGGACGCGAAAAGCCGAAGCGGCCGAAGGCAAAGAAGAAAAGTCAACGTTTGACCCGTGAAACTTCAAACGGCCATAACTTTTGACTCCGAGCTTCGATTTTCACAAAATTGGACTTTCTGGAACGAGCACGACGATATATTTATTATTTTTAATGAGGGTAGATATATTTTAATTAAGAGAAACATATTCGGCTCCAGTCAGTTAATGCTCATTCCCGTCAAATGACAGAAAACGCCTGTCAGACCCAAAATAGCTGCCCGCACTCAGAAGGCCATAACTTTTGCATTTCTCAACGAAATCACACAAAATTGGTACCGTTGGAATCGTGGCTCCGAGCCCGATGCACAGAAATCAAGAAATTCTGGATTTGATGAGAAATTGGTGATATTTTTAGAAAACGTGGCCGGGTTCATAACAATGTTTTATTTGGTAGCTGGGAGTGCAATTAAGAGGCATGGTCATCATTCTTTCTCTGCTGCAGCACATGGGACAGTATGGGGAGCCTTTTGCAAGTAATATATAATCATTTCACTCCATTTAATGCCTCTTACAGGTGGTTGAAGGACAGATTTCGGGATTTCCATTTTCCCTTCTCTTTCCCTTCTCATTTTTCTATAAATTGGAGTGTTGGGCTCATTGTAAAGGGAGGGAGTTTTTCAGTAGCAAAGCTCTGTCAAAATTGCTTTGTGAAGCCAATGTGCTACAGGCCCTTGTAGTGGACTCCTTGCATGGTGATCCAGGCCCTTATCTTGTAATAGATTGAACTGTGCATATCATGAAGCAATAAAATACAAGTTTGTGGATGTATCTTCCCCTGCTGTGTTTTCTTGCATTCTTCTTGCCCCTTTAATCTTTCTACAAGAATATTGTGTCTATTATTATGTTCTTGCAGGGATCCATTATCATTGTGTATGCTTGGAATATTGTTGTGAATGCATTTTGCTAGATTATGGAGAACTGTCATCACCTCTTCTAGTGTGCACTTTGCCTCTGTATTTCACACATTTGGAGACTACTCTCACACCCTCCTTTTCTGGTGTATCACCGCTTTAGTGTAGGCTTTCATTTTATGCATTCTCTCTCCCTGGTCCCTTGGAAATTTAGATTAGAATAGTTAGTTTCCCCTGCATTAGAGTAGATTGTGGCAGGTACTTTAGGAGCAAGAACCAGCTTTCTCTGGAGGTCTATCTCAAGTAGCAAGTCCCACAACTTGGAGATAGTACCCATGTTATCCAATCACACTGTGAGTTCAAGTATATGCACTTGTATAAACACAGGGGTGTTGTGATTCGGTGATAACAGTACCTATTATCTATTGTTTTCAAATAAAGTGAGGTTACCAATAGGTTATCATTAATTGTAATTGGAATCTTCCTAAAAATTCATAAGAAATCTTTTGATGCATCCATCTAAAGAGTATAATTATCAAGTGGAGAAGCTAGATTTCTCCCCGGATTTAAAATGACATACATTACAGATGTTGAGACATCTTCCTCTAAAAGGTTATGTTAAATGTGTGTGCCAATTGTTGTCTGGTTTGATAGTGTCTGAAATAATATTGGATTCATCAACACTATGAAGGAATGTTAAAAACATTGTAATACAATCGTGGCCAGAAAAACCATGCATAATGTCAAAGAAAAGTTGGTTTCAATACCTTGGGGAGGTAGGGCCTCTTGTTAAATGATTAACAGGAGCTATAATATATGGGCATACAAGAAATGTTATGGGGATCGGTAACCTACTCCCAACCTTGCTTTTTCAACAAATAAACTTATAGCAACCTCGCATAAATTGTACTTTGACTTAAATGTTTTTTAATAAAGTTTTATTTATTAATATATATATATATATAACAATCTTATTTGGAATTTATATATAATTATAATATATAAGTATATAAATTTATATAGGGATATATATTTATAGTTGCGTATAATATAACAATTGTTATTAAAATTTGCATATGATTATGATTTTATATTGGTATGTAGGTGTATACTGATATATTTTTTGCTTTACTTTATCTTACACCATCGAATCGGTTTAGTTGTATAACAGGATAAAAAAGAAAAATAGGTATACTTTTCTACTTATCAATTCATATGTGGAATAGTTAAATCTATTTACTTTTTATTTAACATAAAGTTAGTAATTAGAAACATTTCTTTGATTGAAGATCTAAATATAAAACATTCTCCTTACAACATGTGTAAATTTAGGCTATAATTTCAACATTCCACATACTAAATTTTACAATAAAAGAGAAAAATTCCTTTATTTTATCAATACATTGACATCCATTATAAAAGAGGGGAAGTTAAATTCCACATACATTTCCATTATAAGAACACCAATTCTT
The DNA here is from genome assembly GCA_019776745.2 of Taxus chinensis. Classification (NCBI taxonomy): domain Eukaryota; kingdom Viridiplantae; phylum Streptophyta; class Pinopsida; order Cupressales; family Taxaceae; genus Taxus; species Taxus chinensis. The sequence goes on from JAHRHJ020001146.1 coordinate 11,043, forward strand.
TAAAATTAGATCGTATTACACTCTTGAGTCAAATATTTGAGTTTGAAACTAAATATTTCCCATTCCAACTAAGTCTGGTTTACATAAATAAATCAATTACACTTTTGATCTAATTTTTACAAGTTTGAAGGAAGTTTAATGTCAATTCCATCTCAAATTTACATTCCTCTTTCCAATATGAACACTCTTAGGATAACCATTACAAAACGTTTTACAAAATATATTTCTAAGGAGGTGAATCTTAAAATACAAGTTTCAAAATCCCTCCACATAAGTGGAAACAACATGGTAAATATTTTTCAAAAGTAGGATCTTTCCTTGTTTTCTTCAAAGTTAAACTATGACAACAAATTCACTTGAGTTCCACTATCTTCTTCAATACCCAACATAACAACAAAATAGTGGAGTAGGCAACGCTCTCCACCCAGAAAAAAATCCTTCTTCCTCATTGGCCCCCCAACAATGAAGCAATAAGGAGTGTAAAACAACTAAGGAAACATTATATGGATTTCACAACAACATTCACACAAACTTTCAACCCAATAAGCGCAATACCAAAATCACAACAAACATACAAGTTTTCCCAAGCACAAAGGCTCAATATTCAACCCAAGAGAGAGAAAAGAAACACAAGGATTCACTTATGGATCCCAAAGAGGTTGAGTTCCCACCTTAAAGGCTTCAAGAAAATCAATCACGTACCAAAAAAAATATTATTCCTCCCTCAAAACTCTTATGCCTCCCTCAACTCTTATTCCTTCCTCAATAAAACATACAAGATAAGCAAAAATTTCACTTATCTACAAAGGTGGGACACCCCAACCCAACTCTCTCGCAAGATACACAACAATACTCTTATGTCTCCCTTCAAAATATCCCCATTTCCTTTTTCTCCTACACAACCTAAAGGTCATTCTATTCCAAAAACCAAAAACATACAACAATCATCCATTTCAATCATTTGCACAACAAAATAGCAATAAAAATAGATGGGTAAAGCCTCTACCTTACCACTGGAAGAGTATCCAATCACAAGCCCAAGATACAAGATTTTCCATGTCCCAAGCAAGCACCAACCAATTTCCAAGCTTCCAACAAGAACTCCAAAAGCAACCTCCTTCAAAATGTAAGAAATAAAAAAAAACATATAACCCCAAAACCATAAAATAAACATGAATAAATTGAAAAATAGAAGAGGAGGGTGAGGCGGCTCCATGTAAGATGCCACATCACTTCTCCTCAACTGAACATCACATTTTCAAACCCCAAACCCAAAGCTCAGTAAATTGGTGGTTGATGAAAATTTAAGCCTCTTACACACACAATCTCTTACCAACACCTCAAAAGGATACAATTAAATACTCTTATAAGAAAAGTGCAATTAATTACTCTTTTTCTCCTTTAAAACATACAAAAAGGCCTAAAATAAGCCTATCACATCATAGGAATAGTGGGTGGGTGACTTTAAGAGGTGTGAGACAAACTTAACTTGTCCCAAAAGCCTATAAAAATATCCTAAAATCCCAAATCCGAATTTGACATGAAGAAAAGAATACAAAACTCCTAAAACCAATGAAATCATTTCAAATCCATAGAATATCAAGGAAAACCTACCAAAATTTATTACCCCTTGTGTCACATCCCTAATTACAATAATTAACAAGATTAACTAACCTAAATAAGAGCATATTAACTAACACTAATAAGGTGAATCACATTTCTATAATAAATCACATACTCACGATTAAATAAAATGAAGAGGGAAAAATAAACACAATTACCCAAGGTCAATTTTGAGGCCAATGCCCAATGGTGACCTCCTACCAATCTATCAATGAAAAACAACATACAAATACATAAGTTGCCAAGGTGACCTATTTACAATACACCAAATTCCTTCATTGTTGGTCGTCTATACCCTTTTGTTAGTTGTGTTACAATTTCCTGCAAAAAACAAAATAATACTTCTCTGGCCTCGTGGCCATATTAATGACATCAAGACAATAAAACACACATATACATATCAATTCACATCATCAAATATCATAACTAAACCATCACTAAACTCAAGTAATTTCACGAATTGATCAAAATTTCAAATATTTCAATTCTATCATTTCATCAATTAGCAATAGGATCACAAGACTAACTAAATCGTCTGACAAAATCAATGTATCAAAATCCAATGTGTCAGTACATATACAAAGTAGTAAGTCTAGATCATCAAATACTGATATGTCAATCCATGTATGTAGTCCATTGTAGTGCCCACTTCCATTCGACCTCATTTTGTTTTGTTGCTTTCGAGACTGATTACTTCACTATGGATTTATTATGGCTTCTTGTTTTAGCATGCTAGTAGATATCATAGACATTGGACTGTTATTGATTTGATCTTTATATGATGCATATGGTTTACTGGTGGACATTTGATGACGATATTTGTATACTTTTGACAGGGTTATTTATCTTTAATTATGACATGTGATATGTTTAATCATTTTGAGTAGAACTTGATAATTGGACTAATGTGATGATCGTTTTGACATAAATGAAATGTGGAATAGAAATGTGCTAGAAAGTGTTAGTGATATCGTACTTGCATAGATGATAGTAAATCATGTGTCGTTTATTTTAGATTATATTGTATATTTGGCATGAATGTTTTAATGCGGCCAACAGGCCGAAGGAGGTATTTCTGTTCTGCAGGTATATTATATTCACAACAATACTGGGGAGTGGAGACCAACCACATCGGAATTCGAGAAGAATACAGCTAAGGTCACCATGGCAACAAGTAATTGTGTGTGTGTTAGAATTATCTGGTAAAGGGAAAATTGTGACCTAGGGGTCATGTGTTGTTTTGTTTTAATTTTTCCCTTTTATTATGTTAGTATGTGTTGCTCTTAGTAAGTGAAATTTTACTTGTGTTATTATTCATATTCTTTGGATTGGAGTTTACCCCTTTGTTAGCCATGGGTTGTAGTGGGTTAATTAAGTTAATTTGAAATTGTCCTAAACTAATTAAAAGATGTGACCTAAGAGAGTTCATTTATTAGGATTTGATTTACTTGGGATTTTGTGTGGATTGATGTGTGTTTGAGTTTGAGTGTAGCACACTCTACCCCACATGGGAAACTCGAATTTGGCCTTGGAGGCCAAATTTCAAAGCTTGTGGGACAAGTCAAACTTGTCCCACACCTCTTAAAACCCCATGCCAACCCTACCTATGGGTTGGAAGGCCAAATTTAGGGTCTTTTAGGTGTTTTGGGGGGATAAAAGGGTAAAATATTAATTGCACTTTCTTTCAAAATTTAATTTTGTCCTTTGAGGGAGTGGGCTTAGTTGGAGTGTGTAAGGTGCTTGCCTTTCTTTCAACCACTTATTAATGGTGCATTGGAATTTGATGTTGACCAAATGATGTGGAGTGGAGGGAAAAGGAGGTGGCATCCTACTTGGAGCCACATCATCCCTCCCTCTCTTTTCTCTATTTATTTGATCCTCTTGTTTGTTTTGGGGGTTGGAAGTTTCATTTTTAGTCTTGTGTATTTTGGAGAGGAGAGGATTTGGAAGGAGTTTGTGGATTTTTGGAGCTTGTTGATACTTGTGGGAATTTTGTGGGAGCTTGTGGATGCTTGCTTGATCTTTGGAGGAAGTTGAGACTTCATACTTGGAGCAAGCTCTACCATGGAAAGGTAGGAGCTTCACCTTTGTTGTATTATGTTTTCTTCTTTTTGTTATATGAATGAGTACATATGTTGTGTTGAATTTTTGTTGTTGCAATGCTTGTTGGGAATGGGTAGAATGCCTAAGTTGGGAGTGGGAGGAGACTATGGGGAGTTTAATTGAGGGAGGCATAAGAGATCATGTTCTTGAGGAGGGAGTTTGGGTTGGGTGCCCACCTTGTAAGAGAAATGCTTGCATTTTCTTCTTGTTTTACTTTGAGGGAGCCATAAGAGTTGAGGGAGGCATAAGAGTGAATGGAGGGATAAGGGGTACTTGAGGGAGGCATAAGAGTTGTTAGGGGTATTGTGTTTTGCATTGGAGGCTTTTAGGTGGCACCCATTCCCATTGGGAGGCATAAGTGGCCTCCCCATATGTCTTACTCTTGTGGCTTTCTTGGTAAGCCTTGTGACTTGTTGTTGTGATTGTTTTCCCTCTTGTTGTGTTGTTGATTTTGTTTTGAAGGATTATGGAATGCATGTGAAATGTTATGTTTAGTTATGTGGAAGCTAGTAGTTGCCATGAGTTGGATTTTCTCCCATTGTGATGTGGTTGGGGCTCGGGGGCTAATGGAGAGGATGGCTTCTCTTCTCCATTGGGTATTTTGGTTGGGAGGAGAGCGTTGCCTCTCCCCTTATTTTGTTGTGAATCAAGCAAACTATGGAGGAGCCACCTTGTTGATATTTGGAACATTGGAACCTTGTTGATGACAATGTGAAACCACCTTGTATTTTACCCACCTTGAGTGGAAGAAAAATGTAATATTGCTTTGTATTTTAGCTTCCATTATTGTAAATTTGATCCTACATTAAGTAGAAAGTGTTGTAACAAGATTTTGAAAGAATGTTGTTTTGATCTTCTTTAGTAAGAGTTGTAATGTATTGGAAAAGTTGGAAATATTAATGTATTCTTTCTCTTCTTGTATTGTTGATGTTGAAAGATTTAAGTTCTTTTTAAAACTTTGGAAAGATTGTTGCCCTCTATGCCAATGTTGAAATTCAATTTAAGAATATATAGCTCAATTATGTTCTTACTCATTGAAAAGAAATGATAGTGATAAATCCATTTGGATAGAAAAGTATTATTGTGAAATGAAATCAGATGTTTATTTTTGAAATCCCGTGCAATATTTATTAAATTGTGTAGAAAGAAATTTTATTATCAAGACTATAAACTCATTAAGATCATTACTCAATATTTTCTTAATGTTTAATAAGGAAACTAACATTGTAAATATTATTCATATTTGAGTAATATTAAAAGTAATGGGTGTACTATTATTAAATCATATTAATACTAACATACTATTAATATTCCTTTTATATTACATAGTATATTAGTATTAAAAACTGCAACCAAGAAATAAAATAAATATAATCTACGTATGTCCTTATAATTGCAAAGCAAACATGCTTCATGGATATTCTGTTATGAACCAGATCCACCGCTATGAGATTCTCCTCCACGAGCCCCCTCGCAAGATTATGTTTTGGAAAAGGTCTCATCTCAATGAAGATCTTTGTAATAAATTTCATCTGGCCTCCGATTAACACGCTCACTGTCCCTCAATCGATTTTGATAAATATAACTTGAAGGAGAATTCCGAATTTGAAGATGCATTCAATACTGAACAGATAACAACATAAATGGACAACCTGCTTGGTGTAAGCGCTCAAAAGGGGTGGTTTGTTTTATCCCTGCTGCCTGGCCGTCTTGTGTGCAGGCCATGGCCAGGACTCGCACCAGGAGCACTCCTCGCAACACCCGTTGAAATTGGAGGTAGCACGCCTTCTTTCTCTTGCTGTAGCTTCGTCCTTAGCCGCCATTTTCACCGCCTACATCTCCGCCTTATCCACCAGATCACCTCACGCGGCCAGGGGCGAATGAAAAGAGGTAATACGCCTGCTATATTTCACCTGTAGCTTCATCTATAATCCTCCACATTAATCCGCGCGGCCAGGACAGTTTAAGCACGACAGGCTGACTGTGAAGATATTGTTTTGCAAAATCTAGGTGAATAAATGTTATATGCGGCCGGTTGGGAGAAGTCTGCACGCCAAGGAGAGGGAGTCTTAAATTGTGACATGTGGTTGTTGAGCCACCCACCGCCCCAACCATAAAAATTTAAGTATAGTTTGAATGTTATATCTTGACAAATAAGGAACCCTAACTTAGTATGCCCTAGAACGTAATGGGGTAATTAATCAATTTAGTATGTGAAAAGAATCCAAGATAAATGCCACAAGACTGATATCTCTAGCCATATTTTAGATAGAGGTATTTAAGATATCTAGACAAGTGGTAATCCCTCCCTCATCAAACACACATAATATATATGCACATTGATCATAGGAGATTTGAGACATTCCAATATCTTGTGACACCACAATGTTGCTTTGTGTCATGATCTGATTTCACCAATGGATTCAGTTTCACACCACGTGCACATGTGCATTTCGTGAGGTCCTAACTCTACGCCATTCCTAGTCTGTAACTTTGCAATGTTAGCATTGCACAACATAGTTATGCAATAATGCCAAGTGAAGATGATGATTAGTTATGAAGTCGTTGTACCAGTTTAGGCAACACTTCATCTTCCTTCATTTAAGGCATCATTCTAATCTTGTAAGATAGATTGGGGTTATCCCAACGACTAAGGATTACATACACATCCTACTTTCATTCTTCTCTGTTGTATAAGCACTTTGATATATCTTTCGCCCCTTGTCATTTCTTAATATGTTTTTTTTACACATAACACATCTAGATTCACGTTTATATCGTTGTCCATTGGGTCTCCTTTTGGGTCTCAGACTAGTGGTACTAGAGGTATTATATTTCGTTGACTTACTATCAATCATCTTTTATATACGTATAGTATAACTTTTCAACCCAATAATCAACTATTATCTTTCTAATAATTGACCACTAATTTTGAAAAGCCTCTTTTAAAAGAATTTTGTATTTGCAAAATCATATTTCTCTCAACTTGTTATTGTTTTAAATTTATATAGTTTTTATTTACTTATACCTATAGTACATCCTTGCAAAACAATGTAGTATCAGGGCTAAACTTAGAACTTGGAGCTAACTGTAAAGAGTCTACAAAAAAAAAATTAGTCGCATTTTCGGGTTGTATGTTTGTGACAGCAAGTCCTAGAGCGTGTAATAAAAAATTATAGTAAGATCAAGGTCAAAGAGGAGTGGGCACTATAGAAAATAAATTATTGCACCTAAAATCAATAACTTTATAGTCAAGGGGTTGATTCCATATTTTGTCCTATACCATGAATTTCATAGTTGTTGATAGATTAGGTGAGACATCTATATCCTCCGATATATGGAGAAATGTAGCATGAGGATATATTTATGTTTTAGTGTCAATGGCTAGTATTCTAGACGAAGTGCATTCCAAATTGAACTTGGAGAGTCCTTGCTCCAAAATTTAAGTATAAGATAAGGCAGACTGACCTAGATCTAGTACCCACATAATCTAGTTTTTCAGTGCTTGATTTGAAGGAAAGAAATGAGGGATTTATAAGCAAGTAGTGATTTTGGAGTTTCCACATGTTGAAAAATGTTATATTTTTGTCCTAAAAAAATGAAACAAAACATTTTAAAAACCTTATGCTAGGATAAATTTAAATTTTATCTTCCATTAAAGGCATGTAGTTCTACGAAATCCATGTGTAGCATCAGAGGCTTGACCATAAACTATTAAAATGGCATATAAGGTCATGACTCATGAAATAATTCTCTGACTTGATCAAATACTCCCTAAATGTGACCAGAGGAGATTATGTTGCACATTCCATGGGTTTGACCACCTATCCAAATGGTGCATAACATGTTGTTCATTTTACTTATCGTTTCCTCACACATCGCCCAATCTAGGGAATTGTATGGGAACCCTCTCTTCACCTATAACATAGATAAGCATCTTCAAAAAAAATTAATTTTTTTTAGGGCAAGCTAATTTTAAAGACTATCACCACCAAAAATATTGACTATTAGTCCTTATCAGTCCTTATCGAGGATTAACCTCCCACTATTATAAGAAAAAATAGTACCATTGAAAATATAACAATATTTGACTATTCTTCATAAATCTACTAAGTCATAGTGAGCTTGATTCCCTTCCAAGTGACGATGCATCCTTCTTGAATTTAAAAATTAAAATTTGATGATAACAATTCAGATTATGTGTGAGGAAGATGAATTCATTAAATCTCCACTAAGCATCATATCTCTATTATCAGTTTTGCACTTTGTTAAGACAGACACTTGGGTAGATCAATGCATAAAAACCAAGCGATAACATTTTTATAGATTACATTTTTACCATGAATTTGGTGAAAACAGCTATAAAAAATAGTTTTATCTTGAATTTGGAGAGAACATCGATAAAAGGAAAACTAATATTCCATTTTGAATAAGGTTATTTACAAATTTTGTTCACCAAACATTTTTTTTTCTTTTGCTTGAGCACCTCTCTTGGTATTAATTGGGAAATGGACTACATCTTTGCATAAGTTCAAGAAGGACAATATAGATTCAACAATGCAAAGTAAGAGAAAAAACTAAACCAGTGATCATTGTACGAAAGAAAATTAACACATGACCTTCTTTCACACCCGACCTCTCGAGGTTGTGCCAGGACAACTAGTGTGGAATGAAAATGGATATGTGTGTGGTAGTGATCAACAATATTTTCAAGAAACCTAATTTATTCAACACACAATATAAGTATTTGTGATTCTAAGGCAAAGAGAGCCGCTCTAACCTTAAGTGGCATATGCAAGAGTTAGATAAAAGGGCTACTCGGAAGCTCCAGTCAATGTCAAACTCCATCAATATTCTGTCTACTAGTTATGGAACAGGTGGAAAGTATCTTATGGGTGGCTCATATAGATTTCTTGATAAGGTAATGGAAGCGAGAATGAGAGGCGTAGTGAAGCCACAAGGTCTATGGAAGATTCTCCAGTCTAGTACAGAAAGCGTTAGCCTGGATAGTTGTTATGTTAAACAAAGAAATTTGTGCAATAATGTTAGGTGGAAGTGGGGATGATATAAATACCATTGCATGTAAACCAATGTCAATATTTAATTGGTCAGAGGGCCCATTGGGTTATGGGACCTGGGGATCAAAACTTTGAAGTCGTGGAGGTTGTGGTCTCTACATGGTCATATGTGTAATCAAGCCATGTTTCTAAGAGCAGTCCAATAATCATATACTTGATTAGCTGCAATGTTTAATGTGTTTAATTTTTCTATCTTCTCATAACACCTAGCAGGTGTGTTTAGAACTAACATGCGTAATCCCGTATCAATTTTGGTCAACAACTCGGGTACGTTGGGTTATGGGACAAATGGATCAAAAGAAAAAAAATTCTCTTGTTGTGGACCTTTGATGGTCATGCAAAATGGAATCGAATTGATTTGGTAAAGAAAACTAACAATCAAAGGAAATATGAACTATGTTTTTAGTATTTTCACAGTATATCTGAACAAAACAATGAAAGCAAACTAATCTAGTAGAATTGATATTTTTTTACAATACTTTATAATATTTTAAACATTTCCTCTACTATAATAAATGAAATCTAATACAAGTAATCAACTGGATTTATCTAATTACTTGTGAAATTATGGGAATCTAGATCTTAAACAACTAACTAATTCAATGAAAATACTCAACCCTACATCAAAGGTAGAGAAAAAATCAGAGCTTCAAAGAAGTTATTGTTCCCTATAACTTCCCTGGTAGTGTTGAAAAGAAATATTTTTAAAGATTTGACCTATTTGAAACTACTTGATTAATTGACATGAAATGATTTCAATACTCTATTTGATATGGATTTGAAATGAATAACTCAGAATTAACAATTTGAACATGTGAGCAAAAATAAACAATTAATTCCAACCTGTTTAAGAAATACCTTTGGAAAATATGGTTATATGTGTGTTTTTCCCCTCAGTTTATCCTTTCTTTCTTTTTGTGTTCATATGAGTCCAAGGAATTGGGAATGCAAAGGCAGTAGTAGGAGAAGGTGCTTGAGTAATGACAACTTGAAAGGAAAATCTGGTTACAATGCAATTAGAAGAAAGATAACGCAAGTGAACAAACCTTGGCTATATAATTCCTAGTAGGATTATTGCAGCAATATGATGTAAGATACACAAAATTTTCAGGGCCTTCAGCTTGAATACAATCATTGAATATATAGGAATTGGATGGGATGTACCTTCATGCACAAGGTATCCTTGAAGTTCCAAATCATTGGGTGAAGAGGCAGTTCTAACTAATTAAATCTATTAAAGAATAGAAGAGGGAAGAAATACCATGCAATCAAGACTATTTTTAGGAAATTTGGTTCACAAACGCACCTTTGAAGTCAAGTTAAGTGAAGCATCACATGTTTAAATCACACATGAAAGCTTCTGGAAAAACCATTAGGAATGTTGCCTTGCGTAGGGTGATGATTGTATGACCTTTTCCCTACCCTAGGTGACGGTCACAAAACTACCGCATAGGTAGGGTGGCGGTTTTGACACTAAAGGCAAAAACTTGCACAGATAGGAGTAGGAAGCTAGAAGAATGCCTGGAAAATATAATTACAAATATATAGGCTATAAATATACACTGAAAATGAGCTTAGGAACTCAAACACGTTTTAAAAAGTCATGAATCATCATTTGGGACTTTGGTTAACATTTTTCCGACAATGTAACACATGTAAAATTGGGCACGTACATATTTCCCCCTCAAAGAAGCATCTTAGAGCCTGAGTATGGCATTCCTAAAATGGGGAATTAGAATTTGATACCTGACACTCCCGTGTGTCGAAATGTTTCCATCCAAACTCCCGCCTCCTTTAAAACAAAAAGAAGATTCAAGTGTAGATAGATTAAACATCAAAAAATAAATTCTAAATTAAAATGACAAGAGGACTTACCATTTGTGTGGGGATAAGAACCTACCTTCGCCAACGCTCTTATCTTGTGAACATATGCACTCAAAACAAAGTTATAACAACATATAGATATAAAAAAACCATTTTTATTTCATTTGTGCATATTGACTTGGTTCTTTTTAAGCTATGGACCTGCGGTGACCATTTTCAATGAGAGGATAATCAAAACGTTTGTTGTGAGATAGTGATCATGACTCCACAACTTGAAGATCGACCCCCACAGTCTAAGGTTAGTTTTTCTCATTTGTTTGTTTTTAAACCTAAAATGTCAAAATGTCAAAATATTTTCTTAGGAGGGGTTATTTTATATTTTTCTTGTGTTAAATGAGTCTATAGGGGGGCGCCTACGGGGTAGTCATTTATTTTATTCAAAATGATGTATTTTTACATTTTTTGGCATTTTTAGGGCCAAGTAGATGTATGAAGAATTAGTTTAGGACCATCGCCCTGAGTAGGGCAGCTGTTACAGAACCACCGCCCTGCGAGGGGGGTCGTCACAAAACCGCCGCTTTGCACCAGTTGGCGGTTATGAACAAAATGCTTAAAAATCATGTTGATTTAGATATTTTTTGGATTTTGATGTTTTGTCATGTTTTTGATGAGTTTATATCTTGAAATGTGCCACTAACCTTCTCTTTTTCTATGTTTTGGTGGATGCAGAAGAAGGGATATTACATCCATTGGAGTTGTGAGAGGTAGTGTGAATGGATCTAATAGATTTTAGATCAGTTAACTCAGGCCACGACAGATACTCTTCCGAGAGTGGGCATATGGAGGATTTCATTGGTGCCCCCATGTCACTCCTACTAGTCACATTCTATGCGAATTGATCTCTTATTGGGATGCAGGCCGGAAAACTTTCCAATTTCTAGGTGTTAGAGGTGAGTGGATGATTAAATTGGAGAACTTGTATCGGATACTTAGAGTTCTGATACTATGGAGGAGGATGAATCTTGAGATAGCAAGATCCAGACCTACGTTGACTCAGTGGGCTACTTATATGGGGGATGTTGTGGTGTCAGGTGGTTTGAAAAATGGGATGAAGGTACGATCTATTGCCACTTCCCCCATCCCTACTTTCTGTAAGCCCATCATGGGTATTTTTGCCTCCCAGTTGAGCAGGGACAAGGGAGATGATATGATGCTATAATGTTTGGATCCGATCATCACACTTATTGATTCATACGATAGTGTATATTTCTGAAGGGAAGATATCCTTGGTAGAACTTATCATGATTTATATTGGAATTTTAGGTTACGAGGGTAGTCTTTGAGCCACCCTACATTGGTTATGAGTTGGGTGTATGAAATGATTTTCCCCTATTAGAGGGGAGTGAAAGTATAGGACCTGGGTGAGGTTAGTTCTCATAATCCCACATTAGTCAATGGTTTCCTTAACTACAGTAAACATGGTGGCTACTCCATACCAAGACATGGAAGGTTTGTGGGGATAGGATGGGACCACAGTGGTAGCTTTTGCTACTACTATTTAGTTAGTTCATAGGATGGGGAAGGTTGAGATTCACCCCCTTGGCTGAGTTCCACAGAAATTCCATCTTCCGTATATTGACATGCTTCCCCCAGTGGCACCTATGTATATGAGTTTCAAGGATGACTGAAAGGGCCCTAAAGGAGATTCAGGTGTGGCATTGGAAACTCCAAGAGTTCCTATTGTAGTTAGGCAAGTTATTCATGCTTGATGGGCAGTTGGTTCCACTTGTGCACCTTTACTCCAAATTGAGGCCACACCCACTCACAATGGGGAGGAGGAGGAGCCAATAGATTTTGAATCTGATTCTGAGGAGGATACATGAGATGAGACCATAGATGAGTCGAGTGGTGACGAGAATTATGATGGATCCGATGATGGGGAATTAGGTAGTTAGACTGACGAGGAAGCTCACACAAAGGAGGAGGATACTGACCCTCAGTTGCATAACACCCAAGATATGTTGAGAGAAGATCAAGAGGAGGAAGATCCAGAGAAGGGGACCTTAGTCTGAGAGGATTTATTCCCTCGAGATAAGGGAGGAGATGAGGTTTCTGTCATGGTAAAACGTGTAGCCTTATGTGGAGAGAAGGCACACTAGGTACCCACAACAAAATCTCCAGCAGTACCAGTTAAACCTACATGGATGTAGAGAGATCCAAGTATGTTGACACACTTCTCTTGACTTTATTATCTAGAAATTTTAGTTGGTATTTATTTTTTATTTTTTTAGCTTTCTAACTCACCATTTTTCTTTTCTTTCAGCAACTGCATAATAATGGTGAGATCTTATTTTTTAGATGTTTGTGGACACCTTAGTGATCCCGTCAAGGAAGACCCGAGCTAAGCTTACTGAGGACAAATGAAAACCATTATAAGATGGTAGACAAACTGATGTGTTTACACCCATCTAGATGGAAGAAAAGATCATGAATTCTCTCCATACTCAGATTACCGTGTATCAGACAACCAAGATATTGATGAGGCGAAGCTATTCTCATAGTGAGACCATAGCCAGTGCCCTTCATTATGAGAAGTCTCACCATTTAGTGCATTATCGATGTTGTAGCCATAGTAGAAGTCCTGGACACAGCCGTGCATCGTCTCATGGATCCCACATGGATTGATAGGCCATTGGGCCTTTCATTGCTTAGTTGTCATTTTTCGGGCATTTCTATAATTTTTTTGTATATTTCGGGCTCATTATGAGCATTTTTACCACATGTAGTGCATGATGGTATTGTATACAAACTCTATTTATTATGATTTATATACAAGCTCTTCTTCTTTTTTCAATAATTTATTGTATCTAAGTTGACTTCTTCCTAGATCACTTCACATGTGTACTCTATATGCTTAGAATGTATGATTTTGTGTGCTTTTCAGAATGTGTGTGATGTATATGAATGCTAGTATATGATAATGCAAACACACAGTAATGCTAAACTTTAAGTTCTCTAAATAATTTTTGATACTTCGTATTGTTCTGGAAAAACTTGAGGACTGAACAAAAATATCTAGGAGGGGCACAAGTTATATATATTTGTTAAATGGTAATGATGAGAGAAAGACAAGGATTTGGAAAAAACCAAATTGAAAACCTACAACCTGATTCTACACAAGTTTGCTACATAGCTTAAAATGTGAATTAATTTCTAGTTTATCTAGACTTAGATCTGTAGATGACAACTTGGTTGAAAAATTATGGTTTTGTGGTTTTAAAATCTTTTTGGAATTTTGGACATCTAACTCACTCTGTTCTGATTTATGATTTCACAATATTTGAATGAACTACTATTAACTTTCTAGTTTTTCGAAGAGAACTCCTATACCTTGCCCCATACTTCCAATAGGATGTATGGGCTCATCACCATGGATAAGCCATATGTGATTAAGGGTACTTATCTTCTTTTCCAACCCTACTCCACTAGGAAGAGACACAACCTCAACACTGAAGGTTCGTAGGGGAATGAAATGTGTAAAATAATTGTTTTTTGTTAATTTTTCAATTGACATGGTTATCTAGGATTTTTTTTAGAATGTTATTATTTCCAAAGAGATGTGTATGGGATAGATGTGACACCATGAAGCTTATTAGAATAGATCATAGGAAAATACACCTAATCTAGAAGAAACTATGAGTAAAACTAAGTATGCATGCCTTCGTATGGTTACTATCAAAGATTGTCGTAGCTTGTTCAAACTGATGAAATGATTTGGAAAAAAATGATAACATCATGATTATTTTAAGAGATATGACTTGAATTTTTTGTCCAATATTTTCATAAGTTTTTATAAATTTCTCTAAGAATAAGTACCTTGATTACAAATCTAGGAAATAGAGGAGCAAATGAAAAAAAATGTGGACGCAGTAATACACATGTGAAAATGTAGATGAATCATGTGTAATACCTTTTTAGGTGAAGAGAGTTTAGAGATTCACTAAAATATTCACCCTCTAATGTACACAGATGAAATTCCCCATTTTCGTAGTCTTCTATTACTCGATATGGACCTAACCACTTGTGCCTGAACTTCCTATCTTCACCAGTATTTTTGTCTATCCGGCTGTTAAGTATTAATACTAGATCCCCCTCATAGATTTCATGTTCATAGACCCTCTTGTTCTACTACAAGAACATCCAATGAGTATAATGATAAGGCCAAAATATGCCTCATCAATGTGCAATAAATGATCTTATTTTACTCTCCTTCTAATCAACTTAGACTGAATTTTGTGGATTTTATTTGAATTAGTATAAGTTAGGATGTAATTGTCCATATTTTTCTTTAACATCTAAAAACTCTGTAATTCCTAAAAAAGTGTGTGGAAATTCAGTTTTTGGAATAAAACAGGTCACATTCCATCAGATAATCAAAGTATGAAGCAACCAGCACCTTTTTGAGAACATTGGCTTCAATACGGCTTAGCTCTGGAACCTTCAGGATTAGTTTCGAAACACCATCACTCAGCAAAGAAACTCTATCCCTTTGTTCCAGAACCTTCAGACTTAGTTCTGGAACTCCAACACTTAGTTCCAAAACTCTTGTGCTTAGCTCAAGAACTTTCGTAGTTAGTTCCGAAATGGTTCCCTTTAGTTCCGGAACTTCTTAAAAGTTTCGGAATCAATGAGAATATATTTATTTTGGAAAAATACGGTGATGGAGAAATTAATGGTCCCTCCAATCAGAATCAGATCAATAGATTGTTGATTCTTCATACTCCAGAAATACTTATGTAGGATCAAACAACTATATGTCCAGCAAGGTTTCTAAATTCCACATCTACTTTGAGCACTATTTTGTTTCACTAGAACCTATAGATGGATGGACAACTATTGAGAAAATTATGATTGTAAATGCATCTTCAGATGATGAAATATATATAAAGACTTGAAGATAGATTAGAGAGAGAGAGAGAGAATATATATGATATAGATATACAATGAAGTTTTGTAAGACAAAACTTTTTCAGTAATAAGATAGCCATTTCATTTTTAGAGAATCATACCTTGTCAACTCTTGATTCAAGGTAGAAAAAGGGCCCACTCCTCCAAGAAGAAAGATTCTTTATTTCATTGGTATTTATATTTTTAAGAAATTTGTCTAAATTTGTTAAGTCTTAATTCTGTAAGTGCTTTTGAATCTTCATTTGAATTATTTTTCATACTTGTTCTTGCATGTGTTTTAGATTAGACTCTTATTTCCTTGCAATCATTTTCAACAACATTTTCAAACGTTTGTTTATTTCCAATCAAGTGTGTTTACTTCTGCAACATATGTTTATTTCAAGAAATTTGTTTCATTCTGCAAAGAGTGTTTATTTCCAACAATTTGTTTCATTCTACAAGAGTATGTTTATTTCCAGCAACATGTTCAATTTTGAATATTTATTTATTTCAGAAATGAGTGTTTATTTCAAGGAGTTTCTTATAGTTTAACTTTAATAAGGATTTGGCCAGGAAATCCTAAAGATACTTTAAAAACTCCCCAAGAAAATAAAAATAAAAAATACCTATAATCAATTACTAGATCACTAATATTCTTCTTGTTGCATATAGCTTCAGACACACCCCTGGTTTGAATATGACATCAACCAAGAGTTGATTAAATGAAGGGAATAATGACACCCATTATTTTTGGTGCCATTTCCGAGGACCCACTAGTTATAATTGTCTAATTAGGTGTCAACAAGAGCAACAATCATACATCTAGTAATTGAAAAATCTTCCCTATGTTATCATAAAATTTATGAGTAGACCAAGAGACTCAAAGGGTAGATTTCTCCCAAAAATATCTCAACAAGAATTATCAGCATCCTCTAGTTCAAATAAGGAAGTTGAGAAATAATTAGAAGCACCATTGTCCCCTGTTAGACAAGAAGCAGAACTTCCACCTTTGGAATTTTTGGATCAATCACCAGAAGGAAGTGGAACTTTTAGGAGGGATTATATCCCAAGACCCTATTAGACAAAGTTTTTATTCTCAATTGAGTAGTCAACCTCCTACTCTTGAATTTTCACCTTCACCAAAGTGGATCACATACCACATTGATTGGGAAAAATATCTAGAAGATACTGTAGATATGGCACGAGAAGCTGAAAGAGAACCTGATAGGACCTTTACCTATCCAATTCAGTTGGAGGATGATGATACACCTATGAATAATATTTCACCTGCACACTTTCCTACATTTAGAGGGATGTCATCTGAGGACCCTGACCAATTTTTGTTTGAATTTAAAGTATTGTGTCAGACCTATGACTACAAAAATAAAAATAAAAAACTCAAGTTGTTCCCATCTACTCTGAAAGATGCAACAATGAGGTGGTTTATGGGATTAACATCCAATTCTATTACCACTTGGGCACAAATGGAAACTACCTTCCTAGACAAATACCAAGACTACTGTTGAGGGAGAAACATGAAGGAAGAATTTTTTAGGATCAAACAGGAAGAGGATGAAAATATGGAAGATTATTTAGATAGATTCCTCTTTGTAAGTAAAAGGTGTGGATTTTTACTTCAAGAAGAGCTAAGAAAAACCATTTTTCTTAAAGGTCTTGGATGATGAATCTAGGGAAGCCCTTAACTTAATGAAGGTGGAAACATAAATCAATTAAGAATGAATGATATTAAAGACCTTTGTAGAAGTTATTCAAGAACAAGGGGTGGACCTAGGAAAGGAAAAACTGTGAAAACTACAAATCAAGACATGAAAAAACTTATGGATGAACTAGAAAACTTTAAAACAGACATCCTAGTTCAATTAACTTCCACCATGGATGGATTGCAAGCCAAAGAAAATGCTAATACTGAACCATTAGCTATGTATTTTCCTAGATGTAGAAAGAAGCATGCAATAAGAGATTTTCCTTTGGATAAAATAGAAATGTGTCTTATTTGTGAATCTAGGGAACATGAAGCTAATGTTTTTTCTCTTCTTCCATTCATAAAAAATAAGCTTAAACAAAACAAAACTTCATCCACTAAAGAAGAAGTAAACTTTTTCCAGAGTCAACCTAGCCAAGGGTAGTTCATACCAAGATCTATTCCTAATCCCTAGATGATGCCATGGGAAGCTCAAAAAGTACCAAAAAATTGGGGACAACCACCTTGGACCCCTTAACCAACATGGAATCCTCAGGATTGACCATGAAAAGCTTGGTATGCTCAGGGACACCAAAAACCATGGTCTGGTCAGAGTAACCCTTATACTTGGTCACAACCTAGGTGGAACCCTAATAACTATGCTCAAGGAAGAACATATCCCAACCAACATCAACATGCCATAATGGGTTCTCCAGCACAAGGTTCACAAACTAAAAATGTGGTTCAAACACAAATACCAGCACAACCAATGGCTAATCCCAAAAAAAAACAAACAACCATTGTCTATGGAATAGAGCAAGAAAAACCAATTGATCTTAATGCCATGGACTGTAAGGATATTCAAACAAGATCTGGAAAAATAATTAATAGTCCACCTATTATAATTACTGAGATGAAAGAAGAAACTGAAACTCCTAGTTCAGTTATTCCTAAGGAGGATGAAAAAGAAAAAGAGAAGGATCTAGATAACAAATCTACTGAAAATCCATTTCCAAAAATATTTAAGGAAGTTATTGAGACCAAGGAATATGAATTAGTACCGGAATTAAGGAAACTAAATATTGAAATACCATTGTTGCAAGAAATCAAGGACATTCTTGAATTAAACAAATTAATCAAAATGTTATATTTGAAAAGACATGGAAGAAAGAAGCAGTACCCTAGGACTATTAAGGTAGATGGGAAACTTGATAATTTAATGGCAGGAAAAATCTTACTTCCCAAATATGGGGATCCTGGAAGCCCCCTTATTTCTATCTCTATAGGAAATAAACATATACATAATGTTTTGATTGATTTAGGAGACACTATAAATGCGATGATAGTGGAAACTTTGAAAACATTACCATTAACAGGTATACAACCTACTTGCACCATATTGCAGATGGCAAATCAGTCGGTAGAAAAACCAGAGGGAATCATTGAAGATGTAGCAGTTATGGTGGATTTTTTGGAGTATCTAGTGGAATTCCTTATATTATGGCCAAAAGGTAAAACACTTGGTTATCCCATTATTTTGGGAAGACCATGGTTAGCTATAGTTATTTCCTTAATTGATTGTATATCAGGTGATATGACTATCTCAAATGGTAAGAATTCTAAGAAAATTTCCTTATATCCTTTTGCATAACATTTTATTGATAATCAAGAACAATTATGGGTTGACGATCTTAATACTAGTAAACAAAATTTGTCTTTTTTGGCGATGATAACATTGCAGGATCATGTACAGGAGGTGGAAAATATGATTAATCATACATTTAATGATCATAAATTTTCTTTGGAGTAACAGGGAATAGTTTCGGAACCTTCAGACTTAGTTTCGAAATGTTTATACTTAGTTCCAGAACATTCATACTTATCACTGGAACCACAACAATTTCAGGAAGATGTAAATAATTTCACTCCAAAGGAATGTGGCTCTTAGGGAGGGGAATAAATAGCTATGGAATCACTATCTTGAGTCTCAAAGATATCAGGGATCAATAAGGAGTGTTTGGAAAGTACCAATGACGAGGAGTTTGACCGACGACAAGATAAGTATCATAACTCTGCCTATTGTCCTCTGTTTAGTATTCTTTCTCAAGGTAACTTTAGTGACATTGTTGCATATCATATGTTATTACCACATTCATGTACACTAAACACCCTAATGGAACCTTTTCAAAATATCAGTTCATAACACACTAGAACCAAACAAATTGAGATTCAACCATGTAAATTTTTTAACATTAACAACTGGTTGGAAAATGATCAAGAAGATAAATTGTTTGATGTTTTGAAAAGTCATACTAGAGATTTTGATTGGGACTATAAAGACATGAAAATAATCCATCCAAATATTTTTACCCATCACATTTATACTGAAAAAAATTAAAGGTCACTTAGGCAACCTCAGAGAAGGATCAAGCCATCCTTGAGGGACATAGTCAAGCAAGAAATTGAAAAGATATTGCAAGTAGGATTTAACTAACCTATCTCAGAAATTCAGTGGGTGTCTCCTCTTGTGATTGTGCCCAAAAAGAATGGAAAATGGAGAATTTTTTTTTATTATAGTGAATTGAACAAAGTTACACTTAGAGATTATTTTCCCTTACCATTCATAGATCAAGTTTTAGACAACCTTTCAGGTAAACAATACTTTTTCTTCCTGGATGGTTTTAGTGGATATAATCAGATCAGGGTAGCTATTGAGGATAAAAAAAAACTAATTTTACTTGTCCATGGGGTACCTTTACGTATAGGGTGTTGCCATTTGGACTATGTAATGCTCCAACAATCTTCCAAAGGGTTGTACTACCAATTTTTACAGATCTAACCAATGATTGTGTGGAAGTATACATGGATAATTTTAATGTGCATGGAGAAACATTTGATGATGTCTAGAAAAATTTGGACAGAATATTAACAAGATGTGAGCATCACCATTTTTCTCTAAGTCATGAGAAATGCTTGATGATGGTTGATGAGGGAATTGTACTAGGACACCACATTTCAAAAATAGGAATTCAAGTTGACCAAGACAAAATCAGGATTATTTCAGACTTACCTATTCCTCAAAAGCCCATGGATATCAAGTCATTTTTAGGACATGCTAGATACTATAGGCATTTTATCAAAGATTTTAGTAAACTTGTTTCCCCCATGTTTGGTTTTCTTACCAAGGATTGTGAATTTAGTTGGGATGAAAAGTATCAACATGCTTTTGAAGAGATTAAAGAAAAACTAATCACTTCCCAATATTAAGAGGACCTAATTGGGAGAAACCTTTTCACATCCAAACAGATGCCTCAAATAACTCAATTGGTGCAGTTTTGGGACAGAAAGATGAAGAAGGGAAAATGTATGCTATTTACTACCTTAGCAAAAGTATTACTCCCACTGAAAGAAATTACACCACCATTGAAAAAGAATTTCTTGCTGTGATTTATGTAATTAATAATTTCTGACATTTTATTATAGGATACAAAATATTTTTACATATAGTCACTT
>JAHRHJ020001147.1:0-31757 GCA_019776745.2 Taxus chinensis
TGATCTATGATTATTGTGTTGACACCAAGAGATTTCCCAATGACCCTCCACCAGAATGCACACTCAATTCCAAGACATAACATTCTCCACCATTTTTTCAATTATTCTAAAAAAATTGAATGTTTTTTTAGCACCTACAATGGCAGATGATCAGAGGTTCTTCAAAACATCTCAATTATTTCATTATTTTTTCTCGCTCTTTAACAATCCATTGCACTTTGTAATGACTTTGGTTTAATTGATCTGATGTACTCTAAGAATAAATAGGAGGTTACATTGGGAACCTCCTGCTATTTTGCAATACGAAAATACTCTTTCCCTGAGTTTTTTAAAATTCCTCCACCGTTGTCATTTCTATTTTAACTTCTGATAATTTACTACCTACCAATTAGTAACACGCACTCATATGAAATGGAGGCTGAATATGAATGTGAGGATGGCCTATAGTCTATGTTGCCTTGTGGGCAATATCATTTTAGCATGAATGGAAATCTCTAACAGTATTTAACCAGAATAACATGTGTTGTAGTTGCATCGTTTATACGTTTAAAACACATTGTGTTTGCACGGGAAAAGACTTTGCTTCATTAGGTTTTACATCTTTTCAGAGGGAATACCATTTTATTAAAACGTAATCACAACTCCATTGAAATATGATTTTTTAAAGGTCGCCTTTGCCATCCATTCAACTTCTACCGCCTTTGGATTTTCAGATCACAAGGTCGACGGTTCGATCTTCGGCGCCGTTTTTGAGTGACCACACAAAAAATAACAAAACCATTATGAGCACTCATTGCACTAAGAGGAACGATTCTCAAACCAGAGACACGGGACATTGCGCACAAATTTAAAACTGGGTCTGATTCTTCTATCCATGACCTGCACAAAACCCTATGGTTCAATTTTGTTATCCTTGCCGTCAAATCCACCATTTCCTGATTATTGTCAACCAAAAAATGTGTGTAAATGTATAATACGATGATTGCCAACAAGAAAATGTTTGAATATGAGGGTTCACAGGTAGAAAATGCAGAGTATGGGCGTGGACAAGATCACCAACTTTTTTGCTCATCATTTTATTAATGGGTCAATCATGTCCGTGTTTAGAAAGGAAATGAAGGCTTTGCATCTAATTCCATCAACGAGACTGACAATAAGTTTGAGTATGACTCTTGATTTTAAGAGAGCTCGTGGACTTCATCATTGGTGGTTTCTGGACCTCTAATTTTCATGTACACAATAACCCTGTCTTCCTATAAATCATGAAAAATTTATAGATGAATATTTAGGATAGAAAAATATCTAGGACTATCAGAAAATATCTAAAATCTAGAAACCTGTAGGAAAATATCTAAAATCTAGCAACCTGTAAAGTTAAAACCCCCAAAATTTGACAATTTCCAGCAAGGGCATCTTCAAAGGTGGACGCCTACTAGTGAATTAAAGTGACTATGGTTTTATTTAAACTAGCAATCGCACCAAAGGGGTGCAATGTCAATTTTGATAGGGGTGGAAGCACACACTACTTCTTGTTTATGAGAAGATCTAAAAGAAAAGAGTTTGAAGGAAATGCAACCTTTTTTGTACATGAGGGAAGATATTGATAGGAGTGTAATCTAAAGTTAATTTGAATAGGAGGGAAGATGAAAGATTGAATCAGGAGTAAGAATCAATCAATAAAGCACATAAAAAAGAGAAATTTATTTTATGTAAAGGTCGGAGGAGGAAGTAATGAGTTAGAGAGACAATGATATTTGGAAGCACATAAGTTGTGTAGAAGTAAGAGGCATAACTCCTTTTTTATTTAGGTGGATGCATGCCCTACAAGACATCTTGGAGAAACTTTTGAAACACAAAATCAGTAATATATGCAGGTGCTTGAAGTTTCGAATATTAATGCACAACATACATAAGTATATCCTTGAAAGGAGGCAAATGGCCTTGGTCACCATCAAGAATGATTCATCTCTTACAAAAAGTGTTTATTTTATGATGAGCAAAGGCCTCTTGGAGGTGGAGGTTTAGAAGGGAAAGTAAAGTGGGAAAACATAGCTTATTTCAGAAATGAGAATATATTGTACATGTTGGAATGATGCTAGTGATTTTCCTCTTCTTTCTTCATGTAAGTCACATATGGACCGCATGTCCATGTAAGGAACCCACCCTAAGGAAAAATGTGGTGTAATGTGTATATACTTGATGCAAAGCGCTGTAGAAAAGAGTCTAAAAGTGAATCGAGGTTGTTTAATACTTTGAATGACAACAATTGATATTTTCAATGTTAAACCTTGTGTTTTGTGAATAGTTAAAGCACATACCATTTTTAGGGGGATTCATTTGTGCTTGACTATAACCTTTTAGCTTTTACAAATAAGAATTAGAGGTAGTTTCAAATAAATTATGTCCACCAAAATGAAGTCAAATGTCAATCCTTTATTTGAAATGAAATCTTCAAAGATAAAATCACACTAAAAGGGGAAAATATTAGAATACCTTGCCTTGCTGAAAACTTTCACTTCCCCATAAACAACAAACACCACCATATTAGTAAAGAGAGAACACTACATGGATACCTTTTTTCCTAACATAGTAAAAATTGTTTATTGTCCCCTACTTTTATGCCACCATTTAAAGTGGAAGGAATTTTTACATTTGAAATTTAGCTTTAAAGTAAAGCTAACACATTTACGTGTGTAGACAAAGCTAAAATAAATTATAGTACATTACTACTAGTACTACCTATAAATCGCACATGATAAACAATCATTATTTAATATACTTAACACCATATAATATATATATAATATATTATAAGCTCTCATTCAAAAACAAGTGATGGTATGACAATTTATTTGCATGTATGGAGACATATTTTTATACATGCTTTGACAAAATATTAAACGAGATGGAAAGGCGGTTTAAAGGTGGGGACATGAGTGTAAAATACCTCATATAATACTAAAAATGCCCGGGACAAACGTTAAATCGGCAACCCTAGCCACACAATATGGGGAAAATGAGTTTTTCAACGCTCAAATTCTATGTGTAATAATCCTCGGGCCATATGATGATTTATAACTGATTTGAAATTTAATTTGTTAACTTCACGAAAAATTTAAAGTCACGTGATTAACCATAGAAACTCCAAATAAAGAATCAACACAATACATATATCTTCCAAAAACCAAAATAACCCGCATGGTAAACCTAAATTCTAAGAGTGAATTATGAGAGTAGGGGAAAAAATAAGTTTAAAATAGAATACTAAAAATTTGTGGAATAAATTTGAAAAATGGGAAAAACATTACGCCATGTCAAATCAGCACAAATTAACTTGAAAATACTTTGATTAAACATTATATATATGAAAAATTGAAAAATAAAACTAAAATCTAAATTAATTACTTCAAAAATACAAAGTGGTGGTGGGCTTCTACAAGCTCAACTCAATGTCCCTTGAAATCCTTGACAATATCTTCCAATGTTGTGTCAAAAAAAATAACCTCTTCCACCTTTCATTTTTGTGTAATAAGAACAAAACACATTGTTGAAAATGTTTCAAAGACTACATTGACATGTGTAATGTGGGTAGAGAAGAAAGCATGCAAGAGGTGGCGTGGAGTTGTTAATAACTAACAATCGCATGTGCACAATGCAATGTGAACGCCGAATGGTATATGTTATTTGATTTAGAGGGATATTTATTATTTTTGTAATTGATGTTGATAAGTGGTGTGATTGATTTTGTAAGTGTAGGAATAAAGATGAAACATTACATTTAAAGGTTTTATCTCTACATTTCAAATTTGTTACAAATTCATACATATACATTTGCAAATCTTATATCATGAGTGGTAGCGTTTTGCAGAACTATTTTATTTGACTAAACATGAATACATGAAGACTTTTGTACATTTGCAAATTTTATATCATAAGCAGTATCCTTTTGTGGCCATTTTTTTTACACTAAACACAAATACATTTGATACTGCTTTGGATAGTTAATTACTTTTGTAGTTGATGTGGTTTGTAATTATTTGGGGGAAATTGTGTTAGTGTTGCAACATGTTTGAGATGGTGGTTGCATCGGTTTTTTGGTTGGTTTTTTGTTGAAAAAGCCTTTTTTGTACTGTCGATAATATGTTGATAAGGGGTGTGATTGCTAGTAGAACTGTAGGAATATAGATGAGACATTACATTGAAAGCTTTTATGTTTACATTTCAAATTTGTTACAAATTCATATATATACATTTTCAAATCTTATATCATAAGATATGAACTAAAAATGAATACATGAAGACCTCAGTACATTTATAAATTTTATATCAAGAGTGGTATCCTTGAACATGCCGTGGTTTGTAATTGTGCTTGAACATGTCCCAAATGCAATTGATGTCATGTGGGTTTGGTGAATATCACTATAACTATAATCACTAGTTTATTATAAATTTTGGGATTGTTCCTTTCTTTTGTGTCCAAACAATGGTGAAAAAATGGTCTCAGTTGAAAGCACTTTTATAAGACTTTTTAATGTTAAAGCTTATTACTGTAAATTTTGATGTGTCCCTCTCACTTTTCCATAACTATTTCGAGAAAAGAGAAGATTTCTCAGACTTTTAAATGGTTTGTAAGTATGCATGTTTGTGAAATAATTTAATAAATTGTCATTTTCTAAAGCACGATTAATGTAGTCATTAATTTAATGCACTTCTAGTAACTCATTGAAAACAATTAGTTTCATATCATGCATATTTGCAAATTGCTTAGCAAAACTTGCATAGTTTCTCTGACTAATTTAGCGAGTGAAAGATTAAAATGCCCAAGACAGGGAAAAAACACTTTTATCCCAAAAACAAAGTTGCATCTGTGCTTTTCTGTGTGCATATAGTGAATGTGATAGATTGGCACTAACAAGTGATACATTGTTGCTAGAGTAAAACATAATATCAAGGAATACATAAAGTATTACATACTGTACTTAGCAAAAAATCAAGGGGGTTCTTCACCCAATAGCAATACTACTGCATCCCTCCCCTTCCAACTTGCATTCCGCTGGGCCGGCCACAATCTCAATCCTTAAAGCACGATCAAAAAAATTGTTATCATTAAACGCCAAGGAAAAATTTGATATGTCAGTAGCAGTGTTGTCATTATATGATGGCGAGTCAGAATCCATTAAAAACCCCATATTGTTGCCTATTCTAGATTCATCCATCACAAGCTGAATCTCCAAGGGATCAAATTTCATGCCAATAATAGTAAAACCCTAAATTAAAAATAATATATTAAATCTTTCAGAAAACCCTCAATCTGGACCAAACATTGGTCCCAATGATAGTGTAACAAAAATTTAGTCAAATAGTTGAAATCCAATCTAAGGTATAAATTTGATCATTATATTTTAACTTTGCGAACCGATTCAACTAGTTTCAATCAGCCAATGCAATGAGGGCAAGTAGGCTTAAAGTTCAAGCCCTTGAAAAATAGGTTCTTTTAAATCTCTATTAGTCTAATGTTCTTTAAGAAAATGCTAGAACATTAATTAGTATTCTACACAGTTAATTCAATCATACATATGTATGGTATTTAGTAAAATAGAATCACTGAAAAGAAAAATGTTATTACCAAGCCCTATTACTTTAATTTAACCCTATTTAAATTGTAAATCTACTGACAACTGATAATATAAAAAATGAAACATATTCAAATTTCAATCATTAAAACACATATTTTACCAAATTTACAATCATTCCAAATTTCAATCATTAATTGATTATTTCTACCATAACAAGAGTGTAAGTATGAAATCAAATGCTCATAACCTAGCTCTAATATCAAACTAAAGACACGAGACCATCCTTGAAAGAGTGAGAAGAATGTAAAACCCAAAAATAACTGATAAAATATCTAAGCAAGGTTAGTTCTCCTCTGCATGATTGTTTCTACCACCCACCTCATAGTTGGCCTCCAAATCAACATTGACATTTGAGGGCATCATCTCAGAGCTTATATGTTGCAAATGGTTCTCTGAACCGAATGGTAGATTTTATAATAACATATAGAAATCCAAAGAATGAGGGGAATCATTTGATTGCCTTCGATCATTCATACTTCTAGAAATTCAGCACAACATTCAAGATATGTCATTGCAGAACTTGAGTTTAGAAGATGTTTTTTGTGTTATTGCCCTCAAAAATATGTTTACAGAATATGGAAACTTGCAAATGCCAGCTGATTCTTTCATCACAAATTCATAAAGAATTACATATTAATAAAGTCAAATTACATATTACATCTGGGCAAATATGGGCAGTTGTGTTGCTGTCTTGTTGTTGTTTTTTCGCTGCTTTGAGGTTAATTGTTGACATATGAAAAAAAAATATTAATAAAGCCAAGTGCTTCATCCAAAAACCTTGCATGGGCAAGAAGTTCAACCATGTAGGAATAATGTTATCTTAATTCATAAAAATGAAACACCACCAACCATCATCTATCATGCCTACATAACTACAAAAAGACATAACAGAAATGAAAATGACATCATTAGTGTTTATACATGTCCATTGCATTTGAAAATACAGTGTTAGGGAATCCTTACCATGACCATGTATTTGATAGCCTAAAATTATTGCACTCCATACAACATCTCTTTTGGGAAATTTATCAAACAATTTCCGCACAACCACAACATTTCCACATTTAGAATACATGTTAATCACATAAGTTGCCACAAACATTTGATATAAACTCACTTCTTATAACAAACTCATGGATCGATTTGCCTTGTTGAAGAGATCCTAAATACGAACATGTTGGGAGGATGCTTACAATGGCAAGAAAGTCAGGATTGGCTATTAGCTACCACCATTTAATCAAATATTCTCAAGGCCTCCTTTGCATGCCCATTCTGAGCATACCCAGCAATCATTTGATTCCACGAGATTTCAACATAACAAAGACATTTTTTCAAACAATTGACATGCAATCTTAGAGTCCCACATTTTGCATACATGGCCACAAGGGAATTCCCCAAATATACATCCAACTCAAATCCATTTCTAATTACATAATCATGAAGTCACTCACCTTCTTCCAGAGATTGCAGTTTCCATTGTTAGCGAATCAGATTTCACACCTACCAGTTAAATTTGATGAAAAAACTCAATTCTAACATCTAAACCCTACACTGCAATTCTATATTCTGAAGAGAGCATTAACATTCCTAAGAACATTATATATAATGAACAGAGTATTGAAACCCACAATAATTTATCATTTGAATCCACATACCGAAACTTCATGCACACACAACCCATCCATCTTAGCAATATCCACAACAGGAAGCCCTTGCAAAATCAACATCTTCAGCTTTGTAGGAAACATTATAAGCGATGAGGGAAATGGAAAGCCAACCTTCTCACAGAGTGCAATATACACATGCATACAAATCTCATTCTTCAAAACCTTCCATAGCTCAAACAACACCTTCTCATAGCCTAAAAACTTTTGGCCCTCATCAATTACATTGTTCCTTTCTAGGGATTTTCTAACATTTGGCAATCCTATTAATTTATTTCTTAACCAGGGGAATTTAACACAACATGGTTGATCAAGTTCAAAATTTTAGTAGTTAAATTTGGCTTCAAAGCATGTTTACAACAAAACAAACATTAGTACTACACAAAATATAAAGCTACAAGATCCCATGAGGATTTACATTTAAAAGTTAAATGTCAGAGACAAACTCTAACCCATAACACTAAAGATAAAAGAGTGCAACTCGCAGAATGAACATTACGGGGTTCCTTCCAAGGAGGTTCTCGTATGCCAAAGTTGTATCTGGCTTGTTCGTGACACATTGACTTTTAAATGTTGAGACTCAGATATCAAACGCTAATTTTTGTTTATTAAGACATAGTAGATTTGAAGCTTGGCAGGGAACACATTCTAAAACTGGTGTATGCACCTATTTCTAGAGGTCAAGAAATCCTGGAAAATCACCCAATTGGAAGGGAGTTAAAGCCCAATAGTCTTGCCTTTGAACACCTGAAAAGAGGTTTTCCGTATCCATGTGAAGTGTAAACAATACCACACATATTCTTAAGTGGTTAAGTTACCCGCATATGCTTTGATGGCTCAAATGGAGTTGGGCTTGACATGGGTTTCAATTAAAAATAAACAAGTAAGAGAATTACAAAATTTTATATATACTAAAGTACAGAGGTTTAGAGAGCTTACCACATGCAAGGGGTGCCAACCTAACAACCAAGTTCCAATGGGCTTGTCGAGGCGAGCCAAACAAGCATAGGGCATTCGACCATCTTGGAAGGTGTGTATCAATCCATGGCGCATCTTTCCTTTCATTCGCCACAGTTTCTCTCACCCCAGACAACTGAACAATGGATTGATTTTGATACAATGGTTTGTTTCAAATTGCAAGCCCAATAAATTGGTGAGAATTAGTAAAACTCAATTGTTGCAAACATGAATCTTTGACCTTGAAGTCAAATGGGTATCAATGGGTTAATCCATACTTATCGCCTCCTTCAACACCTGCAAATTTGTACCATTTTAGAAAGATTTATTTTGTGGGTATCGTCACCATGACAGATCTAAACCCGAGCTTCATACTGTTACCAATGAATCAAGTAACTCCCTCAGATCGTCAGGAAAAATCTTCACTTCTTCTATGTAATTAATGTAAAAACAAAATTTTCAATGTGAAACTTGTGATTAGAATCTCAATCCTACTCACCACACATCGCATTCAACATGCAACTCCTTGCAAGCTCTATGCGTTCAAAAATCAACCCCCTCATTCAGCATGCAACTGCTAAAAGTAACAAAAACAATTAAAAAATCGCAAAAACGTTGAAAACGCCCTTCAAATTTAGTGTCTTGTGAAAACGTCTAGACGACCATCAAATTTGACATAGTTCTGTGAATGTCTGCAAAGCCCTTTCCCATAGGGGAAACTCCTTTGACGTAATTATTTTCATGCACATTCACTTAAACCTCATTTGGCCTAGCCATAGAAAGAAGTTTCTTATATGGCCTTTTTGTTATTCACTATTATTTTTGGCTTTTTCGAAAACAATTTTTGATGCCATTAAAATTTGATGAAAAAGGCGAAGCCACTCCACTTCCGCAATAATTAGGTGTGGTGCTATCATGTATTTACCACCACAAGGTGTTGGTTGTTAAAGAGGAGAAAAATTTTTGTTCTTCAAATCTCCCATTTTCACATATGCAGAGAACACACTGGAAAAAATGTGGAGTCTTCCTTTACACTTGCAAATTACATTTTCAACAAACCCTTTTTTGTATCCCATGGACCGTAATCAGTGCAGTCCATGAAATCACATATATTATATTAGGAAAATAATGGTTAGTGCTTACATTAATTAGTGAGAAAATGTATTTAATAATATATTTGGTTAATATTGTAATATTGGGTGATTTGTTGTAAGATACAACAACCCACAAAAATAGGGTTATTTGGTAGATTGGTTGCATGAGTGGTTTTACCAACTCGCTAACAATAAACTAAGAACTATCCTCTAAATATGTAACTATGTATTACGCTGAAAAATAGAGAAGAATTAATACAGTTTCCTATGTCAATCTGTTGTTGCTCCATTATTTGGTATCAAAGTGGTATGTTCTCGCATGCCTATGATGGAATAAAAAATCATTAAGAGGCAATTGTGATCGAGTTTATTCTTGCAACCACAATTGTTACTACACATCCCACATCTACTCCTCATGGTTTTCATGTGTCTTCTTCTAGTATGTAATCCTTTGAATCCCTTGTTTATACTTTACAAGCACAAATCTTACTATTACAACAATGTGCGTATGTTATACTAATGTTATGGATTCCACACAGTTACTTTACAATTCACATACACCTGAAGTGGTTTTTAATCCATTATATTTTGGTTTAAATACTCTTAAATTTCCTATATATGATGGAAAAGGGGCTCCCACTGAGCATATTCACCCATTCCATGTTGTTTGTTTTAATTATGGTTCCAATGTGGTAATTTTTCCCTCAATGTCTTAATGACTTCACATTACAGTGGTTTTACGCTCTCCCCACTCACTTTTTGCACACATTTACTACTTTAGAAAATTTATTTTTGGCACAATTCTCTATCAATATTAAGGACAAAATTTCTTATGCACAATTGGCTCAAATATGGAAAGAGCCTATTGAGTTTGTTAATGCATGTGTTGCATTATAAGACCCTACTCACCAAGATGAACAATATCTTAGTGTATAATTAATTACAAGACCTATTCACATAAAGATTTTTATCCCCTTTACAAGATTCAATCATGTTTGAAAAGTTTAGATCTTTCAACCATCTATACCATACCTTGAAAGAGCACGATGCTAAATTGTTACATATAAACAAACTCAAGTACATTTCTAGCTCTCTTCATGCATCTACTGATAAATTTTCAAGAAAAACCACATTCAAAAGCAATCCTAAAGATGTCAAATATGCTTCTAAATCCACCATTAATGTCATCTTGCAACCTGCTAAGCTACAATTGAATCTCATACATTATCAATTTACTTACTTTCCAAGTCCTCCTCACATTGTCTTCAAACAATTGCTTGAGTGCAATCTCAAATCTCTCCATCCACCATTTGAGGTTGATATGAGTATACCTTGAGGAAAGAAACTCAATTCCAATGCGTATTTTGATTAGCATTGGTGTGTTATGCACTCTACAAATAGCTACTTAAAGTTGTATCTCGTTATTCAAGATCTTATCAATTCTCAAGCTATTGAATGAGACAAGCCCAATGAAACCTTAAAGCCAAGAAATGATAACTCTAAGCTAAAAAATTTCAATGATCCACTTCCTAAGCATGACACTACAAAGTCCTTCTCCGACGTCTACGATGTTTATCATGTGATGCCTCCACCACCCTCTCATGATCACCCCTCAAATGCAATGATTGGTACAATTAATCACACAATATCTTTTTTTCCAATTATCACCTTTGATGACTTTGATATCGATACTACACTTATTTCACATACATTTTCTATTCCTATTTCTATTAATCATAAATCCATATGGGCTGTTAGAGTCAATTTGCATAATAAGGACAATGTTTGTTCTCTCACGCTACTTCAATCTTTGGGCATTCCCACACACAATCTTGCACTTGATATAAATCATCACTACTTTTGCATTACTCTACCCTTCACGATTGGTCATATTACTACATTAGTTTCATTATTGGTTGCATCTTCTCTCAATTATTGTGCCCTGCATTTAGGTCTCTCTTGGTTATGTACTTTTAGGGCCATTCCCTCTATTATACATCAATGTGTTAAGTTCATCCACAATCAAAAATTTATCACCACTAGAGGTATTCCCTTTCAAGCTGCCCTCCTAGTGTGCCTAGTTATCTTTCTATAGTTCCTCCTCCCAATCCTTCTATAGATAGATCTTTGGGAGCACACAATGTCCCACATGGCCCTAATACTTCTATGTTACTCCCTAGGCCAGTACTCTTGAACTCTAGTTTAAAATTTATGGATTCTCTTAGGCCCTTTGTTGTGCACACTTCCTCTCCTAGTGTTGATCCTCTTAGGTCTCCCAATATGCCCTCGGTTGTGCACTCTACATCTCATGAATCTAGGCCTCCTCATAGGATTGTCATCCTAAAGATTGTTTCTCACCATTCTCACTCCCCTAGAGTTATAGGTCGGTCCTTTAGTGCACATGTTACTCGCATAGCTTCTTGATACCCTCCTAATAGATGTCACGCTTGCTCATCTAGTCCACCACATCGACACCATTTTATGCATATTAGTGCTACATCGATTAGCCTTCTTTGGAACATGTTACGAAAATATCGTTAGTATTTACATCATCGTTGAGGCCTGAATCTTCATCTTATGTGGCATCTCTTTCACCTCCTCAAGATGTTCTCATTGATTATCACTTTTTTACTCACATATTTTATATTCTTCATCCTTTTGATATTTGTAAGAAGTACAACCATGGTAGTTCTACATGTTGGTTCACAAATATTGGTACACAGAGCAATTAGTAAACAAGAATTTCGGGTGGCCCGCCCCACTTAAGTGGAAGGAAATCGCTTCAACACTCCATAATTTCTATGTACATCATAGGTCAATCCTACAAGCAATGGGGCCCATTGTTTCTCATGTAAGGGCGAATAATCTAGATGGCACTCAGAATAAGACGAACCCATGTTAGCATTGAGAGAAGGATGTATGAAATTATATTTTTAGAAAGTACCAAAAATCTATTAATAATAGTGAATGATCGAGATGATTATTTACAGCAATATCAACAATTAGAGGCATATTTCTAAAAAACTATTTTTAGAAAGTCTTGAAATCTTTTTTAGCAGGTTTTCAAAAGCTTATCGTAGTTTACATTTTAGGGTCTTCAGAAAAATTCTAAACTTCAAACTATACCATAATAGCCCAAGTGCTATATCATAGTGGTTTTTTTAGTTCATTTCGTCATCTTTCTAACGGATCTTGCAGTTAGCAAATTGAGGCAACAAGATAAGAGATATGACCCCAATAAGGAGCACTGAAAAATATATAATAATATATTATTTTTGGAATTTTTTCCTTTTCTGCCCATTTGAATTCACCTCCAAGATGGATGCATTTCATCTCCATATAAGATGACCTTTTGGTTCCCATTCGTAACCCTTCATTTATTATTCCTAGCAACCTACCATCATCTACATTTTTTGGCTAGAAAGAATATGGTTTAAAATAGAAGCATAAGTTCATAAGTAGAAAGTTTTTAATAGACATAAGTTGCAAGTTGTAAATTTGCAAGTTTTGAGGCATATATCTTTCCTATAGAGTTTTCCATATGTATACATCTCCATTTGTTGGGAATTACGAGGCATACATATCTCCTACAAAGTTTACTTGTTCAACGTACATTATCAATTGCAAAGATATTCACCATGCATCTCTCACGTAGAGTTTGCCAATTTATATACATATTCAAAAAAGTTATTTTACTTCTATAATTAGAGATTTATTTCTACGATATATTTATATCTAATTTTGCAATGTACAATTCTTTAATTTTGAAATACTTTTTTATTATTATGCAATTTTAGTCGATTCATTATGAATGCATTGTTATAAGACATTAAATGCCACCACTAGTGTGTTATCCAATGAATTCTAAAAAAAAAAAATGTTAATCAAAGAAAAAAATATATGTATACAAATGGAACTCTATAGGAGAGATTTATGCCTCAAAACTTGCAAATATGCAACCTGTAACTTATGTCTACCAAAAACTTTCTACTCATAAACTTATGATTCTATTCAAAACCATCATCTTTATAGCCAAACAATGTAGAAGATGGAAGGTTGTTCAGAATAGTAAATGAAGGGTTTTGAATGGAAACCAAGAGGTCATCCTACATGGAGATGACATGCATCCACCTTGGGGGTGAATTCAAATGGGTAGAAAGGGACCAATTTTGAAAAATATTATTATTATTATTTTAAGTGCTCATTGTCGAGGTCATATCTCCTAGCTCATTGACCTAATTTGTTAACCACATGATTCATTGGAAATATGATTGAATGACCTAAAAAAAATTGCTACAACTATAACACTTTGGCTATTGTAATATAGTTTGAAGCCTGTAAATTCTCTAAAGACCCTAAAAATGCAAAATATTAAAAACTATTGAAAACCTACTAAAAATAGATTTTAGGACTCTCTAAAAAATAGACTTTTTAGAAATCAGACATTAATTGCTTATATTGCTTTGAATTCTCATCTCAATCATTCACTATTAAAAATAGATTTCGGTACACCTTCTAACAATAGACTTTCGTACATCCTTCTCTAAATGTTAACATGGATCATTCTTGCTTTGAGTACTCATCTGGATCAAGGAAAGATTTAAAGGGTTCAAACATCTATACACAACAAGCAATATGGCTACAATACGTACGAAGCAGATGCTTAGTTTGCTACATGTTCCTGTTGTAATAAGCATTGCCGAACAAAGCTCGAATTGAGTCTCGCTAGACCTCAACCATAACCAGTAGGAAATAATTGCGCTAGTGTTATGCAAAGAATAATAAATTATGTTGACATCCAACCTATGGGAGCATAAATGGTTAGTTAATGGACCCCTCAACAAGGTTGTTCACATCATCTACCATCCAAAATCAAAACCCTGTGACTTGCCACTCTCTGTAGTTGTTGACTTCAAAAAATACTTTGGCCCAACATGGGACCCATATACAACTACACATATTTACTGATACCATATGTTACGCGTGGTAATCGTCGATAAATACCACTCAATATGGCATGAGAAATTTCCATATATAAATCACAAGGTATGACACTAGATAATGCAACAATAGACATTTGGAATAGTGAATGCCAATGGTTAACATTCATCGTGTTATTATAAGTGTGCTCTTTAATAGACTTGCACGTCTCCCCAACATTTACATTTGAGTGATACAAGTATATATCCAAAGCTTCACATGTATCTACAAGAAAGACCAATTGCGTTCAAAAGCCCTTGCATATCTCCAACACATGTAATTACATGAATACATCAAGTTTTCTTTTCCTTCACTTCAACATTTCAAAATCAATTCCATCATTCCACTCTCATCGACATTCAACAATCCAGGGCTGTCCACACTTAAAGCTAGGGATGTTCTTACACTACTACAAGGGGGGGTCATTTGAGACATTAATAGAGACAAAATTTGACTAAATTGTCTCAAATAGAGACAATAAAAAAGTTGTATATCGTCTCTATTATTGTCTCAAAGCGGGTGTCTCTAATATTGTCTCTAATTATTGTCTCTCAAGAGACAATAATGATTGATACATATTTTGTCTCTTGAGAGACAATATAATTTTTGTCTCTCTAGAGACAATATCATTATTGTCTCCTTAGAGACAATACCGAATACTAACATTTTGTCTCTTTGGAGACAATACTAATTTCAATTTTTATTGTCTCTCTAGAGACGATACGAATTTAAAGAATGAAAAATATGAATTTTAAAACTACACAATAACCAAATATCATATAATGCAATCAACGAAGTTACATATCATCTATGATGTCGGAGTGGTCTGGTAATTAATTTTATAAATTAACAACAATTTGATTTAAATATTGTGCCCAATAAATGGGTCCACAAATATTTTATTAATATCAAATAAGATAAGATACAAAAGGGTGTCTGAATTCCGTTAACCCTTGAAATACAATGCTAAAATACAAAAGGGTGTCTAAATTCCGTTAACCCTTGATATACAATATATACAAAAGGGAATACTACACAAGCTCGTTATACAGGGAGACATCGAGTTGTTTCCTGATGAGCTCGACATGCATTGTATTGCTTGTCTCACTAGAATGTTCAAGGCTTACTTACATGACCTCCTTGTTGCAATAGTCTTCAATTATGGGATGCCGACACACCCCAAGATGATTAGAAAAAAAATATAGTAGAGCATCTTCATACACTTCTTCGAGAACTTCTAGCTTGTCATTGAAAATGCCAGTGTACATCTCTTTGATTCATCCATCGGATTCACTTTCAGAAGCCTAATTACTTTATACTTGGCTTC
The DNA here is from genome assembly GCA_019776745.2 of Taxus chinensis. Lineage (NCBI taxonomy): Eukaryota > Viridiplantae > Streptophyta > Pinopsida > Cupressales > Taxaceae > Taxus > Taxus chinensis. The sequence continues at coordinate 15,659 of JAHRHJ020001147.1, forward strand.
TTCTATGCCAACTGCAAAATAAAATGTTTTGCTTCAGAATCTGACATGATGTGAAATGAGATAAAATTATAATTATAACTAAATGTTATCCTACCCAAAATCCCATTATCCATGGTAATTTCCAATCTCAAAATATGCTTCTCTCGGTTCTATTTTAATATGATCATATTATGTAATTATCAAAATATACATTATTTAAAACCTGTGTTAGATATTTGTGAAAGAATATCAGATATAAGTTAAAGCCAATGAACCTGCGGAGGGATCTTCTCCTTGCGTTGGAGGAGAAAATTGAGGCATATTATCTAAAACACCAATCACAGCTCCCAAAGTGAGATCTTGATAGGTATATTTTATTTGGGATTCAAGGTTTTGTAAATCCCCAGCATCCACCGAAGCACAAAAAAGCCTACACAGTAACAAACAATTATAAATTATTTTTAAATGACATTTTGCTTTAAAAATATAGTCTTTTGATAGTTTATACAGTGGAAAATTAGCCAAGTATTACCTGGATAGTCTCTGAGATTTCATTAGTCTGAGACATAGAAGGCATCCTTCGAAAATGAAATGCACAGCTTGACTGAGCTGCTGTTGGTCATCTAATTATTTCACGTGCCTGTCTATCGCACACAAGTATCTCAGGAGTTGTACACATTCAGCCCTGTTTTTGGAAATTTGATCTATTTGGTCCAACAAATATCTGACAACACACAACCCTGCTGCGAGGGAGTGAATCTGAGACGCTTCTTTGAAAAAATCAATAACAACTTTTTGGGTTTCACGATTAAAACTAGACTTAAAGCACGCCTGTTACAAAAACAGAGAAATATTAATCAGCAAAAAGAACAAGCAGGATTCATTTATAATACAAAGTGATGAACTTCAATACCGTGCAACGATTTCTCTCTGCACGCTTCAACACCTCTTCCACTAAATTCTTGCCAAAGTTTGTGTAAGAAGAAAACCAAGACGAACTACTAGCTTCTTGTGCGGCTGTATTGTGTTGGCCCTGCAAAATGTATGAATATTATATTCTAAAGTTGTAACATAACTACAAGATAGAGAGTAAGAGAGACAAAAGTTGTGCTTTACCTTGTCATTTTTGTTGGCCATGGCTTCAAGGCATTCCTGAATGATAGAGATTAAGTTGTCGAGGCTATTGACATCTTCCACCATTTCTGTAACAGTCGTAAGATCTATTACAATCCCATTTTCTGAGGATCAAAATGTAGAGCAGTAGGTGTTGCCCATTGTTAAAGAAAGCACAGAGAGTATACTGAAGAGAATAAGAAATCTGTATGTCTGAATTTGACGACTGTAAGAAAACAGGGGAATTTCAATGCGACTTTTCTGATTCATAATGTGAAAGATGGTTGTTTTCCTGGCATCTAGGTTTATAAATGAAAACATATTGTTGTGCTACGACAGGATTCCTAGAGAAGAAAGTGACGGAAGCGACTCTGAACTCAAGTATCTCAGCACTGATTCCTAGAGTGATTGTTGTGATAATGATAAATTATCCAGCTCTTTAAGCAATACCAGCGACAGATCTGAAGGGACCTGGGATGCTGTTTATGAAGATTCAGGGTTTGATCGTGAAAATTCATGGCATTTACGTGACAGAGACAGGCTTGGCAGCCTTTATTTTGAGTACTTCGAGAAATCAAAACCTTATGCAAGAGTGCCTCTGATTGACAAGGTAAACCTTAATATTCTTATTATAGTTAATTAGTCTGGAAACAACCGTGTTCTATCCTTTCTCGTCGCCTAACAGAGGCAAATTCATTCATGTGGTTTCTAGGGAGAATAAGACACAAAAAGCCTGGTGTAAGGGTCGCCCTCAATTCTTATCAAACTAAATGAATGACAGAGTCCTGAAGTTGACCCCTACTGTTTGGAATTCTCTGTATTTGACAGTTTGTTCTTGCAGACCCTTGATTGCAGAGATAAATTCTAATTTATTAGTTGACATTTGCCTTCAGATCAATGATTTTGCACGAGGTTATCCAGAGCTAATGTCCTTGAGAAGTGTAGATCTTTCTCCAGCAAGCTGGATGGCAGTTGCCTGGTAAGTTTTTAGAATCAATCCAAGGTCATACTGAATTTTGTGTTCTTTCTGTTCAATTACATAGATAAACCTCTTTTGGTAAAATTGATTTTCCGCTCCTAATCAGGGAGGCTTATGGTACTCCTCTTATTGATGTGTTGTCTATCTACACTTTTGTATTCCATGGACATATTTTGGTCATTTGCATACGTTAAGATAATCTCATTTTTATCTTTCAGACTTGTATGACATTTTTAATTATAATGAAATACTTTTGGAGTTTCGTGTAGGAGTTTGAAAATCCCTATGTTTTGAACCTTCATTCCCAACCTTTCTTTAGGGGAGATCTTTGTAAATGTCTGCTCCCTAGAAGGACTCAAAAGGTTGGGTTTTTGAAATTCATACACAGCTACCCCAGAGGTGTTTAATCAAAATTTCCTTCTTCCGCTTATTCTGAATTTACTTCTGTAACTAATAACCTTATTGATCTGGATTTCAGGTATCCTATTTATCGTATCCCATCAGGAAGAACCATTAAAGATTTGTCAGCATGCTTCTTAACTTATCACACACTGTCACTCTCATTCCAAGATGGTCGGCAACTCTTTCACATGCATATCCAAACTTAACCACCACCCCTATATCTTCCAGGGCAATCTTGAATCGACTCATAGAATTCCTGTAAAATGTAGAATCAATGAAAGAAAGATCATTCGATTGCAGACCAGCGTATTTCCACTCATCATCTAACAAGAAAGACACGGTAGGTGATTGATATCCCATGTGGGTTTTAAACCATTTTCCTTCCATTACGATTCTTTTGAATTCTTTAGGCAGCGACCCACCAGAGGTGACTACTAAGTGCTGAATACACTGTAAGAGGATAATGGCTTCATCTTGTCCAGTAGAGAAAGGAAATCCAGACACTGCAGCATTCAGTGGTTTTAGGTCTGGAATATCTACTACCCCAAGACCATTGGTGAAAAAGTATTTGAGAGAATTAGGTCCTCAGCCAGTCAATCCAACAGCACAAGACGGAAGTTGTAGGTAATCATCTGACAGTATAACAGCCTCTTGTGCAGCCCATCTATTGTTACCCATTAGCTTAGCCCACTTCCCTATGGCTGCTGGGACAAGTTTCGTTTGACCCTTACGGAAAATGGTTCCTGAATCATTAAGCACCGGCAATGTTGAACATAAACCTTGCATTTGTTTAGAATGAATAAAATTGTTTGCCAAAGAAAAATGCAGAAACTGAGCAGCATGTACAACAAATTCCTTATTTCTGGAGACGTGAACTTCTTCAATAAGCCCCTTGATGAACATTGAAATGGAAAGTTCTGTAATTTTAGCATGGGCGTTCAGCCATCGTTGTAGACCTGCCCACTGATGAGCACCCAAATTTTTCATGGCCATTAAAGTATTTTTTCGTATGAATTTGTAAGGTGTCATGCTTCTCAACTCCTTATTCCATCTTATAAACCATAAAATTTATGACCAGATTTGTGTGCCCTCTTTCATTAATTAGTGAAGAAAGAGAGAGAGATCATTTTTTCAATATGCCAATAAAAATATAGTTGCTTAAATTCACAGTTTAGCAACTCATTGAATCATTCTGACCCTGCTGACTCATAACTGGAAACGGAGTAAGTTTCCAGGGGCTCCTGTGAGAGCAGGAGCAGAGGCAAAGGCAATTTACCGTATACCCCGTAGCACTTTAAGGTGAATTTGAGCCAGTTCTGGTTCCACTTGCATCCTCCTAAACCCTTTTGACTAAAATGGTTAAGAACCGGAACTTGAACTCAGTCAAGTGCCTCTCGAACCCAGCCACCCTCCCTCCCTGCCTTGTCCATTCTCTACATGACACAACCGCACCATCCAGACTTGAAATCCATTTGGTTTGGTTGCATTAGATCTATATATTAGATATGGCCCTCTATAGAGATTACGGTAATAGAATAGAGGGGAGGGCCCATCTATAGATCTAATATAGAGGAGAAGGCCCATCTATCTTTCTCTCTAGATCTAGAGGAGAGGATAGGAGAGAGCCCATCTCTATATCTACCTACTTATCATGTTCGAGATAGGATTACAACAGTATTATGAGTTAGCTCAATAGCAAGGGATGTCTGACTCTCTAATCAGCAATGAATGCCCGATGGTAGCAATTAGCAAATTACTCAATAAAATTATCTATACAAGGAATAAAATCCTTAAATGGATTCATATCAAGAGTATTTGAAAGTGATGATTGATTCTAGAGGAAGATAGAGAATTTACTGTAGAGTAAGTAATGCTTCAATTGAGGAAATCTCTATCACAAGTTGCACAAGAATAATATTCATATCCACTCAATCCCATGGAAGCTCAGAATGCTAATGTTATTAGCAATTTTGTTGGTGAAGCAAGCATATTATTTTCTTGGTTATTATCGTTATCTCCATAGGGAGGAACAGAAATAGTCACCTTAAAATAACATGGAAAAAAAATGTTGGATTCTTCAGATTCTGTTACCATATAATATCTTAATCTAACAAAGCAATATCACTTCCGCTACCACCAATCAAGGTAACTCAGTGTACCTTTTCCCAAGACTCGAGGTATCAATGCATAATTGGGTAATGTGAAATTGAATATGGCTATCGGATTCTTAAGTGTTTGTATATGAGGTGTTATAATGTAATGTCTTCTTTTGACATAAACATATTTACAGCCAAAATAGGAGCCTTTGTATAGATATTTACTAATTACATCTAAAACAGTTGAAGAGGAGAAAAGCCTCCAAAGAAAATTGTGTGTCTTGGCCTTGGGGTGCCCAAGCCTGATAAAACTTATCTAGCTATGTCAACACCATGGTAGTCTAAAAACATCACCCATAACAAACATGCTCAAAAAAAATATGTATCTAATCCACAATATGAGATTACTCAGATTCCCTAGTCTGATCTCCCATAATCTCTAGTCAATTGTCCTCCACAGTAGCTAGCTGAAGACAATGCTGAAAGATAATATTCCGTGATTTTTTATCTCTTAAAGCTTTGACCATCCACTTGGCTACAAGACATTTTCCTTGAGTCCAAGGGTCAATGGTATCCGGTCCTCACTTGTGTTTAGGTTGAGTGCAAAGAGCCCAAGAAACCTCTTTGAATGTCTCCCTTAGCCCATAGAAAATGGACTTTTTGAACCATTTTTAGGCATTTTTTTAGGGCGTCCAACATGATGAAAAATAAATGAGTAGCTAAGAAGATGTTGTTAATCATTTGCACTTTTTTTTGCCAAGGATATAAATTTCACCTCCCAGCTGTCAATATTTCTATTAATGTTATTTAAAAACCAATCCCACATTTGATTAAGTGATACACCAATGCCAAAATATCTCATGATATTGCCATGTTTCAGCTCTTAATTCCATTGTTTATGAATCCATTTTGAAAATCCTTCATGCCTAGTTAAGATGGACTTTGTTTTGTTTGATGAGAGCTTATATCTTGAGGGAGAACAATAAATATCTAAAATTTCAAGAGTGTTGTTCACTTCAGCTCCCTCATTTTGAAGGAAGAACATGTTGTCATCTACAAATTAAGAATTGAGTACAATGTTTTGAGGGGGAAGATTTATACCTTTAATCAGCCCAAGTGTGTGATCTTTCTCTAACATGTAGCCAAGGGAATCTTCCATAAGCACATAAAGAAAGGGAGATAATGGGAAACCTTTCCAGATAGGCCTTTGAAGATGGAAATATATAGTAAGAGAGCTATTGTCAGGTATTCTAGAATAAGCATAAGCAAAAACTAGTATAACATGATTAACCAATCATGTGCCAAATCCCTGCTATTGCAGCATTTTGAGCACAAAGGACAGTGTGATCCTGACATAAGATTTTTCAAATTCAAGATTAGCAAGGATGGTGCCTTGTCTAGAACAAGCAGCCCAATCAGCGGCTTCCCATGCAAAAATTAAATTGTCAAGAATGAATCTTCCTCCAAGGAACCCAGGTTGTTCCTGTCTTACAATGTCTTCGGCCACAGGGTTATGGGACACCAACCCAACACGTCTTATCTATCAGATTCTTTGGGAATAAGCTTAACACAATGTCTATTTATATCCTTCCCTAAAATCCTGAGCAATTCAGCTTCAAAGAACATTTGGTAGAAACTATTGTGAGTAATGGGCCATATGGCTTGCAAGAATTCAGTGCGGGGCATGAGGTGGGCATTGGATCTAGAGCTATTATAGTTGGCTATAGAAAAAAAAGCCCTTTCAAGTTCCTTAGTTGTGAGAGGCTGGTTCAAACTCTATTTAACCTCTTTAGTGATTTGAACAATATGTAATTGCTGATAGCTTTGTCCAGTTCAGACTGAACATTATCTTCTAACAATGAATCTTGAAATAAGCCTTGATAATAAGAGAAGAATATGAGTTTGATACCACCTGCAAGGAATTCAACTCTCCCATATGAGACATGTAGTGTAAAGATGTGATCTTTACTGTGTTTTTGCTTGAGATATTGACATAAGCATTTAGAGTTTTTATCTCCTTCTTGATTCCAAGTAAGGTGAGATCTAATTCTAGCTCCTTTGCCTTTATAAGCTTCAAACTCATGAAGTTGTCTCTATTGCAGAGAGATTAATTTGTAGACTTACATCTGTGGGATTAAATATCAAGGAAGTTCTCTTATTAGAGAGTTTCCTCCTAATATCCCACTCTTTTCTTCTTCTTTGTTTGGCCATCAATCTTCCAAATTGTCTAAGGAAAATCGTGCACTTTGTTAGCATGAGCAATTGCCAATCAGTCTAATTTTCTCCTTGAATAGGTTTAGAAGCAGTACACCAAATGGTTTGTATGGCGTGAAGGAAAGATGGGTTCTTAAGATTGGAGACATTAAGTTTGTATATATTTTCCATGAAATTTCAATACTATCTTTAGATCAATTACATAATTTACTACTATCAGTATCCCGAAATACATAATCTACTATTAATATTAATTCATAACAGTTGTGAACAAACTAGCTTCTGTGTCAGGTCAATTTGATGAACATCAAGTAGATCCCAAACAGCTAGTTAGTCTGGCAAGAGAAAATAGGGACAAAACCTCTTCTAGCATCCCAACAGACCTAAAATACATAGTTTTATACCATTATTACTTGTGATGATCAAAAAGACAAAATAAACTAGCATAAAGAAGGCAACTCAGCAAAGGATAGACAATGATTTCAATTTTATATTCTTTTCCAAATATAATTAAAACAAATCCATCAATAAGAAATTTAATCCCAAGAGAATAGGAGACATTTTGCAATTACAGAACAATGATCTAAATAGTTTAATAGGAGTGCGTAACACGTACGTGAAATCTTAGATCAAGAGTATAAAGTAGAAACAATATTATGCATAAAAATATCAAACTACAAAGGAAAAATGGAAACTTGGTAAATGCACTTTGATTGGTAATACAGAACATTTCGGCTGTGTAAAGACACTTCTCTCAAATCTAAGAAAATACCAAAGAGGAGAATAGCATAATTTATAAGTAGTCAAGTAAAGGCAAGCATAAAGGAGTGTACTAAATGCCACTATATCACTAATTTCTATAATGACAAGGACTCTGAATTCTACTATAAATCATAGTTGGGTATGACTGTAACTGAACATTTTCACCTAAATTTTGTAACTAATATATTGTTGTAACTAACCAAATTCAGAGGCATAGTAATCCAGGCACAACAGAACATTTGTGCATAATAAATTGAGAGAAGGGAAGCATGGCAAAAACTAGCATAATGAAGGTAACTCAACAGATGATGGACAGAAATTTAAGTGTTTACATTCTTTTCTTGCGGTCAAAAGCATAGAATATAGAAGGTAACTCAACAGATGATGGGCAACAATTTAACTGTTTACATTGTTTTCTGAATTGATTTATATAAAATCACAAAAACAAATCCATCAATAACTAGTTTAACTCCAACGAAATAAAAGTAATTTTGCAGTTAATGAACAACAATCTAAGCAGATTACACGCCCAATCTAGAGAAAGGAAAGTAATATAACTAAAGGCATGAAGATGATGGAGAGTAAGGGTGACATGCCTGCAGATCCCTGCCTCTTCCTCTTTCTTGAGCCTTTGTGATTTCCCTGGCAACACCTACACCTACACATAAACAGCACCAGCAACCAATGTTGGATCTGATGGCATATAAATAGCATAGCAATGTTTGATTTCAAGAAATCCCCTGGCAGCACCTACACATAAACAACACCAGCACACCAATGGTTAGATGAGATGACACATAAACAAGACACCAATGTTTGATTCCAAGGCATCCCTTGTCTTTGCCAAAGCCGTTGGGTTTTCAGGCTTTGTCGGTGTGTTTTGTTATGGTTAGTTTAAGGGGGTTTGTTAAAATAAAACCACCTCTCTATACCTACAAGACTACTCTTACTTATTTACTCCATAATCCTTTGGTGTCATGTAAAGAAAATGTAAATAATGGAGCATTCAAACTATGGATTTTGGCACAGGGTTAAAAGATCCTCTGTGAATAAGCATAAAAAAGGAACGGTTATAGTTTTCCTTCACAGATTGGTAAGACTAAAGCATCCATTTGATACAAGGAACGCACAAGTTTCCAAACTCTCAGGTTCCCTAATACATCCCCTGTGTTAAGTGTATTCAGACCAAATGGTAAGCTAAAAATAACATAGTTAAAAAACATTTTAGCATATTGTTACCAGTATGGGAATATACACATATTTCTAGTTTAGTTTGCAAGTGCAACACAAGGATAAAGAATAAAGCTATTTAACTAAAATCTAAAACCTAACAGATAAAAGCAGGTTGAGCAACACACAGTCCCAGCTTGGGTTGAATCCCAATATGAAAAGCACATGAAAAGTGAACAATTGTGCGTTTCCCATTAAACTTCCATGGCTTAAGTTGTGTCTCTGTGTGTAGCTCTACTTGCGTCAACAACAGACCCTCATCAAAGGAACACCTACACATAAACAACACCAACACACCTACGTTAGATGAGATGGCATATATACATAAAAATAAGTGCAAAGAACAACGCATATGCACCAAGGGCCTGCCCTTTTTCCTTGCTCTCATCCACCATCCATTGCTGCATAAACACATACAAAATGAATTTATACCAAAAAAGTTCACACAAACTGCTATCAGAAGAAAACTATTACCATCAATTAAGAGTCATCACAGAGCTCCGCCATGGCCCTGTGGAAGGCTGTTGTGCCTTGCTCTGTTACAGAGCTTACCCATTCTACCCTGTTCTGTGCAATAGGTGAAAAGGTTGAACCATTATGAATGGATCAACATATATGGAAGTGTAATCATATGGCCATGGAGAATCTAAAGGATCTGGTACCTGCATACGATCACACAGAGTTCGAGTAAAAGGCATTGACGAGTGAATCAAAGACAACCTCAAATTCGTAGAAAGAAATGAAATGATTAAAATGTAGCTGAAATGTTGTGAAGATGAGTGTGAATAACTTACTCCGAAGATATTCTGATCAACCTGATGCCGATTGGTCCTAAAATGAAAGGATCTTTATGCGCAGCAAGTGATTTTAGGAAGAATGAACAAAAAGAAAAGTAAAAAATACAGAGCATAAGAAAACGAATTTCATGTGATCTGCTCTGCTCATTTACAAACCGAACAATAAGATAACTAAAAAATACAGAGCATAAGAAGAAGAAGCTTACCCTGCTAGGGCATCGATCTCGACCTCCTCGGCGACACACTTGCCAGGCTCCAAAATTTGGAATGGATTTACTTGGGGTGCAACCACCTGGTTGGGGAAATTACTGCAGAAATTGGTGAAATAGCTTCTTTCTCTGATCTCGACCTGGTGTATAACAGCACAGAAAAATTCCCCACCTCTTTGGGAAATCTCACGCAGCTGGAGTATCTGTTTTTGTTTCAGAACAAGCTCTTGATGTCGCAGGCCCAAAAAGATCATTTTCCTGATGGTGTCTTTGAACCCCACGAAGCTGGATTGTGTGGATCCAACAGGTTGTTGCTGAGGACCATATTGCCAGACAGATTCATGGCGCTGTAGACGGCACGTTTCCAAAATTTACGAGCCTTTCCCCTCTCCAATCGAAACCCTAAAATTGTTTATTTTTATTTTTTGGACCTTTTTCTCCATTCCCCCAAATTACCTTAAAAGTTGATTTATTATTAAATAAAATAAAAAGAAGTTAGAGACAATAAAGAAAAGTTAGAGACGAATTTAAAGTTTTGTCTCTAGCTATCGTCTCAAAATATGTCCCCGTGTAGTAGTGTTATTGAGTTATTGAGGTAAGACATAACTCAATAAGAAAGATGCTCCTCCACACTTAAAGCCAGGGCTGTCCCATTAAGAATAAAGAGCGACTTTTATGAATAAATATTTGCCAATAATGGGTGGGCGTGGCTAGTCGAGAGATTCAAATACCTATCCACATTGTTCGCAATGAGAGCAGAAAAGAAAGGCGATGGCCACACCCATACTTCAGATTCAGTGGAGATTATCCTCCATTACAAAACCAACGTCCCTCTGCTCCACACGTCGCCATAACAATAATTACCCTACTAAAACCCACCTACAGAATTTCTTACACTCTCAATGCAGAAAACAACGATGGCACAGCCATAGAGGGAGTTAAAGATATTTGCAGAAAAGAGGCGCTGCAGAAACTCGATCTCGAGTTGCAACGGGGCAACGAAGAAGAAGCTCTTCTCATTGTCACTTCTTTAAAGGGGAAACCAGGTGGTCTTCGTGGCTTTGGGGGTGCATCACAGGTACCTCGCTATTTCAATTCACTTCACAACCAAATAAATCAAAAAATGCATAATTGTCGGCTTGTTGGAACCTCCACAGTGCAAAAATATTTCTGTAAAATAAATCAGACTACGTGTTGCATTTTAAACTCTAATCATCTTTCTATGATCTACGATGTAAATTTTAATGGATAATACCAACTGTTACAGGAGCTTGCCTAACGCTGCAAAACCCTAAGTGTTAATTTCTAATTTATTTTAATTACATAAAAAATAGTAAGGAAGTTAGCGTTTCTATTGAAAATAGCTCATGTTTTTTATGAATTTGGTTAATTTTAGAGTTTGACTTCGATAAGTTGTCAAGAATATAGCCATTGGAGACGATTGGGTTGTGGCCTAGCTATAAGTTCTTCCTGCTGTATTAACCCAGTTTTAAATCTTTGTTTGTATCCTTGCATTTAGTTTCATGTGGATGATATGTGTCATCAGTGCTGCAGGATGTGCCTCTTGACCCAAAATATCTTTGATAGAAAGGAATCCCAAAGATAAAAAACTATTTAAGAGTCAATTGATCGTTAGGGTCTTCCTGAAGATGCTCTAGATACAAAAGGTTTACTTTAGAAGAGCTCAACTAAGAAGAATTTTAGTTTTAAGCAAAAATATAGAATGTTTTGGTCAAGAAAGGTGACTACAATACAATGTTCTTTCACAAATCTTTTGTGACTCACAAGCACTTCAATAGGATTGGACTTATTTGTGGTTTAGCTTTTTACTTGGATATCTCTAATATTCTTTTCTTTTTTCAGAATTCTGAAAATTCATGATCATTGTGTTGGATTATCAAAACTTACCTAGGATTCATCTGTTTCAGAAAATTATGCTCCATTCATAATAGATTCCGTTCACCTTGAATGCTGAACTCTAAAATTTCACTTCCTTTCCCTCTAATTTTACAAGAAAAACATTTGTCCTTTCAAGAGATTTTTGTGTCTCAGTGAGTGGTGGACATGTAATATCAAGCCTATCCTCGGAGACCACTATTACATGTTCTGGTTAACTGTATTATAAAAATGCATGAAGAATGCTGATAGTAAGTATTATCAGTATAAGTTAATTGTTTGAGGGAGCCACCTTAGGCTTCTAGGAGGCAATGCATAAACTATTCTATCCATATAAAATTCTTGCAGTCAGGAATTTAATATTGATTATCTTACTATTGTTTTGCACCTCTTGGTTCCTAGCTAAACAGAAGATAAAATCAAACATCATCTTCATAAAATGAATCATGTGAGGGAGCTGATTTTCTATTTCATTCATTTGAAACTGTCTGCTAATCCTTCAATATTGCTGCTAAAATTTTTATTTATATGAAGGACAGAAAATATGTACAAGTAATGAGTAGGTTCTATGCTTTACATGTTAGTGCATTTCAGGGGCTGACCATAATGCCTTTTATATAGGTACCTCAAAGACTATACACACTGGAGGAATTGAGATTGAACAAAATAGAAACGACGAGTCTCCTCTCACCTATTGACACCCCTCTGGGTGCTCATGTAAGAAGGAATATACAAATCACCACTATTACTGGCGGCATTGCTGCATGGCACCTTTTGAATTTGGATCAGTTCCAATTATTGTCCATTTTATTGGCATTGCTAGCCAGTGGAACCATAGATCTCGTACGTGGTGCTGTGTTTTTTTATATCATCATTTAATATTTCAATACTACAACTCATTAGCTGAGTACTATTGTTGAATGTTTTTGTAAATGGGTTTTTATTACCAAACAATTATGTTTTGCAGCACTTTATCTCTTTTTTTACAAGAAATAAGCTATCCAGAATATCTCGCTACTAGTGTTACAGAAGGATTGTCTCATAAGACCACTTGTCATGCTTATCTCATTGAAAGTTGTATAGAATCTCCCTTCACTTCTGACGACAACTAGGAGATTTTTCCTCTTTGTTCCTTATCTGATTGGGAGCACACTTGCAGATTGGAACATGCATAGCTGCACCAAACATTGCAAATAACAAGAGATGAGTAGCACATTATACCCAAGGGTTGAAGTGCACTTGCAAATCTGAAATGAAATGGACTCTTTTAAAATATGATTAGTATAATGAATAAATGATCAGTTTTACGTAAGATAGAAATGATTTCTCTATATACAAATAAGAAGAATTAAATCCAAGCTTATAGCCCAATTTACTATTATAAACCATTTAGCCCCTTTATTTACCTAAATTAATTAATGTTGATTCACTGTGAATCCACAAGAACATGTAATGGGAAAATGGTTCAAAATACATAACTCAAGAGAAATGCTAAAAAGTAGATGTGCCAAAAGTACCACCAAGAGGGACTATAAGAGGCAAGCAATAGTGTGGGAAGAATACATTGCTATCAAATTGCATAAACAAGGCTTAAATTTCAAGGATTATATATATTTCATGTTGACATCCTAATACTTATCGTGCATGATTTGATATAATATATTTTCAACAATTCGTTTGCTAAATGTGGCACAAAGTATGTGGGCATCTCTGTAGGCAAGACAAGAGTCAATAATAGCAAATTAATATCAATTTGTGCTACAACAAAGTAAAGACATCTAATAATTAAATATTGAGGAATATTTCCTCATCACCAATCATAATAAACTATTTTAGGCCTTATTCCACCTATTGTTCCTTATTACATGCATAAAGTGCAATGGAGTTAAGGACCTAAGAGAGTATCCTAACATCATAAGCTTATGAACTAATAACTCATTAAATTAACATAAACATGTGTGTCAAGATATGCAACCCACCCTATTCATGGGGAAACTTTATCCCAAAACATGTCCAAAAATAAGAGACACATCAAAGGTACCCACATTGAAATTTCTGACTGCAGGACAAAACTTACACCCACACGCACACGCACACGCATGCACACACGCACGCGCGCACACTCACGCACACGCACACGCACACGCACACGCACACGCACATGCACACGCACACGCACGCGCACGCGCACGCGCACGCGCACGCACACGCACACGCACACGCACACGCACACGCACACCCACACCCACACAGCCACACACCCACCCACATATAGCCAAAACATATGGCATCGTTTCTACAAAGATACAAGAACATACTCCTATTCATGACAAAAGTTTAGATTCCAGAAATTTCTTTAACTTCCCTTGCATTTTGGCCTCTTGAAAAATCCACAATGAAATGTATCAAATTGGAGCTGGGGGGAAAGATGGGGTTGTCTTTGCAAAACTAAAATGCAGATTTTTGTTGCCATGAAATTACTAGAAGATCCAAATGCTTTTGACCACAAACTAGCTAGATAATGACCCTTACATTTAGGTTTTCCTCTTCTTTTAAGGACTTCAGCATCAATGTGGAGTTTACAAATTCCATTGATTCAAGCAATAGCTCAACAAACAAGGTTATATGCACCATTTTCTTGCAGTGTGTGATCAAGCCAACATAAGCAACTTTATGTTTCCTTTGGTCTTCTTGTGGGGTCAAGGGGAATCCCCTTTTCCCTCATCCCGTTAACAAGAAAAAGAACTAGATGAATTCCAGTGTTGGTGTGAACATTCTACATCACATGCTTTAGCTCAATGACTAGGTGGGAAATGCCAATTATTGCTACAACCTTGAACATGGCACCAATTTTCTTGTGATGATGGATAGATGAATCAATTCATCCTCTCCATCACTTATTTTTCTCTATTAGTTATATTTTCATATATACATTTACTCACCATTTCCTAGGATTTTTTTTCATACACAAAACCTTTAGATTAATTAAATTTGCTTCTAGTTTGTCAATATGATGCATGAGCATCTAGGTTCACAAGAAATCTTTCATTTACCAAAAAAATAAGTAGTGTTCATAGGCCTTTGATGGTTAAATATTCAAGTCCACTGAGTTCATGCGCGCACAACCGCATGAGTGCATTATTGGTTGTCTATATAGCATGGAAGTTTTATACAACATCTTTTGACTGTAATATCATGTGTTAGACTGCCCGAAAATGCCAAGTACCCCCCTGTACTAGGCCTGATATGTACCGGGTATGGGTATGGTTTGGGTATGCTGTGGGTACGTACCCACAGGCCCTGGGTAGGTACCCACATGGTTTTTATTTTAAGAGAAAATAAATAAATAAAATTTGAGGGCTTTGACTGGAATTGACCCACAACATATCCACATGGTTTTTTTAAAGTGCAAATAAATAAATAAAACTTGAGGGCTTTGACTTGAATTGAACCTTGGAAAGTTCGTGTGGAGAGTTTTTTTATTTTCTTTTGTTTTATTTTTTAATAGGTTGCTGAGACAAGGTTTGCCTCTCACAGAATCGGCTTGAGATGACTTGTGAAGGTGAAAGAGGCACTACAACGCATGGTCATTAGCAACATGTCGGCTGTATGGAAAGATTCAAGCAAAGAAAGGGCCCAAAGATTGAAAAATATAACCTTGGATGACGATTGGTGGGGCTATGTAGACTGTTTGTTGAGTATCATGGAGCCCATCATAAACATGATTTGTTTCACAAACATGGATCATCCATGTTTGGGAGAAGTATATGATGGCATCGACTCAATGGTTGAGAAGATAAAAGTTGTCATTAGTGCAAAGGACCACGATCCTGAGGAGTTTTTCTTCAAATAAGTGCATTCAATCCTCATCGATCGGTGGAACAAAATGGCCACCCCATTATATCTCATTGCCTTTGCATTAACTTCTCGATTTTATAGCACAAAGATCCTTTCTTTGTCAAGGAGGGTGGCACCATATAGGGATGTGGAAGTGGCCGAAGGGTTCAAGTTGGCATTAGCCAAGATTTTTCCTGATCCTGGGGTAGAAGACACATTTATGACCAAGTTTGGGGGTTTCATCACCTCCTAAGGTCAAAGCCTTGGTGCCATGTGGGACAAATACAAGAAGGATGTGCACATGTGGTGGCACCTCCATGGCCAAGCAATACCAACCGTTCAAAATCTTGCAACCAAGGTCTTGTCACAAGTAAGTTTATTATTTTTTTGAATTTTGAACTTTTTTTTGTTTGAATTTTTTTGTTTAAAACTTGAACTTGAACTTTTACCTTTTTATAAATTTTAATATAGGTTGCAAATTCATCTTCTTGTGAGCAGAATTGGAGCACATACAACTTCATCCACTCACAAAAGCACAACAAGCTCGGAGCAAAAAAGGCGGAGGACTTGGTCTACATACACTCA
>JAHRHJ020001148.1:0-31708 GCA_019776745.2 Taxus chinensis
AAGTGATATCCATGCAATTTCCATAGTCTTCGGGGTCTCGTGACCATGGGATTCATCTCCATGCACGTATACACACCCTATGTTCCGGTGGGGTATATAAATTCAAGGACAGTTGTTGTTATTGGCTAAGCACTTGCTTGCTTTAAGAACAACATGAAGTGAGGGGCTTCCATGTCCCAATACCCAGGTCTTTGACAAAATCCTTACACCATGGACTTGGGCCCCACGTAATGCAAGGTATATCAAGGATGCTCCTAGTGAGCTCGTGCATCCTAGATTAGGAAACCTTTTGGCCGCATATCGAGCTATACTGCAAGGAGGCCACACTCCCTAAGATCACTCATTAGCCGAACCCACATAGACAGATAGATGGAGAGCCAATTGAGGCACCACCGTCGGTGTGTGGTATTGAAAGCGGGTTATAGCTTGATTGAAAAACCCACTTGACTAGTTAGGGTGTGTGTTACATGTTTTTTTGAGTAAATCCCCTTATCCATTCCATCACTTTAAATTTTAATTAATCAAAAATCATCATAATTAACTATCCCTAATCACACAATCCCTGTATTAATCCCATCACCATCCTTAATCAAAAATCATAATCCAAATCTAATCCCCCTGCACATCCTATCAAAACAAGGCCTTTGACCCTCGATCCCCATCCTCTCCAAACCAACATAAAAACCCCTACCTATTTTCTAAATCCATCAACCAATCTATCCCATCATCCCCTACCCATCAAAGTCAATCATCTCGCTTTGATCATAAAATCTCACCTACCATCTAACATCTTAATAAACAAATCTCAAATCTTACATCATACCTTAACCAATCCTCTCCTCGTCATCCATATAAATTTTCCCACATTGATCATAATATCCTATAAATCATCCAACATCTCAATTACAAATATCCAATATTAGATCTTAAATCAACTAATACCCTCCTAAATCATCATCTCCTAACCAAACACATCCACAATTTCCTCTTCCTAAGATCCCTACTCCTCAGCACATTGACTTCCTCTTTGAGGAACCTGAATCATCCCAATCCACACCCCGACCTAATGAAAATAAACCAATATCCCCATAAGCTAATTACATCGACTTTGACCACCTCACTAAGTCTGATGTAGACCAAGAGGACCTCCTTTATGTCCTTGCTAATTTAGCCACCAATCCCAAACCCACACAACCATCCCAAACCTCAACCTCTAATTCCGTTATCAATCATCATGGCCCACACCTTTCTCCCATCAAAATTCATACACCACCATTCAAAATTTCAACTCCTAATTCTAATCATCGTCAAACCTATCATCAAGTTTCATTCACATACCCACAACAATACCAATCACTTACTCCAAAATTATTATCCCCCACATCTCATCTTATTCCTCCATCCTTGTCACCTTTATAATCCCAATCCAATCCTATGAAATTTATCCTAGATAGTCCCACATCCCCTAATCCACCATAAAATTCAGCCTCTAAGACTATTTCATCCCGTCAATCACCTAAGCACAATCCTATTAAAACTATCTCATCCACCATGACTCCTAAGTCACATTCATCCCTTTCTACCCCCAATCCAAAATCATCTAATTTGGCTCATACGCCACTCTCATCCTCTTCATCCACACCTAGTCCTATCTTACCCCCTTCATCACCTAAACCTAACACTATCCTATCCTCTAATCTTATTTCAAATCCACCATCCCCCAATCCTAAAACATATAACATACCTCCTAAGTCACAAAATCCCAAACATAACAAATCCAATCCCAATATTATCTCAACCCCATATCCTAACCAATCTAATGAGACTCTTATGCCACATTCATCTACTTCATCCCATAAATTTACCAAAGGTAATGTGACTCCTACACCACACCCATCTCCCAAATATCCTTCATCCCCAACATACCCCAAATCTAATGTGACCCCCATATCACAAACATCCCCTTCAACTATATCTACCCATGCCCTTCATCTTCATCTACTAATCCCAAACAACCTAATTCTAATCCAAAACCATCTACCTTAAAATTACATACCCCAACCAATCCAAAATTAGCCAAATCTACTTCGACCTCCAAGCCCAAACCATCCACTTCGGCCCCCAGGCCTACTCCATCCCATTCACATTCTAAGCCACAAAAATATAGTCTAACTCATAAATCCAAATCAAACAAACCATATCGTAATCCACCCAATATTGTACCATTACTTCCTACTCCACCAAAACCATTTAGCCTAAACCACTTCAATCCTTTAGGTGAATCCTTGACAACCATCTTCCATCATCTAAAAAACCTTCAACATGATCACCCATCCCCCAATAAAATCTCACAATCAAAACCTTCCCAAACCATCTTGGTATCGGGAAAACTATTATTGTGACTTCCATCACACCCATGGACATTCAACCAATCATGTTGCATGTAATTTAGGTCTTATGTCCAAAACCTTATTAACCAAGGGCTTCTTGTCCTTGTACCTCTTTATATACCACCACCTTTCTATCCCAATCCCATCCCTAACCATCATCCACCATAAAAATCCTACTCGATATCCAAACATCATCATCCATCCAAATCTCATCATATGTCCAAACATCCCTCACTGACCAAAAATCAAAACAAATCTCACCCCCATCCTTTATTAAATCTGACCTCTTAACAAATGACAAAAATTACAACCCCCCTAGTCTCATGATGATCACATGGCATCATCTTCCCCATCCACTTCATATCCTATAGCCCAAAAGATGTTTCGCTAATATGAAACATTGAGGCAAAGGATTAGGCATGCATGAATAAGGCATTAACAAACTTATCTCCCTTCATCACAATCCAGGTCATTTAGGCTTAAGTTATAAACCTAACACTAACAACTCCCTTCCCACTACTCCATCGCAACCCATTTCTACCATCTCCTCTTGTTGGATCATCTACCATCCTAACCACTCAACCCAATCACAAATCATTTAATCATCCCCCTACATTCTTTCCTTCCCACCCATACCAAACACCTAAAAATGGATTGAACACATAATTTGTTCACACATGTTATAAGACAAATAGTACCTACAAATGTTATTTCCTTCCCACCCATCCTCCTTCCACGTAACATCCTAAATCACCTTTGTATTTAATCCATTCTTATCATCACATCCATTCATATCCTCTTTCCAATCCATTCATTTGAACACTTGATCATCTTTCTCACACATGTTGTAAGCCAATAGTACCTACTACAATTGTGTGACCTTGGTCTATCATTACCTCCAACATTCAAGAACAATTGTCCTCCTAGAGATCCATACACTTTAACACACTTAATCAACTTGTGGTGAATACCCTTGTATGTGTCTTTTGACACTCTAGCCAATTTCATCTTCACACTCATTTCCATCCCCCCATCAAGCCACTAGTGATTCTTAACCCGTTGAGATTTCTCAAGAGAGTGGAACCTCTTTATGTAAAAAAAATCCAAATATCAAAAATCAAAAAACATATCAAAATTAAAAATATAAAATAAAATCCACCTCAAGACTCTCTCTAGGGGTGTTTCCAACATCTCTACTGGGGCTATGGACACCTGGCTGACAGTAGAGAAATGTTGTGACAAGAATCAAATGCATCTCCATCAGGGCTATGGACGTCTGACTGGTAGTGGAACAATGCATGACTTAGCCTTTCATTCACCCTCCATCCACCTATTTGACTTAATCACTCCCTATACATTGGCTAGTTTTTCTTTACATACTACCCATTAAGTCTTCACTTCAAGTGGTAATTAACCATCAAAATCACACACACTTTGATCTCACAGAGACATAGGGCTCGCATGTTACCAGGTATTGTTTTGACCTTGGTCACACTTTTTTTTAGTCCAACTCTTGCCTTACAACATGTGTTGTTAGGTTCATCTTTTGTTCATCACTAATGTCATTTTCCTTCCATCACATCCACATCCTTTTTCCCTTAGATCGAACATCCATGGGAAAGTGATGATCCTTTCATTTTCATCCAATCCTCCTCATGTCCCTTTTCAACCTTCATTGTCATGACTTGGGGCAGCTTTACTACCACTTGCTGGGGGCATCATCCATTTTAGATACCCATCACTTCCCATCCTACCTTACACCTGGGGGAAAATTGAACCCATCCATCCATCCACACAGGTCGCTTTACTTTAAACTTGGGGGCACACCAAATCTATCCCTCAATCTATCCCCCCAATACCTAGGGGCATATCTTATGATCTTCCATATCCCCCATCTCATCCTATACCACATCCCTTGTCCTATCTATCTCTTATCCGACATCCCATCTAATTGTAACCTATCAACCAATCCCTATCCTATCCAACCTATCCAATTTCCCTCAATCCTTCCCATTCATCCTACCCAAACATGCTTTGGGACTTTATAGGAGAGAGTCACAACCCATCTTACATCCCTTCCCATCCCCCATGAGCTATCCCATCTTGAATCATTTCATCTTACCTATCCTTAACCATTCTCCCATCCCAAATCCAAAATATCAACATCCAATATCAAAATAATCTAGACATTCAAAATCAAAAATTTAAAAATCAAAACATTCAAAAAATCCACAAAACGATCACAAAAATACAAAAATGCAATGTGTGTGTTTTTCTTGTATGTGTTTGCTAGCTTGTCTACATTTACATTTTGGTCGATGATACAAGGCCTATTTTGTTTCTTTTACATGGTCCAATGATACGAGGACCATATTTTTTGATTTGTCCAATGATACAAGGACAAGGGCATTTGGCAATTCAATCACTGTGCTCTTTATACCTTGGTGCCTCTTGCTCTATACCACATTCATAACATTATTAATGATGATAACCATGGGCATTTTATGGTAGTACACCCCTTTTATATCATCATATTTTAGCCTTCACATCATCATCCACCCCTAATCCTCATCATCATCTAAATAAGTATCTAACCTCCTCATCCTCTTGTCCAGATAATCAAATCTCAAATGTAACATCCTCCATCATCACATCTAACATCGTCAAATCCAACATACTCAAATCTAAATCCCAACTCTTTAATCCTAACCCCTTCACTGGGGCATCTTCTAATCCAACAATCCTAAATCTTCACCCTTGTCAAACATCATTGACTAGTGGCATGATCTTCTCCAAAAATCCAATATCTCCTAATTTTCTAATCTCCTACTCCTCTTCTCTCCTATATTATAATCCTCTAATCATGCATCCTCATCAATATCAATGATCCTTCTATTCTCTAATCCTCAAATCGAATATACTTAATCTCAACCTCTTAACTAGGGAATCCTATAATTCAACCCCTGCAAATCAATCTTCTAATTCCTCAATCCTCAATCTCATCTGATAATCCTCTCTCATATATCTAGTAACTTGGGCCTCTCCTTTTTCTGAGTGGTTACCCTACTCGTTCCTCCCCACCTAACCCCTCAAGGGGGCATCATATCACCATCCTAACATCTCTTCTTTTTCTTTGAATGATCATTGCTCTATAATAACCCTTCAAAGAGGGACAAAATGTAGACATCTAAAATGTTGACATAATTAATTCTGATTAATTCATCCTGTAAATATCCTAACATCATCACCATCTAAATCCAAGATTAATAATTAATCATAAGATTAATTATTATTTATCCCTTTTATCACATATATACTAATTTTATCATTTATCTAATATCCTATCTTATCATTAATCCCATTATTATATCTTATTATCCTATCTTAAACCTTATTATCTTATTCTAGGAATTTAATATTCATACACCCTCCTACTCTACACCTACCCTACACCTAGATTTTCCATGTAATCTCTTCCTAATAATATTTTATTAACCTAACCTAAAAGCTAATCAAATCCTCCTCCTCTAAATCTAGAGGCTTCTATTTCTAGAAGCCTCTCTAAACTTCCCCTTCCATTGAATTTTGAATTCAAACTCTATAATTCTCCATTCTAGAATCCTCCAATCCTTTCATCAATTTCCAACCATTGATCCTCATCCTACTTGTATGGATATTCACCCTCCATTATTCTCTCCCACAAGCTATAAATTGAGCTCTCCTCCTCCATGAGAGCTAAATGAGAAACAACACATAGAATCCATAACAAATATCTGCCATTTTATCAATCATCCACAATCTTTAATCCAATCTATCAATCCATCATTATTCATCAATCAATAAGAGGAAATCAAGGGGAGGTGATGCCCAAATTTCTCCACCAAATCTGAAGCAACCAACACCAATCCAAGAGCAAATCCAACATAACAAAGGAGGAGAATTGCATCTTCTTGGTAAGTGTGGGTATTGACTCTCCTCCCCTTTCCATCTATTACTCTATCTGAGGTATTGTTTGAAAGGATTAGATTGGGAAAACAAATTTGTTTGTTTTCTCATATTCACAACTAGTCTTTTCTAACACTACACTTAGATAAAGCACAAGATCATAAAATAGTTTTGTTAGTACTTACAAGGAAAATGATGTGATATTTTGGCAAGGAAGTGATGTTTTTATGAAATATGCTTAAATAAATTACAAGAAACAAAAATAAATCTCGAACAAAAGAAATATGAATGTAAAAAAAATAGATTAGACAACTATTAAAAGATCATGTGTAAGAATTAAATATAGTGTATGTTAGAGAAAAGGGTTGAAAGAAAAGCATAACATAACATGGATCTTTTTCATAGACTGAATAAATTGTCATTTTTATTATATTGAAATGGGCAGATAATTGTACATAAATAGGTAGAAGTAAATCCTTTTTGGGTCCCCAAAAAATACCATTGTCATGAGGGTGTGTTTTCCTTTGTTGAGATAGTCATTGCCTCATTTAGTGTGTCCTGTCAGGGTTATGGCCACCCATGCTCATGGGTAATATTTAAAAAAAAAAAGTTCTTGCCATGAAGAATTTTGTAGCTTATGGACTATAATCTCCCTTCATTTATTTTTGTGTTGTGTGAATAATGTCATCATGTGCATTTTCGCACACTTTAGGATGTTGCTTGCCTTTTGAGGTGGGTTTTAACCTTTTACTTTGCATTCCCACTTGCAAAAGTGCACCCCTATGATTGGTCCATTCAAACTTAATGACAAATCATGACGAAAAGTAAAAAATAACTTGTTTTTTGCAAGTGGGCCCCACATTCTCCACCTGGCACACATTGGGAGGCCTCTTGCACTAGGCAAACTTTGGAGGTGAAATTGCACCCCAAAAGTGCGCCCCATGCTGGTGGAGGTACCTTTTGGCCATGCATTTTCAAAAAATGTGGAAAATACACACTGCATTTGCAAAGTGCATTTTCCACCAAGGTGCAAATGAAGTTTAAATCTCCACTTTCTCTCCAATGCAAAAAAAGAAATAAAAAACATAAAGTGCCTCCATTAAACCACCTTTCAAGCTGGTTATTTCCTCCTTCGTGATTTCAAAACCACCATTTTGTGCCCTAGGTCCCCAAAAACTTGTTTTTCCCATAACTTGAGATTCCATGGTTTAAAATACCTTCAAAATTTCACCATAGAATCCTCTTGAAGGTGAATTTTATTGATCCATAGATTCATGACATGTAAATCCACATTTTATTTTTTGTAAACAATTGAAATCTTCATATTTTGAAAGCTGTTTTACCCAAACCACTGAAATTTGAGATGAAGATTACACAAAACCACAAGGAGGAAGGTTCAAAAAATTTGCCAATAAGTTTCCTATCCCAAGACCTCTGTTTTGAGCCATTAATCATGTGTTATGGTTGAAAATTCCTTAAGTTTGTGAACATAACCAATTATTCACCTTCAAAACCACTCAAAACCCCTATACACATAGAAAATTGATTTGGATTTTTATCTCAAACTCCACGGGAGAATTCCACTAAATTTGGAGTCATCCATTCCTCTCCCCATATGCCTTCATAATGAGATAAAAACCACTCCATTTGGACAAGAATTGCACCCAGAATAAGATTTTGAAAATTTTCCCTTTCTCCATTAATGTCATTTTCGAGCTTTTCCCTATAGCCAAAATTTATTTTTCCAATTTTTTGTTGATTCTGATGAGAGAATTTCACCAAATTCAGATCATCTACTCATCTTGGGAATAATATTTCCAATGAATCAAGTAATGTCCAATTTAGATCCAATTTTCTCTCGTTTTACCCAAAATATGAATTCAGTTGTCCATAGCATTAAAATCCATTCAAATTTTAAGATTTTTGGAAATTTCTTCAGAATTTGGTTTCACTTGCATAATTGCATTCCCACAACATTGTAAGGAAAATGAGACCATAAAAAATTCATAATGAATTTCCATTTCTCAAAATATGATCCCGTTTTGGTTCTACTATTCGAGTACCCAAACATTGGAGAGAGTAATGTGGAACAAATGGACTTCGACGATCTAGGGCAAAGAATGGAGGAAGGAACTCACACTCTCTTGGATGAAAAAATACTCCACTCTCTTAGCTGACAAAATATTCCACAATGGACTCTATTGAACTGTCGGATACCCCTTGGCCATTCAAGACGTTGGCTTCATTCTCACCTATGCCAAGAATTACGAGACAAAAATCCATTCCATCACTATTATAGATGGATTCATCATTTTTGTGTTATCTCTCGAAGGAATCTCAAGATGCCTCTACATTATGAGACCAAAGAATGTCATTATCATAAGCAATGAGGATGTGCTATTGGAGTAGAAAAGGAAGGAATCATGTTTATAGGGAATGACTATTAGAAACTAGATGAAGACTCCACATAATATTTCTTGCCTTCCAAAGTATCTTTCTTTATTGGTTTGAAGTTTCATTGACAGATGTTACTCATGATTGTTTCATCCATGGATGTCATAGTTCATGTTGATAGCAACCGAGGGATCACAGATAATAGACTAGAGTCATATTATCATTGATAATATACATTCCCATTTGATCAATCTTGAGAGAATGAAGAAATTAACTATGGCTTCATTATTTTTATATGTCATTGTAACACTTTAGAAGTGGTCTTGTCTAACTTTGTAGAGAAATATTCCAAAGGGTGCATCTGGTGTATCAAGTATATCCTCATTTCACATTGAGGGAGTATAAAATACACTATGCCAGAGTGAATGATGTTTTTTTAATGTACCTAATCAAAAAAAGGGAAGGAGACACTAATCATTGAGTTCTCTGAGAAGCTTACATGTTTTTTTTTTAATTTGTATAAGTTTTGAAAATACCTTGGAAAATCTTGCATGTTGATAAAAAAACATTTATTTCTCGCAATTCAGGACCTTCTCCTACATCCATGTTGGAGGGTTTGATGAAGCCCCACTTAGACTCCAAAAATATTTGAGTAACAAGATCATGCTCATCGAGCTATGCAGGTAACTAGTTATAGTACACATCAAATACCATGAAAGGAAGAGGAAAGGAGTGACATTCCCAATTCAACTGGGAATTTACTCTTGCAAAAACTCAGTAGATGCAAGCAACATTGAAGCTTCCCCTAGGATCCTTTATTTTGTACTCCTATTCATTCATAAAGTCATTTGATAGTAAGCAATACATGGGGGTGGAGCACAAGTATCTGGGCCTATTTCATCAGGATGAGTTGGAAGACTATTGGGATGATTGTGCATATGAAAATATGAGGTTAGATGCAAAGAGAATTCTCAAGGTTGAAAATGCAGCAAATGAAAGAATTCCGTAATGAAGTGGGTCACTGTGGACATCGAAGATGATGAAAGTGATATATTTGAGCCTAAATACTTGGAGGTCATCCATTTCGATCTTATTCCTCTTGTGGATTGGTTGGTGGTAGAACCTATTGACATCTTGACTCACACTGCCAAAATTCTCTAGAGGTCAAAAAAATAGTTTCTCAAGAGGGTTCATGAGTTGAGACACAATCCTTCTACATCTTATAAGAAAATAGAGAAATCAAGGAGTAAGGTGTATGTAAGGGAAGTGAGAGGTCCAAGGAATGAGGAAACTTCTCAATATGTAATTTCTTCCACAAGAACCTCCTAGAGTTCTTACTTGATCCCTCTTGTAGGAAGTTTTCACTAAAGAGAATTAATTCAAGTGCCCTCAATCCCAGAGAGTTTGTTGTTTCTCCAACAAGAGAAAATTCTAAGTATTTAGAGTTATCTACTCACTCATATCATGCAGATCCATCATGCTTCCAATAGAACATCATGTGGGCAATCGATCATAGATCTCCTCATGTATAAAGTCAAGTAGTGATTCCAGTATCTCTTGCAGGTATCCCAGTGACATATGCCTCATCCTCATCACTCGACCACATGTTCTCAGGTCTAAGACATCATTAACAATTGTTATTATACCGTAGCTAAGGTGAAGAATCTAGTAGTTGAGCTCTCTCCTAAACTCTATGGAAGCTTACCCCTAATCCACAGAAATCCAAGATGACTTCTTGGCTCATGACGGATGCCTTGGGGTATCAATTCATCGAGTTTTCCTGACCCATAGTGGAGAAAGAAAAACTTGAAATGAGAATAACGGATTATGAAATGACCCAATATCCTCTTAGAGAGCTAGGAGCTGAAGGACACATTCACAACTTTGACCAAACTACCGCCAAGCTCATTGCCAAACAAGGGAGAGTGAAGTAACCAAGGAGAAATTGTAGAGCCAAGTGCTTACCTTGACCTCATATGTCCAAACCTTCTTGGACCTAAATATTCTCCTCCTCTCACTCCCTCTGAAGTCAATCATTCCTTTAAGAAAAATTGACCCACATGTTGTTCAGGAATTCAAACGGCTTGGTAAAGTGGGAAAGATGACCGAATCATGGATTAACTCCATCATACACAAGGTTACAAAATGATTCTAGAAATTATCATAATATTCAAGATCACATTCTTGTTAACTAATAAAATAAATTATGTTCTCTCCACAGTTAGAAAAGAGGTTGATCATTGGAATGAGCTCCTACTAGTCATTCGAGAGATGAGTACTGCAAATGCAAGTCATTGTTGGAAAAGAAGGTGTTCTTGAGTCTGGAGGATAACTATCTCTCACATGTGGGTGAGGAAAATTGAATGGAAGATGAGATCCTTGACTGAGGCCATCAAAGATTTCCTATATCATCAAAATAGAGGTCGTGAGATTAAGGAAGAAATCAATTATCACTTGAGCAAGATGAGGTGTCCCACATTACATTCTGAGTCAATGTCACTTGATGAGCTTTGTGAGCACTTTAGAAACATTGTAGGAGGTGAGTTATCTGATCCTTGATCCTATGGAAATGAACTCATGGATATGATCGCTTAGATCTATCCTTCATTTCAGATATGAC
The DNA here is from genome assembly GCA_019776745.2 of Taxus chinensis. Classification (NCBI taxonomy): domain Eukaryota; kingdom Viridiplantae; phylum Streptophyta; class Pinopsida; order Cupressales; family Taxaceae; genus Taxus; species Taxus chinensis. The sequence goes on from JAHRHJ020001148.1 coordinate 11,350, forward strand.
TCAAAAGTATTCTGAGGTGGCTTAAGCATTGTAAGATAATCCAAGGCATAACTGATCACTGGTTGGACTTCATCACAAATATTACCGTTCCCTGCGGAAATGAAGTATCTAGAAGACTTTTTCAGATACAATGCAGTGATGGAAAGCCAAAGAATTTTTCCTATTCATCATGTCAAAGGATCCTCCTCTTCGTATGCTCTTTTTATCAATTGATTTCTCCTTCTTCTCTCTCTCTCTCATTGTAGCATGTAACAAGAAACTTTTCCCAAAAGAAACTTAATATGTTCTAATTATTTTTTGGGAAAAACACTTTTTTCTAAAAGTAACTTAAGTCACTTCTTTTCCACTTTTGTAAAAGTAATTTTCTTAAAATAAGGAAAAGTGTCTTATTCTAGAAAAAAAGGTGAACAATCATGTATGAATGTGAGGAGTCATAAGCCTTTGGGCTATATATTGAGGCTATCTCTTCATTATAAAGGATCAATTTTTTCTCCTCTTATAACAAGTTTTACTTCCTCTATTTTTTTTCTTAATATATTCCTCTCTTTCTCAACTTCCACTCCAATAGATTTTTGTAATCTTGCACAACTAGGGAAAGAAAGAATATTTTTATGAATACGATGTAGTTAAACTTTGTGTTAATTGTTTTTTTGTCTTACTTTTTTTTATTGGTGTCTTCTCATTAAGTCTTGAAATACTTATGGTTTGACAGTTAATAAACTCATTATTTCTATTTATCACCTAATTTAACAAATATAGGAATTATGCTAAACCCTAAGATATTGTAGAGTCATGTATGATAAATAAAAGTTAAAGTAAAAATCTAACACAAGCAATAAGCTACAGAAATATGAAACCCTAAGTGCAAGAGAGAGAGAATAGAAGACTTAGCTAATTTCACACTTGATCCTCAAGTATTTGGACTGGAAAACTGATGAAACAGATGGGAAGATTATCGCAACTGCACATAGAAAAATTTGGAATTATCGAACAATCCTGGACCAGGGTACCTGGAGGAAGCTAGGGTGCCTAGGCACTAGATACCCTATGTCTTTGACTAGGCAAGAGCTAGAAATCTAGTTTTTCTGGTGTCGCAAGGTGGTCGCTAACCTTCACCTTTGGTCACTTGTATGTCATTGGATGATAGTAGAATTCACCTGTAACCTACAAAGAGAAGATGACTTACAAAACCCTCAAACTACATCAAATCCCAAATGGAAAATATGCAATATGGGGAGTCATACTAACCCCGATGGTCACTCGAAAATGTGAACTTAACCGAGCACTACACTAGACTCCATGTAGTTCTTGTGCATGTGTGTAGAATCATGTCCTAGGAAGCCCTTGTGCAAGTGCACATGATACCGTGAGCGATAGCTAGATGTACCAATGTAAATAGATGTGTGAATGGAATAATGAACTTCCCCTTCCTATGCATGTATGTAGAAAATGTAGTCCCTTGTCCCTTGAATGGATGCTAGATGGATGCCTTTGATTCTCTTAGATGCCTTTGGATGCAACCTTAGGTGATGATAATAGATGCTTGGAGCTTGGTCCTTTATTTTGGTCACATAGCTTTGTATTTATATGATTCCCTTGGTTGAATTTCGTAATTGAAAACTAAAAGTCTGACCCATAAGAAAATAAGATGCCCAAAAGATAAAAGAGGCCCAAAAAGAGTGAGTAAGATAGAAAGAGATCGGGGGCACCCAGAGGGGATGAGGGCGCCTAGGTGTTGGCATCCTGGTTGGGAGCTGGTGTCTAGAGTCATGAAAGATAAAGCAATAAAGTATTGACTGGATTGTAGGGTCTAAAAAACTAGAAAGAAGACCATAAATAAAGCAAAGAGGCCAAAAATAGTTTTCAATTACTAGTTTTCTCACTTAGGAATCATATGAATGCAAGTATGTTTTAAGACCTAGAAATGTACCCAAGTGTGTGATTTTGTGTCTACATTTTCCCCCACTTTATGTTGTTGAGTGAATACTTGATAACATAAAGTAGATAAGAGATGTGTACCTGATAACCATGTAGAGTGTGATGGCGATAGCATGCCGAAGAGACAAGTGAAAGCGTGGAGTGATAAAAATGAAGCGTGGAAGCTAAGAAAGAGGAAGTGACCCTAGGGGTGAAGCGTATATGTGTTGTACCATGTTGTACCTATTGTTGTGCTTGATGTAGGGTTGCTTCTTGTTGTGTATTAAGGACAGACCTACAAAAGAAGAGCGAAAGAGTAGTCAAAGTCATGTATTATGAAAACTCTTGCAAAAGTATGTAAATGTGAAAAAGTAGTAAAAGGAAAGTGTGCACCTGATCTATGAAGAGTGAAAAGGATAGAAAATGTCCTGAAAAATGCTATAGAAGATCGATTTTTATAAGCGATCTCATTCCAAGAGTGAGTTTTTTGGGTGATCTCACGCCAAAAAAGAGTGTTGGGGGGAGCACCAAGTGTAGTTTTTTCTCCTATCCTCACTGCTTCCCGAATTTATACACCATTAGAGATTATGTGGGGAATGTTAGGGTGTCCCCAGATTTCACCCTGAAAATTAGGACTAATTTGAAATTTGAATTTCGTTCTTTTTAAAATAACTGTATGGTCTTTTTGCAACCCAAGTTTTTATTTCCTAGAAGATGTCTTACTGTATTATATAGGAATATTCTTCAGTGAGTCACTATAGGGGTCAATTTTATGGTGTAAATACCCAGATGCCCAAACTCATTTTATCCCTCCTATAAGTTTTGTTTCAGAAATTTTTATTTAATTATTTCATTATAAATAATGCCCCGTTTGAAGTAAATTGTGCCATTTAAGTCAGTTGGGTTTTGCATGCCAGTATTCACTAATCTCAATAGGATTTTCAATCATTTAATGAATCAAGAGCTTTGTCTGCAACTTCTGGCAATGTGTTTTCACTGGTAATGTTATTTCTTTTACCATTTTTCAATCCATTTTCTTTGTAATTTCTCTGTGAAATTTCCCTATGTTCCCGAGCCAGTACAGTTATGTTTAATTTCCATGGGTGTAAGCATATGCTAGATCATCTACCGAATTCCAACATGCCAGAAGGAATCAACCGTCAAAATGTAACTTTCCACCAAAAAAGATGAAGTCATGCACAGAAAAAGCCTCTCATAGGCAAGTCGCATTTTTGGAATTAATGAATTAAGTCGAAGCTAAAATTAATTTTTCGTATCAACAGGCAGGTGAGAATTTCTTACTTGCCTTGCCAGGGTAAAACTTTCCCATGGAAGTCAAAGTCACTTAAGCTGCGATGGGAAAATTAGAGGTAGCAGCCAGGTAAGAATTTCTTACCTACCTTTTAGAAAAATTGCCCATGGTCAACTGACAAACAAGGCATTCTTATTGCAACTGGACCACTTCTGAACCTACCTTCAGGCCATAAAAATTCCCAGCCTTCTGAAATTCAAATCACTTAAGTGGAACAGGGGATTTTGAGCTGCAGTGCAGGGTGCCTTCCCATACAAGCTACTTCTTATCATAGAAACCCCCTTGCCAAAAAGTGCGACCCAACTTGGGTGAATTCCTTTTCAACAATTTGCATTTATATAGCAATTTATTAGGGGTAACCACAAAAATTCACCCAATTTTGGCCTTCTTCTCCAACAAATAGAAGGAAATAAATGTGGAAGATCCTAGGAGGAAGTACATAAATAAAACTAGTAAATAAATGAAAATAAATTTATTTAAAAGCCTATCAACATGCATAATTAGGCGCCCAATTTGGGTAGAAAAACATGATTGTTTATTGTAAAATTGCCATAAATAGAAGGCAATTAAAAATAGAATGATGAAATTATATAAGCATGAAGCTGCCATAATGAAGAAAATTAATTCTTTTTGAACAGGATTGCAGCCCAGACAGGTTTTGACACCAAAGGAATATTAAAATGCTCATTCAAAGGTTTGGCGCCTAGGGTTGGAATGGCTTGATTCTTGCTATGATAATTATCTACGTGAAAAACAATTTGGAAACTAATTAAAATTAAAAATTCCAAGGTAGGTTATTCAAATATTTATGCTTGCTTTGCATGCAAGCAAAGCCTCAAATAATAGACTTTATATGCAAATTTTGAAAATCAAGTGTTCATTGAGATTCCATCTTTGTCTGAATTAAACAGGTATTCATTACATCACTTATATCATTGAAAGGTTCTCAAATCAATGTCAGGTACATTGAGGTATATTTTGAATCTGAAGGTTAAAGATCTGCAAAAATTGATCCAATTGCAAGATTCCGGTAGAATTAAAAGAAAAAGAGCTCAGACAAAGATTGTTAGCCATGATGAAGCATGATGAAAGAAAAGGATCGGTTGTTGTGAATCATGCATAGCTTCCAAATTTGTTGAAGTCAATGATACAGACATTGGCCCTGAACTTATCACCAATTTAATTGACAGATCCAACTTTCATAATTGCAAAGGCTTTTGAAAAAAAATTCATCCTCTTGTTTCTAATGCAACCCGATGTAGAAGTATGTCAATGCATGTGAAATAGTTTGGTCAGAAGCTTGTGCATGGAAAATCTTCCAGTTGAAAGCCTTCATAGAAAATTACTGAAGAAGAACTGTAAAAAGCTTCAAGGATAAGAGGGAAGACAAGGCAGGGACAATACCTGCAAGCAAATCACAGTCACCTGCTTCCAATCAGATCCAGTTTGGTGAGAATCAAAGGCAAAAGAGTCAACGCATGCAGAATATGGAAAAAGAACAAGACTGGAAGTGTTACAGCTTTCTTTTAATTTCTTTTCTCTTTCTTATTCTTTCTCTTATTTTCTCCGACAAAGTAATTGAGAAATCAATAAATTATAAAACTTAAGTGATTGGTTTAAAATTCGTTACTTGAAGAAGTCAATTACTTGGAAAATAGGTGGCAGACATGCAAAATAGAAGGTTCTATTTTCAGTTATAAATCATGCATGTCATGCAAAGAGGAATTCCAGGAGGAAGATTGTCAAAATTTCCCTTTTCATAGCTTCCACAAGTGTATGGGAATTCATTTAAAAATTCCTATTTGTAATTGCCCTCATATACACTATAAATAGAGGAAGAACCTATAGGTTAAATCATCAGAATTTGTAATCAGCATTCTTGTGTTCCTAGACTTTGAGTTGAAACCCTTGATAGCTTTATGCAAGCAAAGGAAATGAAAGAGAGCAGATTTCTGGAGAACTTTGTGTCAACGGTGTATTTTGTTTCTTACTTTCTTTCTAGATATGTTCATAAACTTTGTGTTATTTTAGATCTAGATCTGAAAGTTTCCTTTGCTTTGAATTTTGTATGTAAGATCTATTTGTTTTAATCTATGTGCATGCAATCAACTTTGTAAACTATTGCTTGGGTTGCACATAATTAAATTTCTTCCGTTTCAATTATTTTGTCTTTTCAGAGATTTTCCTTTCTTTTACAGTTGCTTACTTGTTGAAGAACTTATTCTATGGTTCATGATTTACATGGTTAGAGTAATACCCACAAATAGATATTCTTCATAAATAATTGAAAATCTTACACAGGAGCCTCACCGGTAAATGAGGGAGATTTATCTCATGACTGCCTAGGTTTTCAGCTATGCAGAAAATCTAGCCAACACAGGTGTTTGGTCTATGTTGTTCCATTTGATAAGTAGAAAAACCATATAGATAATGCATTTTGATTGGTAAGGATTGTGCTTGTAAGATGAAAACTGCTCTATGAACTCCTGAAAACTATGTTGATAAGAAAGTAACTGTATAAGCCCTTGGTCATAGGTGCCCAGGAAAGGGAGGAAGCCCAATGCTAGTTTCTATATTTGGAACTGGTCTGATATGCTAAGAACTGAGGACCCAAGTTAGAATTTGGGAAGTTTTGTAACTATAACTATTTATGATTTCTTGTACTATGTAGGTATGTGTTGAAGCTATTGAGCTGTTGTATGGGGTGACTGATTCACCCAATGTATGCCCCCCTCGTTTGGGGTGCATGCGAGTCGCTAGGAGGATGTGACCCAAAGGAGAGGAAAAATGCTGATATAAAACTGATACCCTTGTAGGGGGAGGGAATGTGCATGGTAGAAACCAAGGCACATGCAAACAAAGTGGCTAGAAACATGTGTTAGTAGAAAAAAGAAAACATGCTATAGAAGACAATGTGTAACAATAGTGCATAACAAAGTAGACCACAAAAAGTGGGTTTCAAACATGGGACATCGCTCACAATGTCACAAGACAATCAGGCCAAAGTGCAACCAAAAGCATACAAGTGCATGATCAAGAAGACATAGGGCAAAGCCCCGCAAATAATGGCATATAATGGAAAATAATGGAAAATAGTATCAAGCAAAGTATCAGACAACCATGGTGGAAAATAGTTCCTGCAAGAAAATGTTGCACATGAAGCACCCATTAGCATGTTAGAAAGATAAAAAGTATGTCAAAACATGTATATATCAATAGAGTAGTGTACTAGTAAGAATATGAAGTAGTATAAAATGAAACAATAACACTATGATGTGTATGTGTAGAAAGTAGATGCCCCTAGGAGCTGCTGTGGGACTGGTAAGAGGTACAATGCCAAGCATCCATGCTACATGTAAAGATCTATAAAAATTATACATTCACAACTAGAGAACAAGTGAACACACATGTGTATATATAAAGAGAATGACATATGACGTATCTATCTAGCATGTGAAACAAAGTGTACATGTAACTAGTATAAGAAAACAAGAGTATGTGCAACCAAGATATGCAGTATGTTGTGAATGAGTGAGATGGAATGATATGCAATGTGAATGTGATAGGAGTAGCATGCCCCCCGAGTGGATGTGGATGAAAGTATGAGATGAGGTTCATTTATAAAAGACCCCTTGATAGTCAAGAATGAACCATAGAACAAGAGTGTGTCATCAGGAAATGGTTTGAAAATATGTGCTAGAAAAATGTGTGCTAGAAATAAAGTGTGAATGTGGTGAGGTTCATTTTATTTATAGCCTCAGTAGAGTATGAACTAGAAGTGGTCATAGGGTAATGAGTGTAGAAAAAGATCAATGAATGCTCTATAAAGAAGATGTGTGTCAAATGTGAATTAACATAAATCATGTATTTCATGATGAAATGTGTAGTGTGTGAGGTTCATGAATGTAGTATGCCCTCAACAGTCAAGTGTGAACCTTAGCACAAGAGTGCGTCATAGGGTAATGATGATACAAGTTGTGTGTATCAAGTTGTGTAAGATGAATGAAGAAAGATAGATGTGAAGCACAGAGTGTAATAGTAGAAATGAAACACATAATAATGCTAAGAGGGGGGAAGTAAGCATGATGCCCCCAAAATGTATGATGTAGAAAATAATCAAGTAACATCATCTAAGAGATCATCATTGTCATGGTCGAAGCCAAATGGAGAAGTGTCAGAGACCTGGTAAGCAATAGTATGGGGTTGATCATATAAAGAGCCATTGTGACGTAAATTGTACATGCCCATTGTGTATTCTTCATCAGTGAAAGGTGGTAGTGGACAACCATGTGCATACCAATGAGTAAGATTTTGTGTATAGCCAAGAAATGAATCATTGCAAATAGAAACATGATTGAAAGGCATGGGAAATGTGATATCAATATGATTAGGATCCAAAGTGCCACCAATGTAGTCAAGCCAAGACTGCCCAAGAGTAAGTGGAGAAGTGCATGCAACAAAGACTAATAGATGGAAGGCACAAAGGCCATAAGCAGTAGTAATGTGAACATATCCATGATAGAGGTGAGGAGAATGAGGTGGAGGGAGGAGATCATTTAGTGTGAATCCTAGCTGAGCTAAACCATCATGTGTACAAAAACATGTTCAAACTAGTAGGATCAAATGGAATGTGTGGCCAATAATAATTATTGATGAAAAGAGTGCATGTGAAAGGAGGAAGCACAAATGTAATTTACTCATGGAAGATGAGGAAGGTGGTATGACATCTAATGTATACATAGACCCTTGAAAAAGTACCATAGCATTAGTAGGAGGGTAATATTCACACAAAGTAGGTCTGTTTCTTGGGGAGATGAAGTAGATGACATGGTGTCTAATGCACAAATGGATCCTTGGAGATGAATCATGTCGGTGGAGGTAGGGGTAGGAGGTTTCATGATGATAATCATAGTGAGATATGTAGGAGGATTATAGGGATGACCACATTGTGATAGTAGAAATGGAGTAGGGAGAGTAGTGAGTGGGTCTAGAGCTGAAACAATATTTGAATGGGTTCATGGTTACAAGAATAGTATAAGCAAACCATCATGTAGGAACTTAACACATCGATGAACTGTAGAAGGTACTGTCGGTATAACATGAAGTCATGGTCTACCAAGTAAGAAATTTTATTGGATTTTGACATCGATAACAAAGAATACTGTAGGGATGGTTTTTGGCCCAATTGTGATAGGTAAGGTGATATGAAATCCCATGCATGGTCGTGTAGAAGAATCATAGCATGAATAGAAATGGATGTTGGCTTGAGATTAGATGAGGAAAGGCCAACATTTGAAGAAATTAAATTACAAAGATATGAGCTTAGATCCATTATCAACTAGTACCCACTTAATGTCTATGTTAAGATGCAAGTGTTAATATATAAAGAGGAGGATCATTGTCATAGATAGAAAGAGTGCTAGCTACATCAGATGGGAAAGTAAGGTGTTTAGTAAATGCATCAACGAATAACTAATATACCTAATCCAGAGGAGTATTAGTAGGAATGTAAGTATTAGTCCAGAAGAGAGTTAATTTTAGCCTTACATTCAGGATTACTTGCAAAAATCATGAATGGAAATATCCATGGTGAGAAGGAAGCTTAGGATATTAAAGAAATCCAAGAAGAAAGAAAGATCTAAGAGTGTTCAAATGAGATGGGTTCATCAAATGATTTAAAAAATATAGGAATTTTTAAACCCTAATTACAGAGTCACATATGATAAATAATTAAAAAATGCTAAATACATATTGACACAAGCAATAAGATAAAGAAATATGAAACCCTAAGTGTAATAGATAATAGAAAACTTAATTGATTTCACACTTGATCTTAAAGAATTCTATACTAGAACATTGATGAATAGGAGGAGCAGACTATCACAATGAAATAAAAAAATCCTGGAACTGTTAGATGATCCTGGACTAGGGCGTCTGGAATAGGACTAGGGTGCCTAGGCACAGGGACCCTTGTTAGGCACTTGTGACTGTGCAAGAGCTCTAAAATAATTTTTTTTTTGTCACAAGGTGTCACTAACCTTCAATTTTGGTCACCTGTATGTCGTTGGATGATCACTGAATTTTCTTATAACCTACAAAACAGATAATATACCTTGCAAAACCCCCAAACTACATCAAATCCCAAAAAGAAAAGATGCAATATGGGGAGTCTACATTGACCCCCGATGGTCACCAACAGAGTGAACTTATGACCGAGCATTGCACTACATCTCAGACTCCATGTAGTTCTTGTGTGTGTGTGTAGAAATGTGCCCTAGGAAGCCCTTGTGCAAGTGCATGTGATAGCGGACAATAGCTAGATGTACCAATGTAAATAGATGTGTGGATAGGAAAATGAACTTCCCCTTCCTATGATGTGTATGCAGAAAATGCAGTCCCTTGTCCCCTGAATGAAAGCTAGATGGATGCCTTTGATGCTCTTAGAATGCCTTTGGATGCAACCTTAGGTGGTGATAATAGATGCTTAGAGCTTGGTCCTTTATTTTGGTCACATAGCTTTGTATTTATATGATTCCCTTGGTTGAATTTCGTAATTGACAACTAAAAGTCTGACCCATAAGAAAATAAGATGCCCTAAAGATAAACTTGAGGCCCAAAAAAGAGCGAGTAAGATAGAAAGAGGTCGGGCACCTGTCATCACCAATCCGGCACTATGATAATTCTTCACCGGGAACTCCTCGTGCTATGATTATTTACTAATGCACAACCTTTAGTTTGGTGGATGTAATCTGGAAACACAACAACAAACATAACACAAGAATACCATAGACTATGATAAAAAGGAATAATGATAAATCTGAAATATCAAGTAAATTATAATATTAACATGAAATTGTTACAATCTCACCCATGAGGTACTTCAAGTGTTATTGACTTCACTTGCCTTCCAACAATAACTATGGGAGAAACTTCTAACACACCTTTACAAATGATGGCTTCCTTTACACACTTTCATACAATATTTCTCACTACTTTGCTTCTATGCTAAATGAGGGGGGTGGCCTCTTTATTTATAGAACTTCAGGCTTATCCATCTTATCTCTAAGATAGGATAAGAAATCCACTCTGACGAATCATATTCCATACCTTAACTCTTATCTGTACATGTAAGCTTATCTTTTAAGATAAGATAAACCTTATCATTTCACATGGGTTCCACATTTTTAGACTTTTTACAAATAAAATACACAAAATATTTATGACCTCACTCCTTGTCCTTATTACCAATATAATATTTCTAATTCCTAATCATGTAGACCCTACTTCTCTACTTACCCCAACTTTGACATTTTAACATTACCGGACCACTTACGACAAATATTTACTTTTTACAACATTCCTATTGTACTTTGACTGTTACCGTACTCTACATTATTGGTGGCACCGTACTGACGGCGCCGTTATCTTCTATCAGACGCTACTACTAGTTATACTTAACAACATCCTATTCCTAATACATACATTAATGAAATAGAAATTATGGAGGAAAATTTTAGTGTCGACATCTTCCCCCTTCCTAGCTTCTACTCCGTCCTCGGAGTAGACTATTCTGGTGCTTGGAAAATCTTCAACTTGTCGTGGTTGACCCATTTCGTAATGGGAGTGCCATCCAATTCCTCCAGTCGGTACGTACCATTTTCATGCACAGCTGCTATTTTGTAGGGCCCCATCCATTTTGGAAGAAATTTTCTCTGTCTTCTTTTTTTGTATCTGGAATCATATACTAGAACCAAGTCATTCACATGAAATGGAGACCACCGGATCTTTTGATCAAAGTATTCCTTCTGCTTCATTTTCTTCTTATAGCTTGTATCCTTTGCTATTTCCCTCATTTCCTCTAGCAAATGAAGATGTACCAACCTTTCTTTTACTGAATCACTTTCATCCATCCTTTCATTTTTCATAACTCTCACAGTGGGAATATCAAACTCAATAGGAAGAACTGGATCAATGCCATAAGCCAACTGAAATGGGGAGTATCCTGTTGCTGACTTTGATGTTGCCCTATATGCCCACAATGCTGCATGAATCCTTTTATCCCACTTATGTACCTGCAAGGCTGCATCTTTTGCTAGAATTTGACACAACACAAAATTTGTTCGTTCCACCTGTCCATTTGTGCTTGGCTTGTATGTTGTTGCCTTCCTGTGCTTAATAGAAAACTTATTGACTAGGGCTTCTACCACCTCATTAATGAAGTGGCTTCCTTGATCTGTTACAATTTCTAATGGACAACCAAATCTGGTGACAATGCGTTCATATATGAACCTTGCCACTTCATCCATGGAAGCTGTTTTCAATGGCCTAGCTTCAACCCACTTGGTTAAATAATCTGTGGCAACTACAATATACTTATTTTGGCGTGAGGTAGTTGGAAGTGGACCTACAATGTCTATTCCCCACTTTTCAAAGGGACCAAGTGGAAGAATAGGGCATAATGGAGCTGATGAAGTCTTACGGTTACCATGTGTTTGACAAATATCACATGTCTTACAATAATTATAACAATCTTTAAAAAGAGTGGGCCAGTGATAACCTGCATCCAAGATCCTTCTTGCTGTAAGTTGTCCAGAGAAGTGCCCTCCACATGTACCATTGTGGAATTCTTCTAGCAGCTCCTTCCCTTGATCACGTCCAACTGCCCTCTTGTACTGTCCATCAGGTCCTATTCGAAATAATACTCCATGCAGAATAGAATATGGATGACTAGCTTGAGTAATCTTTCTCTTAGTCTTTGCATTGGCACCATCAGGAAACTTGAATTCATTCAGATAATTCCAAATATCTATGTATTCACTAGGGATTGTGTCAAGGGATAACAATGTTGCATCGGGGAAATCATCATCATCACAAGATGATCCTAAACCATCATAGGCTCGAGAGAGTGCATCTGCATTGACATGCTTCTTTCCTGGCCTATCTATAATATCAAATTCAAATTCTTGTAGCAAAATTATCCATCTTGCTATCCTCCCTGATGGGTTAGGCTTATTTACAATATATTTTAGAGCCTGATGATCTGTTACAACTATAAATTTTGCCCTAGCAAGTAATTTCTAAACTTCTTTACAACAAAAATGATAGCTAGAGCCTCTTTTTCAGTTACAGTATAATTTACCTCAGCACTGCTCATTTGTCTGCTCCCAAAGTAAATTGGATGTTCATTCCCATTTTCATCCTTTTGGCTCAAAGTACTTCCTAGTGCTGCATCTGAGGCATCAGTGTACACAATGAATGGCTTGCTCCAATCTGGATTCTTTAAAACAGGTGAAGACACCAGGGCTTCCTTCAGTTGTTCAAAAGCTTCATGCGCCTTATTTCCTGGTTCATAAGTAACATCCTTCTTCAAGAACTGGGTTAGTGGCTGTGCAATCTTTGAGAAATTCTTGATGAACCTTCTATAGTAACCCACATGGCCTAAAAATGATCTCAACTTACTTCTATTCATAGGAAATGGTAACTCTTTGATTTTTGAAACTTTATCAGGATCAGTACCAATACCATCTCTGGATACAACATGCCCTAACAAAAACCTTTAGAACATCCAAAGACACACTTTGTAGGGTTTAGTGAGGCTTGTGCTTCATCTAACCTTTGAAATGCTGTCTCCATCTGGTGCAGGTGGTCCATCTTGCTCCCATAGATGTAAAAATCATCCAGAAATACTCTGATGAAGTTCCCAATGTAGGGTTCAAACACCCTATTCATCAAACGTTGGAACGTTGCTGGAGCATTACACAACCCAAAAGGCATAACTCTATAAGCAAACGTTCCCCAAGGAGTGGTGAACGTGGTCTTCAGCTGATCTTTCTCCGCTATACGTGGTGTCACCCAGATTTCATCCTGAAATCTGCTGACTACCCTATCCGAAAATTTTTTTCATATTTTTAAAATAATGGGTCGTTTTGTGTTTTTATTGCCTAAAAGTTCTTGTATTGCGTCAAGATATTCCCGAAGAGCCATATTAGCCTTTTTTGTGAAATACCCAGATGCCCAAAATTGTTATATTCTGTCGTCGGGATTTGTTTGCGAGAAATTTGTATTTAATTATTTTGAGCCCCGTATGAGGCTATTTGCGCCCTGTTTTAACTCTGTTATGATCGAACATGTCATTATTCCTCTGTACCAGAAGGGTTTTAACTTGGATTTTAAGTTTTGGGCTTTATTTGTAACTTTTGGCATTTTTTCGTGTTTTTGGTGTTGTCCCGTTTCGTTTTCTGTGAAATTTCTCTGGAGCAATTCCTTTGCCAGGTAAGCCCGATTTTTGGCCTGGAGCAGCTGGAAAACATATACGCACATTATGCCCGGAGGAAGTCACCATCGGAGGTCTGGATCACTGGGAAAAAGTGAAGTCGTGCACGGAAAAGCCCCTGCGGGGTTGGGCGCATTTTTGGAAAACAAAGGATTTAAGCTACAATGGGAAAAATACAAGCAACAGGCAAGATGGGAATTTTGTACCTGCCTAGCAGGGTACTTTTTCCCGTGTTATAAAATTCACTTAAGCTACAGTGGGAAAGTTAGAGGCTGCAGGCAGATGGGAATTTATTGCCTGCCTTGCAGGGTAAAAATTCCCGTGGTGAAATAAAAGAAAAGTGACTTACAGTGAAATCATGAGATTTTATTCCCTGCCTTGCAGGGTAAATAATCCCATTGTCAAAGTCAAATCACTTAAGTGGATCATGGGATTTTCGGGGCCTGCCTTGCAGGGTAAAAATCCCATTGTGAAAAATTCTTAAAAATAGAATTCTATTATGCAAAAAAGTGCGACCCACCTTGGGTGAATAATAATGCATTAAATAAATATTTGTTAATATTTATTCACCCAATTTTGGCACCCAGGGTTGTGGAAAATTCAACAAAGCAAAGTGGACATAAGGAATTTAAAAATAGAATTCTAAAATTAAATAAATTTAATTTATTTAATGCAGCCCCTTTTGAGAAGGAATTAATACTTTTTAAAGTATTAAATGATTATATTAATTCCTATTTTCAGTGGCTATGGTCAAAACACACTGTGAAGCTTAAGTGAAGTGAAGTGTGGATGATTAAATTGAATTAATTTAATTTATTGGATGGCTTTCCTTAAACATGCTATTTTAAAAGAGAAGAGCATGATTTTTAATTAATTAATTACTTTAATTGTTAGGGCAATTATTAATTATAGAATTGTGAGGGTTATATAAGCATGGGCAGCCATACGGGTGAATTATTTAATTCACAGGTAAAGAATTGCAGCCAAGAGGAAAAGTGCGCCCCCATTTGAAGAAGGATTTTGCTCAGATAAGGTGGAAACAAGGGCTTCCATTTGGCGCATGCTTTGAAGAAGGGATTTGTCTGCATCATTTTTTGCAAGGTGTTACAGGCAGCTCAAGTGTTGTTGAAAGGATTCATGCTCTTTTATGTGCAAATTAAACCCATGCTTTGAAGGAGGTTGATCTTTGTCTGCATAAATGTTCACTATTCATGCTCCGGTGGCCATTTTTGTCTGAATAAATTGCAGGAATTCATTATAGGTGTTTTTCAAGAACAAGGAGCTTATATCAATGTCCAATACATTGAATATATCCTCCGAATTTGAAGAATTATCCAGATCTACACTATTTTTGAAGAAATCCAGGCCAAGTAAGAAGAAAAAGACATTCAGACAAAGATAGACAAAGCCATGGCGAAGAGAGATGAAAAAGAAAGCACAACGGAGTCATGCATCACTTCCAAATTTACAGATATTGGAGACACGGATCTAGGCTCGGAACCTCTTGCTGAATTGATAGACAGATCCAGAGCAAGAAAGACTTCACTCATGCGTGCAGGAGAAACTTCACTCATGCGTGTAGATTAAAAACAGTGGAATTATTCGAGTTGCAGCTTTTCCATCCATAGCCCAGTTGCCAAAGTTTGAAATCCATATGCAGATCCATATCCAGATGCAGATGTTGATGCAAATCCATATGCAGATCCAGATCCAGATCTTATAGTTGCAAAAGCTTATGGCACAAAGGCTTCATCCTCTTGTTTCGAATGCAACCTATGAAGAAGTCAGTGCGTGGAAAATTCCTTCCACGATCTTTTGCATGTGCTCTCATCTTCCAGTTGAAGCCTTCATTGAATTTTCATTCACCCTGAGTGCTTTCAAGAATTTTAAATTGCTCATATGCAATTAAAAATAAGGATGATGAGTTATTTATGGCAAACCTTGCACTGATGCATGTACAACAGAAGAACTGCAAAAGCTTCAAGGATAAAAGAGAAGACAAGGCTAAGGCAAAATTCCAGTGTCTTAGGGACCTAACAATGCACTTCCAAATCAGCATGCTTCCAGATCTAGTTGAATCAGCTGCATGCAGACATGAAAAAGGACAGAGACTGCAGCTTTCATCATTTCCTTCTTCTTTCCTGGCAACAATCTATAATATAAGCGATTCAAATTCTTGTAGCAAAATTATACAACATCTTAAGTGATTGGGTTAAAAGCCATTACTTGAAAACTTCTTTCAAAAAACTACTTGGAGATAGGTGGCAGACGTGCAAAATAGAAGGCCTCTTTTTTAGTTGCAAATCATACATTTCATGCAAAGAGGAATTTCAAAATGGAGCATTGCCATTTGTTTCTTTCCCAAAGTAAACTTCCACATGTGCCATTTTCACTTTAAAGCTCAAAGTACTTCCTTGTGCTTAATCTAGGCATCTATAAGTAGAGGATGAACCTTCTCCAATTAAGGATTCTTTAAAAATTTGTAAGTAGCAGGGCTTCTCAGTTGTTCTAGAAAAGTGTTGAACCCCTGAGATTTCCTAGTTCAAGGAATAAAAGGAGTAGGTTCTCTAGAGAACTAGGTTGTGTCATGTAATCTTTGAGAAATTCTTTCTTGAACCTTCTATAGTAACCCACATGGCCTAAAAATGATCTCAACTTACTTCTATTCATAGGAAATGGTAAATCTTTGATTTTTGAAACTTTATCAGGATCAGTACCAATACCATCTTCTATGTGATACAACATGCTCTGCTAACAAAACGCCTTTAGAACATCCAAAGACACACTTTGTAGGGTTTAGTGAGGCTTGTGCTTCATCTAACCTTTGAAATTCTGTCTCCATCTGGTGCAGGTGGTCCAACTTGCTCCCATAGATGTTCAAAAATCATCCAGAAATACTCTGATGAAGGTCCCAATGTAGGGTTTAACACCCTATTCATTAAACGCTGGATTGTTGGAGCATTACACAACCCAAAAGGCATAACTCTATAAGGAAATTTGTCCCAAGGAGTGGTGAACGTGGTCTTAGCTGATCTTTCTCTGCTATATGAACTTGGTTGTATCCGCTATATCCATCAACAAAACTATAGCACTCCTGGCCAGCTACTTCGTCCAAGATTTGATCTGAGAATGGAAGAGGGTAATGATCCTTCTTTGTTGCCTTGTTGAGCTTCCTATAATCAACACAAATGTGTAGTTTCCCATTCTTTTTTATTGAGATCACAATGGGAGAAACCCATTCTGAATTCTCCATAGCAAATATGAATCCTGCATCAAGCAACTTATCTATTTCTTCTTTTACAGTCTTGGAAAAATTAGGATTCATTCTATATGGCATTTTCTTTATGGGCTTAGCACCATCTACCAGCTCAATAGAATGTTCTACCCAACTTACTTGACGGAGTTCCTTGTAATCAAAAGTGAATAGGTGTATGTACCTTCGAAAGAGCTAGAGGTAGGATTCCTTCTCACTCTCCATCACAGCATCACCAATATTTATTTGTTGGAGACGATCATCAATTTCTTCTTCACATAATTTTATGGGTTCATGAGTCGGTGTGACTGGAAGGATATCCATGACTGAAACATCAACCTCACTTTCTTCATCTTCTGTGTCCACTTCACTAGTACTAGAGTAATCAGAGGATGTCCAATCATCAGTTTCATCACTTGAATCCACAGGTTCTGTCTTATGATGTCGAGGGATCACGTTTATCTTCACCCTCTCTCTACCACATCCAAGTGTCATGAAACCTTCATTCCAGTAGTTTCTTGCATGAACTCTCCTTAGCCATGGTCTTCCCAACAACATTGGGTACACAACAATACCATTTTTCATCACCTGAAAGTCTACCACACATACAACACCCATAACAGATATTGCCACATTTGAAACTACACCTTCTGGTTTAGTTTTTCCCTTATTTAATGACCTTAACATAAGTGTTGAGGGGCGATCAATTTTTAAACCCAACATATTCATTACAGACTCGGTCATTACATTAACTGCAGCACCTCCATCAACTAAGACATCATGAATTGAAATACCATTACATAATACCTCAGCTTGTGGAGCATAGGGATCTGCCTCTGCCTCCAAAATAGGGACCTCAACCTCCTTCCTTTGTCGAGCATTGAGTCCACTTCGCAGCTCCCGCCTCTTCTCAGAATACATAGCCAAGAGTTGACCATATGTAATATTTGCAGGCCTTTTAGACAGATCTTATAAGATGGAGTATGGTCCTTGTCCCTGTGAAATCAGAAAATCCTGCACACCCAACTTTCTTCTCCTATGTTTCTTACTAGTTTCTCCTTTCATCTTCTTAGGATCATTTCCATCTTGGTTATCTTTTTCTTTCTTTCTTTTTGTTACAAACACATCTACTTCATTATTTATTCTCTTATCTACTACATCAAAAGAATTCACAGGTGCTTTTCCTTTATCATTATCTCTTGTACCAGATGTAGAAGCTCTATCTGGACAATTATACTTATAATGACCCTTTTTATAACAACCATAACATACAACTTTAGAAATATTTCTTTTTGGACCTCTATCTCCTCCCTGAGAACTAAATTCTTTTCCTTGAAGAAGATTAATAGTTAACTGGCACATCTTCCTGAGCAGATCTTCATACTCAGTAGATGTACTAGGAGAAAGATTTGTGCTCACCGAGAGTGGTTGTGGATTCTGGACCAAAGGTGCAGTTGAGAAATTGAGAAAATCTACGTTTTTTGGGTCATTTTGTGTTTTTTTCGGGCCTGTCAGACATTTTTGTCCGGCGTGTCCCAAGTTCAATTGGGCCCTCTGTTCCTCGATCGGCCGGTTTCCTCGAAGTTTTTCTTTTTCGGGCCTGTCAAACATTTTTGTCCCGCATGTCCCAAGTTCAATTGGGTAAGTTGTTCCATTTTCGGCCGAATTGTCCGAACCGTGTACTTCACGCACTTTCGTCCCGCATGTCCCAAAAGGCATTTGTGCATCTTTTCCCCGCTCTACCCGAATCGGCCGAGCCGCGTGTTTCACGCATTCGCGTCCCACATGTCCCAAATGAACCAAAAGGCATTTGTGCGTCTTTTCCCCGCTCTACCCGAATCGGCCGAGCCGCGTGTTTCGCGCATTCGCGTCCCACATGTCCCAAATGAACCAAGTGCCATTCGTGCTTATTTTTCCCACTCTACCCAAATATCTTTCTTATTCAAATTGGTAGGTATGTATTAAATGCGCATTCATTATCTTTCTCTCTCCTAATCGGCTATATAACGAGCGAACCCCCTATGCATTTTTCACACTGCTTCCATGCTATCCTTTGCTCGAACCCTTGCAATCCAAATTTCTACGCATGTATCCCTTCCCTCTGTAATTCCTTCCCGAGTTTAGTTTGCGGCTCTGCCCTCCGAATTACTATCAATATGAAGATCGAATTTCAGGGACAGGAACAAATCTCGCCACTAGAGTCTGCCGTTCCCAATATTGGGGACAGTGAAGCTCGTCATCTTGACTTTGGTGATTTTTGGGCAAGGATGGCAGATGCAAACCCTACACCAATGGCGCAGATGATTCACGACAACAGTTTGGCTTTCGCTGGAGGTTTCCCAATCTCGGTGCAATGTGCTGATACAGTGCTTTCATGCGGAGCTCACTTCGACCCTGATTCGAGTGAATTGACCAATGTACACGGGGAACTCATCGCCAAACTAGACGCTACCGCCATTAGCACTGCACTAAAAATTCCAGAAATGGATAATGCCATAGTTGTTTCCCAGAATCAAGCACAGGCCCTGTTCAATCAAGACAGTGACAAATAGAAGGCGCGGGTGGTGAAGTCCTGGCTAAAGAACCCTAAGAAGGGAGCATCTCGTTTGTCCAAGACTCTTTTTTGGGCTGATTTCAATGAAGAATTGTCGGATTTTATAATCCTACTGGCTCGGGTTATGGGCTTACCCTCTACTAACGAATTCCATTTCTGGATGTGCCCGCTCATCAGCATGGTGTGGGAGGGAACTCAAAATATCAATTGGGCGGAAATCATCAGCATGAACTTGGCGGAGCAGCTGTCCAATGTACATCAAATGAAGAAGTTCTACATGACTTCGTACCTGATGTATACTCTGGCGGCATCAAGGCAATGGTTTGGTTTTTCTTACATTGATGCCCACAAGGATGATCCTGTATATGCCTATTGCCTGTAGTTCACCCTAGAGACCAGCAATCACAATTTTCGAAGGGTAAATGATGCTTTTACCATGTACGTGGTCAGGCTTCTTGAGGGTGGCACTACTAGAAGGTTTTCTAATGAAGCCATGAACCTGAT
Source organism: Taxus chinensis (assembly GCA_019776745.2). Classification (NCBI taxonomy): domain Eukaryota; kingdom Viridiplantae; phylum Streptophyta; class Pinopsida; order Cupressales; family Taxaceae; genus Taxus; species Taxus chinensis. Next base: position 31,163 of record JAHRHJ020001148.1, read on the forward strand.
ATCGTACTACGGTGCCTATTTTATCCAATTCATAAAATTCTCCTATATCAGGCTTTTTGGCTATGAGAGCACCCCTTTGAGGCTTCCCATGTTCTGCAGTGATAAGATGGCTTTGATAGAAGTATGCAGGCAGTTAGAAAAATTGCACAGAACCTGCAGAGACAAGAAGATTACTGGTTTGCACTTTCCCATCTCTTTGGGAAATTACACTTGTAAAACAGTCCTGGATGCACAGAATATAGAAAGAGCCATGGTTCCCATCACTATTCATTTCTTCAAGCCAAGAACTTTCTTCGACTTGAAGAAGTTCATTGAACAAAACATCAAGATAATCTATCATCATAGGGCAGATACAGAAGACTATTGGGCTGACTGTGCAGATGATTTTGAGGCTAGAAGGAGGCACTATGACAGGTTCTCTCTGCAATTGATCCAAGAACTTAGCTTGTACCAAGTTCTTGAAGGACTCCAGGATGACAACTCTGATCTATACTCATATGAGTATGAAAATGTGGTTAAGCACACACCCTTGGAGGACTTGGATTG
>JAHRHJ020001149.1:15000-17500 GCA_019776745.2 Taxus chinensis
TGCGTATACGCATTTGTGTTAGTGTGCGTGGTAGTGTGAGTGCGTTTGGGTGTGCGTGTGCGTGTGCGTGTGTGTGTACGTGTGCGTGTGCGTGTGCCTGTGCATGTGCGTGTGCGTGTCTGTGTGCGTGTGCGGGTGCACGGGTCAGCGTGTAAGTCAGCGTGTGCGTGCCCATGCATTTGAGTGTGTGTGTGCGTGTGCGTGTGCGTGTGTGTGTGTGTGTGTGCGTGTTCATGTGCGTGTGCTTGTGCAGGTGCGTGTGTGCATGTGTGTTTGTATGCGTGTATGTGCGTGTGCCTTTGCATGTGCATGTGCGTATGCATGTTTGAGTTCGTGTGTGTATGTGTGTGTGTGTGTGCGTTTGCGTGTGCGTGTGCGTGGTCGTGTCCATGTCCATGTGCGTGTGCGGGTGCGGGTGCGTGTGCGTGTGCGTCAGGGTGTGTGTGTGCATGTTCGTGTGCATGTGCGTGTGCGTGTGTTTGTTCGTGTGCATTTACATGTGCATGTGCGTTTATGTGTAAGTGTGCGTGTGCGTGTGCGTGTGCGTGTGTGTGTGCCTGTGCCTGTGCGTATTCCTGTGCATGTGTGTGTGCTTGTGCAAGTGCATTTGCACATGTGTGTTCGTGTGCGTGTATGTGCATGTGTGTGTGCGCATGTGTGTTCGTGTGCATGCTAGTGTGGGTGCATTTTTGTGTGCGTGTGCGTGTGCGTGTTCGTGTACATGTGCGTGTGCGTGTGCGTGTGCAGGTGCGCGTGTGAGCGTGCATGTCAGCGTGTGCGTGTGCGTGTGCGAGCGCGTTCGCCTGTGCTTGTGTGTGTGTGCGTGTGAGTGTGTGTGCTTATGCAGGTGCGTTTGCGCATGTGTGTTTATGTGCGTGTATGTGCGTGTGAGTGTGTGCATGTGTGTTCGTGTGCGTGCTAGTGTGAGTGAAATTGTGTCTGCGTGTGCGTGTGCGAGCACGTTCGCCTGTGCTTGTGTGTGTGCGTCTGCATGTGTGTGTGTGTGTGTGCTTGTGTAGGTGCGTTTGCACATGTGTGTTTATGTGTATGTATGTCCGTGTGAGTGTGCGCATGTGTGTTCGTGTGCATGCTAGTGTGAGTGCAATTGTGTGTGCATGTGCATGTGCGTGTCCGTGTTCATGTACATGTGCGTGTGCGTGTGTGTGTGTGCGTTTGGGTGTGCGTGTGCGTGTGCGTGTGTGTGTGTGCGTTTGGGTGTGCGTGTGCGTGTGTGTTTGGGTGTGCGTGTGCATGTGCGTGTGCGAGCGCGTTCGCATGTGCTTTTGTGTGTCCGTGTGCGTGTGTGTGTGTGTGCAGGTGTGTTTGCGCATGTGTGTTTATGTGCGTGTATGTGCGTGTGAGTGTGCGCATGTGTGTTCGTGTGCGTGCTAGTGTGAGTGCAATTGTGTGTGCGTGTGCGTGTGCGTGTGCGTGTGCGTGTGCGTGTGCGTGTGCATGTGCATTTGCGTGTGCATTTGCGTTTGCGTGTGCGTGTGTGTGCGTGTGCGTGTGCGTGTGCGTGTACATGTTCGTGTGCGTGTGCGTGTGTGTGTGCTTGTGCGTGTGCGTGTGCGTGTTCGTGTTCATGTGTGTGTGCGTGTGCATGTGCGTGTGCGAGTGCGTGTGCATGTGCCTGTCTGTGTGCGTGTGCGTGTGTGTGTGTGTGCTTGTGCAGGTGCGTTTGCGCATGTGTGTTTATGTGCGTGTATGTGCTTGTGAGTGTGCGCATTTGTGTTTGTGTGCATGCTATTGTGAGTGTAATTGTGTGTGCGTGTGCGTGTTTGTGTACATGTGCGTGTGCATGTGCGTGTGTGTGCATGTGCGTTTGCGTGTACGTGTGCATGTGAGAGTGCGTGTGCCTGTGCTTGTGTGTGTGCGTGTGCATGTGCGTGTGTGTGTGCTTTTGCATGTGTGTTTGCGCATGTGTGTTTATGTGCATGTATGTGCGCATGTGTTTTCGTGTGGGTGCTAGTGTGAGTGCAATTGTGTGTGCGTGTGCGTGTGCGTGTTCGTGTACATGTGCGTGTGCGTGTGCGTGTGCGTGTGCGTTTCCGTGTTCGTGTTCGTGTACATGTGCGTGTGCGTGTGCGTGTGCGTGTGCATGTGCGTGTACGTGTGCGTGTGCGTGTGCATTTGCGTGTGTGTGTGCGTGCATGTGCATGTGCGTGTGAGTGTGTGTTTGCATGTGCGTATGCGTGTGCATGTACGTGTTCGTGTGCGTGTGCGTGTGCATATGCTTGTGCATGTGCGTGTGCTTGTGCAGGTGCGTTTGTGCATGTGTGTTCGTGTGCGTGTATGTGCATGTGTGTGTGCGCGTGTGAGCGTGCGTGTCAGCGTGTGCGCATCCGTGCATATGCGTGTGCGTGTGCGTGTGCGTGTATTTGTGCAGGTGTGTTTGCGCATGTGTGTTTATGTGCGTGTATGTGCGTGTTCTTTTGCATGTGCATATGCGCATGTGTGTGTGAGTGTGTGCATGTGTGTGTGCATGTGCGTGTGCGTG
>JAHRHJ020001149.1:27500-31700 GCA_019776745.2 Taxus chinensis
GCTTTTGCAGGTGTGTTTGCGCATGTGTGTTTATGTGCGTGTATGTGTGTGTGAGTGTATGCATGTGTGTTCATGTGCGTGCTAGTGTGAGTGCAATTGTGTGTGCGTGTGTGTGTGCGTTTGTGTGCGCATGTGTGTGCGTGTTCGTGTGCATTTGTGGGTGCACGTGTGAGCGTGCGTGTGTGTGTGCGTGTGCGTGCGCGTGTTCATGTGCGTGTGCGTGTGAGTGTTTGTGTGCATGTGCGTGTGCGTGTGTGAGTGCGTATACATGTGACTATGTGTGTGCGTGTGCATGTGCATGTGTGTGTGCTTGTACAGGTGTGTTTGCGCATGTTTGTTTATGTGCGTGTATGTGTGTGTGAGTGTGCGCATGTGTGTTCATGTGCGTGCTAGTGTGAGTGCAATTGTGTGTGCGTGTGCGTGTGTCTGTGCGTGTGCGTGTGCATGTGCGTGTGCGTGTCCATGTGCGTGTGCGTGTGTGTGTTCGTATACATGTGCATGTGTGTGCGTGTGCGTGTGCGTGTGCGTGTGCATGTGTGTGTGCGTGTGCGTGTGCGTGTGCATGTGCGTATACGTGTGCGTGTGCGTGTTCATTTGCGTGTGCGTGTGCTTGTGAGTGTGCGTATGTGTGTGCATGTGCGTGTTCGTGTGCGTGTGTGTGTGCATGTGTTTGTGCATGTGCGTGTGCTTGTGCAGGTGAGTTTGTGCATGTGTGTTTGTGTGCGTGTATGTGCATGTGCGTGTGCATGTGCGTGTGCGGGTGCACGTGTGAGAGTGCGTGTCAGCGTGTGCGTGTGCGTGTATGTGTGTGTGAGTGTACGCATGTGTGTTCATGTGCATGCTAGTGTGAGTGCAATTGTGTGTGCGTGTGTGTGTGCGTTTGTGTGTGCGTGTGTGTGCGTGTTCGTGTGCATGTACGGGTGCACGTGTGAGCGTGCGTGTGTGTGTGCGTGTGCGTGCGCGTGTTCGTGTGCGTGTGCGTGTGCGTGTGAGTGTTTGTGTGCGTGTGCTTGTGCGTGTGTGAGTGCGTATACGTGTGACTATGTGTGTGCGTGTGCATGTGCATGTGTGTGTGCTTGTACAGGTGTGTTTGCGCATGTTTGTTTATGTGCGTGTATGTGTGTGTGAGTGTGCGCATGTGTGTTCATGTGCGTGCTAGTGTGAGTGCAATTGTGTGTGCGTGTGCGTGTGTCTGTGCGTGTTCGTGCATGTGTGCGTGTGCGTGTGCGTGTGCGTGTGCGTGTGCGTGTGCGTGTGCATGTGCGTGTGCGTGTCCATGTGCGTGTGTGTGTGCGTGTGCGTGTTCGTATACATGTGCATGTGTGTGCGTGTGCGTGTGCGTGTGCATGTGCATGTGTGTGTGCGTGTGCGTGTGCGTATGCATGTGCGTATACGTGTGCGTGTGCGTGTTCATTTGCGTGTGCGTGTGTGTGCGTGTGCTTGTGAGTGTGCGTTTGTGTGTGCGTATGTGTGTGCATGTGCATGTTCGTGTGCGTGTGTGTGTGCATGTGTTTGTTCATGTGCGTGTGCTTGTGCAGGTGAGTTTGTGCATGTGTGTTCGTGTCCGTGTATGTGCATGTGCGTGTTCGGGTGCACGTGTGAGAGTGCGTGTCAGCGTGTGCGCGCCCGTGCATGTGCATGTGCGTGTGCGTGTGCGTGTTCATGTGCGTGTGCGTATGCGTGTGCTTGTGCAGGTGTGTTTGCGCATGTGTGTTTATGTGTGTGTATGTGCGTGTTCTTTTGCATGTGCATGTGCGCATGCGTGTGTGAGTGCGTGCGTGTGTGTGTGAATGTGCATGTGTGTGTGCATGTGCGTGTTAGTGTTCGTGTCAATGTGGGTGTGCCGCTGCATGTGCGTGTGCCTGTGCATGTGAGTGTGCCTCTAAATGTGCGTGTGCTTATGCAGGTGCATTTGCGCAAGTGTGTTCGTGTGCATGTACCTTCATGTGCGTATACGCATTTGTGTTCTTGTGCGTGCTAGTGTGAGTGCGTATGGGTGTGCGTGTGCGCGTGCGCGTGTGTGTGCATGTTCGTGTGCGTGTGCGTGTGCGTGTTCATGTGCGTGTGCGTGTGCGTGTGCGTGTGCATGTGCATGTGCGTGTGCGTGTGCATGTGCTTGTGCGTGTGCATGTGCATGTGCGTTTGTGTGTGTGTGCGCGTGTGCATGTGTGTGTGTGTGTGCGTGTGCGAGTGCGTGTGCCTGTGCTTGTGTGTGTGCTTGTGCATGTGCGTGTGTGTGTGCTTGTGAAGGTGTGTTTGCGCATGTGTGTTTATGTGCGTGTATGTGCGTGTGAGTGTGCTTGTGTGAGTGCAATTATGTGTGCGTGTGCGTGTGCGTGTCCGTGTTCGTGTACATGTGCGTGTACGTGTGCGTGTGCATTTTTATGTGCGTGTGCATGTGCGTGTGCGTGTGGATGTGCGTGTGCTTGTGCATGTGCATTTGCATGTGCGTGTGTGTGCGTGTGTGCGTGTGCGTGTGCATGTGAGTGTGCGTTTGCGTGTGCGTGTGCGTGTGCATGTGCGTGTTCGCGTGCGTGTGCGTGTGCATGTGCTTGTGCGTGTGCGTGTGCTTGTGTAGGTGCGTTTGTGCATGTGTGTTCGTGTGCGTGTATGTGCATGTGCGTGTGCGTGTGCGTGTGCGGGTGCACGTGTGAGCATGTGTGTCAGCGTGTGCGCGCCCGTGCATGTGCGTGTGCGTGTGCGTGTGCGTGTGAGTGTGCGTGTGCGTGTGTATGTGCGTGTGCGTGTGTGTGTGCGTGTGCGTGTGCTTGTGCGTGTGCGTGTGTGTGTGCGTGTGCGTGTGCGTGTGCTTGTGCTTGTGCAGGTGCGTTTGCGCATGTGTGTTTATGTGTGTGTATGTGCGTGTTCTTTTGCATGTGCACATGCGTGTGTGAGTGCGTGCGTGTGTGTGTGCGGGTGCGGTTGGTTGCGTGTTGACCTATGCCCTACACTCGTGCGTGTCCCTCTGCAGTCGCGTGTGCTTGTGCAGTGCATGGTACTCAAGTGTTTCTTCGGTGACGTGTATCTGGCATGTGGCGTGTTGCTTGTACAGTTGCGTTGCTCAGTGTGGTTCTCGGGTGCGTGGGAGTGTCGTATGTGTGTTCGGGTGCGTGCTAGTGTGAGTGCATTGTGTGTGCGTGGGTGTGTTCGTGTACATGTGCGTGTGCGTGTGGCTTGTGCGTGTGCGAGTGCAATGTGCCTATCCTATGTGTGCGTGGGCATGTGTGTGTACGTGTGCGTGGCTGTGCATTTTTGCGTGTGCGTGTGGCGTGGCATGTGCGTTTGTGTGTGTGTTGGTGCTTGTGCACTGTGCGTTGGTCTGTGCTTGTGCAGGTGTTTTTGCACCTGTGTGTTTAGGTGCGTGTGTGTGCGTGTGTGTGTGCTTGTGCAGGTGTGTTTATGCATGTGTGTTTATGTGCGTGTATGTGCGTGTGAGTGTGCGGATGTGTGTTCGTGTGCGTGCTAGTGTGAGTGCTATTGTGTGTGCATGTGTGTGTGCGTGTGTGTGTTCGTGTACAATGTGCGTGTGTGTGTGCGTGTGCAATGTGTGTGTGCGGTGTGTGTCGTTGTGCGTGTGTGTGTGCGTGTGATTGGGTGTCGTGTGCATGTGCAGTTGCGTGTGCGTGTGTGTGCGTTGTGTTCGTTTGCGTGGAATGTGTGAGTGTGCGTTTCGTGTACCTGTGCGTTTGCATGTTGTGTGTGCGTTTTTGTGTTGGCGTGTGTGTGTGTGTGTGCGTGTGCGTTGGAATGTGGTTGTGCCGTGTGCATGTGCATTTTGCTTTGCGTAGTGCGTGTGTGGTGCGTGTGGTTTCGTGTGCGGTGTGTGTGCGTTTAGTGTGACGTTTTGCGTGGCGTGTGCTTGTGTATGGGCGTGTTCGTTGGTGCGTGTGCTGTGCATGTGCGTGTTCGTGTGCGTGTGTGTGTGCCTGCCCGTGCATGGGCATTGTCATGTGCGTGTGTGGTGCGTGTGCTTGTGCAAGTGTGTTTTGCGCATGTGTGCTTTATGTGTGTGTATTGCGTGTTCTTTGAATGTGCATTTTGCGCGATGCGTGTGTGAGTGCGTGCGTGTGTGGTGTGCATTGCTATGTGTGCATGTGCGTGTGCGTGTTTCAATGTCCATTTGCATGTGCGGGTGCGTGTGCGTTGCCTCTGGATGTGCGGCCTGCGTTGTGGTGCAGGTGCGTTTTTGCTCATAGTGTG
>JAHRHJ020001150.1:0-31494 GCA_019776745.2 Taxus chinensis
ATCGTGGATATATTATATACGAATACATGTCCAACGGGAGTTTGAATGATGTATTGCACCAGATGAATTCCCCCGCAGTTTTAGGATGGGATATCCGTTTCAAGATAGCCATAGGCACAGCTCATGGGCTGTCATACCTTCACAATGACTGCACGCCGGGGATCATACACAGAGATATCAAGCCTAGTAATATACTGCTGGATTCAGAGATGGAACCTCACATTTCAGATTTTGGGATAGCTAAACTCATGGACAAGCCTCTGACTGTTGATTCCTGTTCCTCCTTAGTTATGGGAACTTTTGGCTACATTGCACCTGGTAAGAGTATTGCTTGAGAGATCAATTTTTATGTGGTATGAGTTTTGATATGTTTGTTTTACCTTAGTTTTTCCATTGGGTTTTTGCTGCAGAATGTGTACATACAACCAGAATGAGTAAGAAGATGGACGTTTACAGTTACGGTGTGGTGTTGTTGGAATTAATAACAAGGAAAAAGGCATTGGATTCAACTTTTGCAGAGGGGATGGACATTGTTAGCTGGGTAAAATCAAGCAATGAAGGGGAAGGTGTGGTGATTGATGAAGGGCTTGGAGATCAAGCGGTAGAATCAGTTGTAAAAGAAGAGATATTGGGTATGATAAGGATAGCAATGAAATGTACAGAGGCTAAGGCAGAGGACAGGCCAAGCATGAGACAAGTGATAGAGATGTTGACAGATATGAGGCCCAAGAATTATTCAACTTTCCTGGGGTCTAAGCGGACTGCAATGAAGTCTTACAGTGAGTGAATATGTAGCAGAGACATCAATGGCATGGAGTTATATGTGAATTGGCTGCGTTGATTTGGTGTCCAGCCGGCCAGTGCCATGCCAACTAGGCCATGACAGACTTTATACAACTGCCAAACTTGCCCTGTTTCAGAATATTGGTGTATGACAGACTTCATTTTTTGTTGATTGTTTTAGAGTCAGGGTCTGTGTAGCATATTTCTATGAGGCTATAATAAGCCATTCCTCTGATATCTCATTCACCTCTCTTCTTCCTACCTTTCATCTTTTCAGGCCAAAGCTGTGTGGGTTTCTTCACAACCGTTCAATGTCATGATTCCTCCATGATATTGCTACCAATTGCACCTGAGATGCCAGGTACCCTGGATGAGATGTAAACGCAACATTTCTTTGGAAATACAATTTCATGTGGTAGTTGGTGTGCAATGTATTTGATAGTATTGGTTTGTGTTTGTTTTTGTGATGTGGTCGGATGAAAACCAATGAAAAGGGAAGAATGCAACAAACGTAAAAAGGTGTAAGAAAAGGCAAGTCAGATATATGCATAAAGTTCACATGTTTTTGAAATGTAGAGGATGAAATTTAGAACGTAGTCTCGTCTCTCCAGTCTTTTTATATATACATGTAAATCATTTGACGTGTGTAGCATTCAAATGTAAATGTAGAAGAGACATGCAAGTATGTCATTGAGTCTATTCATGAGACTGCAATGAATGATAATCCCTATTGTTAATAGTTGTCCATACCTTATTGTTTCCTTATCTAGTGTCATACACCGCAAGTTATGTATTGAATTTGCTTATGCCATTTTGTGTGGCATTTGTCAATGATTCTCGCATGTAACAAGAAAAATTGGCAAATGTGTGTAGTTAACTAGGTCCCATGGTAGGTCAGAGTATTTTTTGAAATCAAGAACTACAAAATGCAGCAAGCCAGGGTTTTTAGTTCTAGATGGCAGACAATGTGGGCGTCGTTAACTTGGGATCAAGGAGGTTCGACTATGGGATTATTATTAACAAATTTTAGTTTGTGCATGGTGTTCCAGGGGTTGGATAGAGTTGTTGAAGTACAATCAATTCCAATGTTGGATAGAGTTGTTGAAGTACAATCAATCCCATTTTGAACATGCTTCCAAAGCTTTTTATGTTTTGAGTCAATACCATTTTTTTGTACATTGAAACAAATCATCTGGTGAAATATGTTGTCATAGTCACACTTGTTCTTGGGGTTACATCCTTCTTTGAGCTCCGTGGCATGAATTGAAGCATCAACTTAAGTAAAGATTGGAAATGTAAGAAATGGAAATAAAAGTGTGAAAAAAGATGAAAGTTGGTTAACGTTTTTTATTTAAAACAATTTGAAACAATAATTACAATCTAGCAACGAAAAAATAATTTTGGTAAAACTGTGAGTTCTTCTTGTGTTATTTGTGTTATATGGACATATATCATATCTGAATAACCAACCTGTGGCTAACATAATCTCTTATCATGTCATTTTATGCTTTCAAATGCTTAGCAGGATGGCCTTGGTGCTTTCAATAAGATAGCAATGTATATATAGAACTTAGTGAGTAGTAAATGATCATTGAGTCTTATTGTATGGTTTGGAGGTTGTACCCTCGAAGTGGAAAATTCATTCTACTTGCACATGTTATGATCATTTCTCTATATTTTGGTGTTATATTGCTCTTGATATTCAGATATATGTAAGTAATTTCATTACAAGTGATATCAAAGCTTCGATTTAGCTAGAATTGGGTCGAAACCCTAATTTTGAAAATTTAGTTATATCTCTAGAAAGGTGGTGAATTTTTCTACAACTTTTTTTAGTCAAGTAAGATTCTGTCCAAATTTTAAGATATTTTGACTTAGTTTGCACAAGTAATAGTCATTTTAGGGTTTTTTTATAAATTCGCTCTATAGGATGCTATTTTTAGATTTTTTCTAAGTTTCTTATATTTTCAGAAAGTTTGCCAAAACTTAGCTAGGTATTCTTCTTTGTGTTTCTCTATATTCGTCCAATAACCATATGAAAACCCAAACCCTAAATTCCTATCGTAATCCTTGCATCCCAAGACCCAAACCCTACATCATGAAAGGGAGATCAACTATATGCCAAGGGAAGAGTCAAGCCACTCCAAGAATAACTCCAAATAAGGAAGATGTGGATTTTGATTCTTCATCTTCTAGAGTGTTAGAGGTATTCGACCAACTTCAAGAAAAGGTTAATAATATGGTGAGTAAGGATGACCTCAACCACAATCTTTAAGCACTAGAAGGAAAATTGGAAGGTCACCTTCAAGAACTAGAAGGTAGCTTCAACCAAGGTCTTCAAGCAATGGAGGGTGAAATACAACTGGGGTTTGAATCAATGAGGAAGGAGATGATGTTCACTCTTTCAAGCACGAAGATTTTCATTAATTCCCTTTCAAGTCACACAAGTTCCTCAAGAAATGCACACCAAATCTAAAGCACATCAACCAAGGAGGATCCTATGCACAACTTGATGGATCTTCTAGTGAATGGCGTAACCTTATTCTAAAAGTGGAAATACACATGTTCAATGGCAATGCTCCAATTACCTGGATCAACTAAATGGAGAATTTTTTGGATCTGCATCATGTCCCAATTGGACAAAAGGTGGTAATGGAATCCTTGTATTTATGTAAGGATATTACTTGTATAAATCAGAACATATACAGCAGAATAACATGAGATAACACCAAAATATAGATAAATGATGACAATATGCTCATATAATAGCCTTGCCACTTCGAGGGGGCAACCTTCAATACCACTTCGAGGGGGTAACCTCCAAACCATACAATAACACTCCAATACTCAATATGATCCTTAACTACAACCTTCTAACCTCTATATATACCATTCTAACCTATGGCCAATACTGAGGCCGACCTCCTAAGCATAATAAATCATAAATGAATGATATAATAAGATAAGGGGATGTGTGCCACATGTTGGCATCTCCATCAATACATATACATCATAACATTATATCCCATGTGAACCCATACATATAACTAAGGGGATGTGTGCCACATGTCGGCATCTCCATCAACCCATATACATTATAATATTATATCTCAAGGTACATAGCATTACCTCCCTCTTTGACATGTTTCGTCCCCGAAACATAAGAAGAAGCCATATAATGAGTGTGCTTTAAACTATTGCACACTTGTCGCCAAGCTTGATCATCCAACCACCCATATGGAATCCTATCTTGTGTAGCAGCTTCATCATCAACATCTTCTTCTTCTTCTTCTTCTTTTGATGTTGCTTCTGATTCTGATTATTATTCTTCTTCTTCTTTTTCTTTTTCTTTTTCTTCTTCTTCTTTTGTTGCCCATCTGTCCATGAAAACTTGTTCCAGTTCCTGCAAAGACCAATTAGACTTTTCCTTTTCTAACTCAGAAAAGTAAATCTGTGCAGGGCCACTAATCCACAACTTGAATAACCAAATATCTGATGGTTTAGAGATTTTATCCCTAAATTTATTCCACCATTCTCTAGCATCAATCCTGCCATCCATCAATCCTGCCATCTCCAAAAAAAGCTACCATCCCCATGATACACAAAACTAGGGTTTTAGGAATAGACCCTTTTGATCAAAAAATTTTCTAACCCTTTCGGCTAAAGGTCGGCCAAAAATCAGAAATCACAGAAAATAAAACCCAATTTAATTTTTGAGAGGTTTCCGAAAATGTAAGAAATTTAGGAAAATTCCTCAAATTGCGGCCTGTGGAGCAAAATAGTGAAAAACAATAAAAATGAAATAAATCTGACAAAATAGATCCAATTTTTTTTAAATTTCAATTGTATCACCTTTGAATATCATACCATCAACCCAAAAGAATTTATTTCCTAATTCATCATTATTCAGAAGATATAGATGAAACCATAAAATTAGGGTTTCAACCCTAAAACAGACACAACGTTTGCAAAACAGCTCCAAAAAATCTGAAATTTGGAGGTAAGATCACTTGAACTATGTATCAACTCCCCACAAAAAATATCTAAAAAATTCCAAGTCTATCTTGAGATATAGACGAATCACCAACATTAGGGTTTCATCCCACAAATTGCCCGGATCACTGCTCTGATACCACTTGTAAGGATATTACTTGTATAAATCAGAACATATACAACAGAATAACATGAGATAACACCAAAATATAGATAAATGATGACAATATGCTCATATAATAGCCTTGCCACTTCGAGGGGGCAACCTCTAATACCACTTCGAGGGGGTAACCTCTAAACCATACAATAACACTCCAATACTCAATATGATCCTTAACTACAACCTTCTAACCCCTATATATACCATTCTAACCTATGGCCAATACTGAGACCGACATCCTAAGCATAATAAATCATAAATGAATGATATAATAAGATAAGGGGATGTGTGCCACATGTCGGCATCTCCATCAATACATATACATCATAACATTATATCCCATGTGAACCCATACATATAACTAAGGGGATGTGTGACATATGTCGGCATCTCCATCAACCCATATACATTATAATAGTATATCCCAAGGTACATAGCAATTTAGAACCAAAATAATTCGCATGGTATCATTGGTTGTGCACTCAAAAGAAGGTCTTAATATCACTTGGTCAATTTTTACAAAAGAGTTACAAACACATTATAGTAGTACTGTGGCTGAGAACTACTTTAGCCAATTCAAAAAGTATGGAAAATAGGGCTAGTAAAGGATTATATTTAATAGTTCCATATCCTATCTTTGTGTGTGGATATAATTACACATACCAATCTGAATTATATATTCCTGGGAGCTCTCAAGGATCACATCCAACCTGAGGTATGATTGTTTGATCCATCCAATGTTTCTAATTTTATTATCATGGCATGTAGGGGAGGGGAAAATTTTCTTTCTAATGAAAGGAACACATTCAAAATTCATAACATTCTAGCACAATCATTCCCTCATCCTACTGGATTGACTCTTCAACAAATTGAAGAGAAGTGAGAAAAAGGATTATGTTTCAATTGTGGTAGAAAATACAACAAAGGACATAGATGTATTGAAAAGAAGTTGTTCTACTTGGAGGCCATTGATGATGAAATCAAAGATGAAGAAAAAAGAATTAGAGGCTATGGATGAAATAGGGTTTGGAGATTCACAACCTACTACTTCTTGTTGTGCAATGTCAAGTGTTATTCCCCCGTGAACCCTCGAGGTTAGGGGTCTCTTAAAGGAATATAAAATAACAATATTGATTGACTTATGAAGCACACATAATTTTATCAACAATAAGTTGGTTGCGCATCTAATTTTTTTATTTATCCAACCCCATAATTTTAGGTCATGGTTACAGTTGGAGGTATAATTAGTTGTTCAGGGACATTCCATAGTATTGAATTTGACATGGGAGACTACAAGCTAGATTCCCCTCCTGTTTTCTAGTCCTATGGGTGGAGAAAATATTGTATTGGGAGTTTAATGCCTCACAATCTTGGGAACAACTAAAATGTACTTCCAGGAATTATTCATGCATTTTTGTTCACAAGGAAATATGTTTGAGTTGATAGGGTTGCATGTAAAGTCGCCTCAAAGGGTGAGCTCTCATCAAATGCAGAAAATCAAGTGACCTAAATCACGATCAATTGCAATGGAAGAAAAAAAGTCTCTGGCCTACCTACCACCACATTCTCAAGAGAGGAGGGGAAAATATTCAGATATTGTTGAGGATATGCTAGTAGTCAAGACACCTATGTGAGACACTTTTTGTAAACTCTCCTCCTTTCCAACCACCACCCATCATCTCAACCTTGAAGATCCACCCAAAGGTTCAAGCAATCAAATAATAAAGTGAACACTAGTAGAAGATGGTAATCCATAAGTATCAAATCAAGAGGAAAAATCGTGATGATGCAGCAGAAACGTGGGAGTAGGAAGATTTCTTGTACCCACATCCAAAGATTATCGACATTGATGACTTTGCTTGTGTGAAGCAAAATCCATAAATTGTCAACATTAGGGACGATGTCGTTCTGAAGGGGAGAGGCATGTTATGTCATTGATCCTAGGTCATATATCGGATATGTATAGCCGATTTGTGTCTAACATAATCTCTTATCGTGTCATATCATATGTATTTATGCTTTCATATGCTTAGTACATCGACTTTGGTGCTTTGCATATGATAGTAGGGTATATATAGGAGTTAGTGAGTAGTATATGATCATCATATTGATAACTGGAGTCTTATTGCATGGTTTGAAGGTTTCCCCCTCCAAGTGGCTAACTCAATCTACTTGCACATTGTGATCATTTCTCTATATTTTGGCATTATTTAATGTTATATTGTTGTTGATATTCGGATCTATCTAAGTAATTTCATTACACTTTGTCTTATTTATGGTTGGATACTTATGAGGTGGCTTCATATCCCTTTCTAAGAGAGCTAATATGTGTGTGAATTGTCTCTTTTAAAATTTGAAAAAATAAAATAAAAAGGATATATGCAGAAATAAAACTTTTTTTTTAATTATATTGTAATTCGTAGATATGTATGAGACCTAAAAAACTTGCATATTGATGGTTACATATTGATCTTAGAGAAGATAATAGAATCTATACGTGTAGAAGTAAAATCACAATCAAATATTATATTTTAATTACATGTATATATGTATGAAAAATATGGAAGCATGTACAAAACATGTGAATTATTCAAAAAATCCTCAAAGACATGTAGTCTCGTAGACTACAATGATTGTATAATATGCTTTATTTAAAAATAAAATAAATAAATAAAATGGGTTTTTTCGAAAGGCCTTGGAAACTTTTGTGCAAATGTTATTAGCTATTGTAAAAATTGGGATCTTTATAACAAAACTTAAACATCTATAATAGCATAATAAAAAGCTAGTTTTTTGGTTAGATGTAGCTATAAGTGCCCTAATTTACATATATGCAATTTGATTGAAATTCACCCCAATTGATTCTGAAAAATAGCATTATCTATAAATATTGATTCCTTGAAATGAGGGTAAAAACGTTGCATACTACATTTAAAAAATAAACATCTAAAATAATTGAGAATCAATGGTTTGACTAGAAAAATTCTTCGAACCTGAAAAAGGGAAAAAGGGAACTCCCTACAAAGTTAATAACCGAACACATGCGTTAAGTGTAAACATATACAAATCAAAACTCATCTTTCTTTATCCTTTAATTAAAGTGTTATCCTTCTTAACTGAACATATTTCTTGATTTATTAATATATTTTTTAAATATAAGTTTTCAAGGACGAACCTCTTATTCAAAAAGTGGAAAGTGAAAATCTAGAATATATACTTAGATAAATGGTAATAAAAAATGATTATCTATTAAATTTTAGTATATTTTTCAAAATTATTATTTTAAGTAATAAGGGCATAATTAAAGTGATATTTGTGGAGATAACATATGCACTAGAGGACCGATGTTGGATCCTATGAGAGTGAGAGCCACTACAGACAATGTGTGAAGCCAAAAGCCTAAGTAGAGACCTAGGGGCATGAGAGTCGTGAGATACAGTGTGTCCAACCAAAATCCTGTCACGAGACCTAGGAGTAGAGCTATGAGAGACAATGTGTAAGACCAAAGATCTATAGTTGTACTAGGAGTAGGAATATAAATTGTACAAGAATGAATAGGTAAGCTAACAGAAGAGGTCTCAAATAGAATACCTCGGATTGTGATAACTTGTTGATTATGAATGAACTTAACATATTGGTGAATGGCCAATGGAATATCCCTAAGAGAACATCGCTAAGGGAGACCTAATTGTAAAGAACCAAAGCTAATAGTAGCAGTAACCAAGAATGAAATTGGTGTAGTAACGGAACCAACTGTAATAGGTAGAGTTATGTGCTAATATTGAGGAATAGAATCAAATGTGTGCCTCTTTGTAGAAATGTCAAGAGATTGAAGTAGTGTTAGATAGCATAGATTATCTTTATTGTGTGGATGAACTAAAAAACTATGTATATGTACTTGATTAATAGAGACAAGGACAGACAATATCAGAAACAAGTGTGTCATCTATATCAAAGTCATCGAAAGTGATAATTGGTGTAGGAGATGATGTGCAAGTGACAATACCAATAATTGCATCAAAATAATGATCATATGAGGGTGTTCGTGGCATTGCACAATAGGTATTGTGCACTTCTGAAGTAGATTTTTCATTGTTATGCTTAGAAAATGGATCATTGAAGATTTTTAATTTGGCATTATTGTTGGTTGGCTTCGAAGATTTAATGGGATCATCCAATTAAATCGCATTTGATTCAATAAGGTCTTGAATGATGTGACAAAGTTTGAATTATCGATTAGTTAGGTGACCAATACATCTACGATAATCCTAGTAAGTATTATCATCGAAACTCTTACGTTGGAGCTTTCTCACATTAACCTCAAATGGTAGAGGGAGAGACACGAGATTACACTCAAGACATTATTTCAATACAATGTGTGGGGCATAAGGTAAGTGTGTAAATTTTCGTCGTGCAGGTTGCAATTGTAGCTTAGTGAGTTGAGAAATAACATTGATATTATCCTTAAAAGTAGCCTTAGCATCAGTAGTTTTTTCTTTGAATGTAGATTTGCTTGGAAACTTTACATTAGATGTAGTAAGAGTTCTAACAACGTACTTGAGTTTTTTTATATGTAATAATTTAGCTTCATACTCTTTGAATGTGTTACATAAATGGTCAAATATCAAAATTTGTCAAATATGATTGATTCGTGCAAAGGAGAAAAGTAAGATTTTTTGAAAAGATCTTGTAATTCACTATCATCCAAATATTGCTCATCTTAGTAAGCATGGTCTTGTATCGTAAGACATAATCATTGAAAGGTTTTTTAGATCCTTGTCATATTTTAGATATTTATGTGTAAGAAATCTTGTCCTCAATGTTGATAAGGAATTGTGCCAAAAATTGATTTTCCAAAGTGGTGAAAGAGTGTCACAGAGTGTGTAGGGAGATCATATAACCATTCCAATGCAAAGTCCTTAAGACTTATAGGGAAAGATTGGTGAGTAAGATTTCATGAGAGGCATTTTCAAAACAAGCCACATGGAATGATTGAAGATGTTTTTTTTGTGTCCCCTTTTCCATCATAAATAGGATTTTAAGAAAAAAACCAATAGAGGAAAAGATAAGAAACCAGGGTACAAGTGGATGAAGCAACTGAAGTAAAATCCATAGCACAAAGAAAAGTGGATGCACCTTATTGTAATTGTAAGATTTGATCTTGTAGTGTATGAACAAGGGTTACAAGAGCTTGTGTGCTAGATGAAGAGACATGGAAACCATTATGATTTCATGTAGGATGTGTAGTAACAATAATGGTTGCAGGGAGAGGCATAAAGACATTGTGCAATGAAAACTAGGTCCCCCCAAGGATGTACAAAATATAGATGTAGGAATATTAGATGTCTTTATATGAGATAATGAAGCATGCTTAAATTGATCTCTTGCAATATATAGAATAATATTAATATTAGTGGGATTCTCTCATAAGAAAAGTGTAAGTTGTTGGGACTCATCTTCGGGAAGATCATGAGAATGATTTTCATGGTTATTATTGGAGCCTTCACCTAGATAGGATCAATGTTAATAGTAAAAATACAACATTGGAAAATATATAAGCTAGAATAAGATTGAGTATTATGGAAATTTATTGTATGATCAAAAATATTGAAGGGTGAGAGCCTTGGGTTTCCTCATTGAAAATGTTTGACAATGGGTGTATGAAATGAATCCGAGTGTTATTGGGCATGGATGTCAAAAGAGTATACCCTTGCATTGGGGTTTCATTTTAAATATTCAAGGATGATACGGTTTTGATCATGGGATGAATACCATTATTGCAACCAAAAATAGAATAAACGAGGCCTAGAAGGAAAATCCTAAACAAGATAGCCCTAAGAAGAAACTAGGGTATGGTTGATGAAAAGATCAAGTCACCAGTCAGGTTCACCAAAAAATTTACACCCTTATTAGATTATAATAGATTTACCGAGTCAAGTACATTAAAAGTGTAAGGGGAGATATACGAGGTTATTATAATCAATTAACTTCCAATAATCAATTATGTAATATTATAGCAACACATTAATTCTTGCAACTAATATACACAATATGATATGAGCTTGAAAACATAAGAGGTGATGAGTGCACTTAGCTAATTACAAATGGATATGGGAAGTTATGGGTGTGCAGAGCTGTTAGAACAAGGAGATATGAACATGAGAGTGCTTCATTCTTGGAACTTGTGATTGGAAAGTGACCTAGTGTAGGACCTATACAACTTTGTCCATGACCATCTGTATGGTTTTAACCCTACTCTGCAGTTTTGGACCTACTCTGAATTTAGATTCTGTAACTTTCTGAAACTGTCACCTACCTAGAAATTTTTGTTGATATCAAACCCTGGTTGTCACTCATGTTGTGAAATCTCTGAACATTCTTGAGTGAGATCTCAAACCCTAGTCTATGGGTAGGAGACCCTACTAAAATAAAAATTAGTTGGGTTGAAGTACAATCCTTGCACTTTCAACGTTAGCAACTACTCTAAAGAGGCCTCAAACCACACATTGTTATCCACCTAACATGTGATATATAAATGAATGCAATTAGAATTTGAAATTGATAACTCTTTGACAATGTTTGAATTGAGTTTGGCTCTTGTCTAATACTTGGAATGGTGATGTTTTTATGCTTATAAATAAGATAATTGATTCCTTGACCTAGTATGATGTTTTAGACTTATAGTGATTGTTTCCCTAATGAATGTACATGAAATTTGGTGAGATTTAGGGAGCCTTGGGTGTCTTTTATGAGTGTTGCAAGTGAGTACGTCAATGTAGTGCCATATGATTTCCAGGTTAAAAAGGAGGTGAGTGTTTAACTTGCTTATATAGGGTTCCAAAGGTGAATTATCATAATAAAGGCCAACCTAAGGAAAGTAAATGATCCAACAAAGAATATGAAATTAAAAGACAAAGATGGAAGGATATGTCAGGTCAAAACATTGTACAAGTTAGTCAGGACCAGATATCACAAGCCAACCAAACTATACGTTTTTGCACGCAAGGATGAAAAACATAGCAAATGAAGGTTCATCCTATCAAGTGGAGTTTTTGTATGGATTTTATGTATTTAATTCTCAGAAAATATGACAACATCAGTTTGCATGACTAAGAAAGTTAGATAAGAGACCTCAGGAGTTACTAAGTGGGGATAGAAAGAGCGTGTTTGTAAATCTTAGCAAGAATTGTGTATTGTCAAAGAGTAAATTATTCAATTTGAGTGTCTACACCGCTATAAGTAGTATGTGCACTAGGAGGTGGAAGCTTGGGAGGGATAGACACACAAGAAATATCATGTGTAGATGTAGCAAATTGATGTGTAGCAACCATCGCTTTCTAACTAATAAGGAGCATAGGTATTGGGGCCTCATATGGGATACCCTTGACTATAAAACTTTTTGATTGAAGATAAACTTTACACATAATGCAAGATATGTGACCTATAGTATGAAAAGCACGCAGCTAAGGGAAACCTAAACAATGTTGGTAGTTTTTATGTCAATGTGAATTATTTCGATTGTTTCAATGACTCGCCCATGGAAGTTGCATAAAACCTGTAATAGTAGGGAAAATCACCTATTGACAGGGTGATATTCTTATGTATTTGAGAGGGGAAATTCCTTTGCATGATGGGGTGCTTTGTATTTTTGTTGATTTTAACCTGAAATCATGAAGACATCAAAAATGGGAAAGAGAAAGAAATGAGAATGGTGACAACAAAGGAGGAAAATAAAAACCCATAGCAAAATAAATGCAGAGAGTTACCTGTATAACTAAATTTAAAGATGAATATGGAGTCTCCTCTCTAATATGAGGACAAGAATACAAGTAATAGATGTGTAGGGGATCAAAACCAACTATAAGAACAAAGTCTTCATGGCTCATAGACTATATGGATATGACACAAATTCCACATACAAGGATATACAACACAATGTGTATTTATCAATGCATCACATACAACAAGATAACAATGGAATGTCAATAAATATTTGATAATGAATGGTAAAACATATTTCATAATCATAAAACAATAATATCACAGAATGGTTCTCATTCAATTTACTTGCATTCTTTTATTTATGAGCTTAGGAAAGAATATATACACACGAAGTTACAACAAATTCTCCACTATTGAAAGAGAAGAGAGATATTTTTTGTTACAATTGTTTCACACCTTTTATAGGCACTTACCCCTTCAAGTAGTTAAAAAACTACTTTTAACTTAACTCAAATTATGGCCTAGCTTGTGTTAACATTTAGTTGATCTTACATCATGACTTATTGCAATATTTAATTAATTCAATTAAAAAGTTAATTAATTTTGAGTTTCTTACTTTATACCACCTAGGCCTTATTATATCTTGAACACCATCCCATAACCCTATTGTTCCAAATTGCCATCTTTCTCCACAGATTATGACCAATGCCTTGAGATACTTTAAAGCATATCAATTAAATGAGTCTATATAATACTCAATTAAAGAAGTCGTGTCAAGAATTTATCCTTCAAGTAGAGCCTCAACCCCACCTTTATTCTCAACAAATTCCTTCAAGCAACTACTAGCACCCAAAAGTTAGATGAATTATACAAAGAAGTGAACTTATTCCAGGTGGGGCTCATACTTTATATCATGCTTCTGTAGATTCTTTATAATTGTCCTAAGAGATCCTTGATTTGTTTCTTCTCTTCTCTACTTGTGTCATCTTGGAAACTAAACCATAACATGGCATAATGTTTGCAAAACATGACATGGCTGAATTTTACAGCAACAACTGGTACGTTATGTCCAAGAAAATTGAATGTTTGTAGACCAGCCCCCTCTTTCTGCTAATGGAGCAGCATTAACTCAGCTTATGAAATTCATGTGTTGTCGTAATAATATGTATTCTATTTCTTCGATCCACTTCTTCTTGGTCACAAAGAACACAATAAAAATGCTAGGAGCACCCTAGGAAATACTTGGGTGCACAGCTCAAAAAAGCCGTAGAATTTTTTTTACAAAAGACATAAGACACTTGGAAAATGCACAAAGACTTGTTCCCCATCTTCACAGACTCCCTCGAATTTTTTTGAGGAAATAGACAAAGGGTTACCTAAGGGTGGGATTTCTAATATAGTTTAGGGTAATGTTGGCCCCAATTCTCATAGTCTAAAAAATACATGAATATTTGACTAATTTGTACATAAGGCAATTTCTCTACCATGTGAGGGCACTAATCTATGAATTGCCACTAAGTTATTGTTCGGGGTCATGTTTATATACAGTTCTAGCAAACCCCAAATTGAACATTATGAGAAAATTCCAAAATTTGTGGACCATAAATTGGCATATCACATGAGTTTCAACAGAAGTATTCAAAGCCTCGCATATATGAAATGGATCAGGATACACTCATGAAGGATCCAACATGCAAGTCTTAGTATCAAAAAGCAAATCTAGTTAAAAGAAATTTAAGGAAAAGGAAAATGACATTTTGAAAGTGCCACATATTGTGTTTAGCGCTATTGTCAAACAAAACACCATGGATAGGGAATTGGCCAACAAAATCACAAATGTATGGTGTATTCTAAACAATGTTATGAGCCATATCAGAATCATCAAATGTAATAATATGCCTTAGAGTTGGCATAGTAATAATAGTACTAAACAAATAGTCCAAGGATATCATGGATGGAGGAGGATGTTGAGCTCAATAGGTATGGGCCACTTCGGAATTGGCTTAGAATTGTTATGAGTGAAGGGGTCATAAAAGCTTAATCTCAGTTATCATTGGTAGGTTTCAAGTTGTTGGTGAGATTGTTCCCATTCAAGTCGTGTTGCATCAATAAGATATGGTATAACCTGATGAATATGGACACGTCAATTATTAGAATGACAACACATTATGAAATCACAAAGGTTAGTGGTCAAAAAAAATTCGATGAGGCTGTCTTGTATCAACCTATGAAGCCAGAGGGGAGATTACAAGGTGCACCGAGTAATTGTTTAGCCACAATGAGGTACGATGAAAACCAGGTGCATTTTCGTTGAGGAGATTGTAACTTTAGTATTTTAGGTGACTTGACCAAAAGTAACAGTAGTTGTGCATTAGTTTTGTTATCATTGAGATCATTATTTGAAATTAGGCTTGCCTTAGAACTACGATTAGATGTGTTAAGAGCATAACAACATATTTGAGCATTTACATGTGAATATGCTTACTTTAGCAGTCTTTCAATGTATGACATAAGTGACAAATGAGTGAAATGATGTCAAAGATAATAATCTTACAAAAGGAAAACGAAGGGACCTTGAGAAAACAAATTCTTGGAGCTCAATATTAGCTAGGATGTTGTTCATATTGAAAGCTGATCTCGGTAACAAATAACATAGTCACTTATCGGATCATTGGAGCCTTGTACATTTGGGCATTTGCGCAGGAAGTTATCTCCAATAGTGATGGAGAATTGTGCAACAAATGATAGCCAAAGGGGGTGGTAAGGCTTGAACTAAATGAATAGGAAAGTCCATAAAATGATTGTAAAAAAAACTCTTTGAGGACTTGTAGGAAGAGCTATTAGTAGTAAGTGTATTTGTAAGCATATCTACGCAAACCACATGGAAAGCACAAATCTTCTCTTCATGATTCCTTTCTCCATGATTAGAGGAGGAATATTGTGGCCAACAAAATGATAAGAAAGGGATATAAAATTCCACATTAGGTGCAAGTGGGTTGTGAATGATGATGTGAAGCAAATTGGGCGTAGAATTCATACTTAGAAAGAGGTAGATGGCACCTTGTTGTAATCAGAGATTTTAGCTTGCCAAACTCTGAAACAGGGTTTAAGAGTTGGGCATATTAGCAAAGAATGATGATTGGTTATTATGATGACTTATCTTTAACTTTAAAGCAATTAACAGACTTGTTAGACTATAAAGGACAAGTTTTTGATTTCAAACTTTTTAATACAAGTTAGGTAATATTTTGTATAAAGATGTTGTAATAAGTTTATATTTGATAATGTTTGGATGAATATCCCGAGCATTGATTAACGAGCTTATAATTTTATTTATAAAAAAGGTGTGTGGAAACCATTGTGTTGGTTGACCACATGTGATGTATTATTAAAGAGATGAAAATGTAAAACATAGAGCACGAAAAAAATGAATGATTGAATGAATGAGAGACAAGGAATTGTGTTTGTGATTCTTAGAAAATAACAATTGTAAAAAGAGTCTCAAGAAATTTGTGAATTTAGTCTGTGGAAGTAATTCTAAGGCTGGTCAGGTTACAAGAAGGCGGTGGGCAAGAGAGAGGGGCGTCAGAGGTGTCCTAACCGGGGGTACAGAATACAACATTGGATGGTTCTTGGTTAGGGAAAGGTGAATATACACGGGGTGTATAACATTTTCCTCTCATAGGCAGCCATAGTTTGGTGTCTACTAACTTGTGGATGCGTTGGAATTTTGTATAATAATTTCGGATCATTGTTCTCTTTGTAGTGGAATTTTGGTATTAGAATTCCTTATCCTTGTTCTCTCTCGGTATTGGAATTTATACTGATTACCATCTCAGATAAGTTCTCTCTCTATAAACTATGTAAATTTGGCTGAAAATCTAATGAAAAGAAGTTAATTCTTTTGTTTATTGTGTTAAAAGAGCAAATGGATGTATTATGTTTAATTCGCTATGTATATCTTGAAAATACGTGTTTGTGTTAATAGAAACAATAAATTGCACCGGAACAAATTAATAAAATACGTAATTTCAGATTTGTATGTTCTTATTTTAATGAAGAATTTGTATAAATTAATACATAATAGACTGTATATATGTAATTGACCATACTTAAAGGTATAACATTGCAGTTTAATGGCGTTTTACAGACTATATTAGCTGTTTTCTGAATTTCATATTCGTGTGTGATGTGCTTCCTGTCTTTGATGCCGTGGACCCAAAAGATTCCCTTAGATACGGTTAAATCTGTGTTTCCAAGTCTTCCTCGACACCTAAAGCAATTTGTTATGATGAAGTTCTTTAATGCGAAGTTCGAGGCAATAAAAATGCTCCATGTTACTTCGCTGTGTCAGAGTTTTGCTAGATCTTTACGACCCTTTGCACAGAGCTTTAACCAATCAAAAAGATCCATGTAGTTTTGTCGTGTCGGAACTATACTAGATTTTATTGACTATTGCGAAGTTCTAGCCAATAAGATAGCCCCATGTAACTTCGCAATGTCAGACCTTTGTTAGATACTTCTGAGCGCCGCGAAGCGAAAACCAATGAGATCATTCCATGCTCTTCACAAATTTAGACTTGTGTTAACTTGTATTCTGTCTAATGCGAAAACCGATCCAATAGAATAGTTCCAAGTCTATTCGCATTTTGTGTTGTTAGTCTTTTGTCAGTTTTGACAATTGTTAACCAATAGGTTAATCCACCGATCCTGCTACTTTGTTTAGACTTTGTCAGTTAGTCAAAATGCGAGCCAATAGAACATGTCCACGTTGTTTTGCATATTGTTTGTCTGTCTTAACCGTGTCAGTGTGCGAAAAACGAGCCATTTAGATGACCCCACGTATGTATGGTTTACTGGGCTATTTTCTTTATTAAATGATCTTTTGTCAATTATATTGCACTGTGAAGTGCGAACTAATAGAAAAACATCGCGTATATACTATTTCTCGCAGTATCAGACTTAATCTATTTTTGCCAATGTATTATCGACACCGTCTTGTCCTTTGATCTTCGCAAACCGTCCGGACCCGAATTTGTTTGTGTTTGGGTTAATTCCGCGAGTTGGTGTCTGTAAGGCAAGATTGTTAAGAAAAACCGTGGAATCGTGACACGTGTCTTCATTTCAAAGCCTTCCTTAAACTTATTGCGCCATAATTGTAGTTTTTAAAATTTCTTCACAGTTTTATTAATCAATATACTTGTAATTCGATTTAGTTTGTTAAGTTAAATAGATTATTATATGAAAGTGTATATATCTTTTGTGATTCGACATAGTTTCTTCATTTAAGAATATAAGGATGATAGAAAACGTATCAAAATTCAACAATTTCAGATTTTGCCAACATTTTTTAGAATCTAGTCGAGGAGAAATGTCACGTTTCATTTGGTATCAGAGCTAATTATCCTCATTGAGAGATGTTCTGCTGTTGATTTTGATGACAAGGAAAGTACCATTATTCTGTGAAGTAATATTAGTACTTGATTGTGGTGATTTGTGTCACAAAAAAAAATTGTGTATATACTTAGAATGACAGACAAATTGAATTTGAACGGAATGGATTCACAGAACGACATGAACTACAATGAATTGGAGTGGCAAAACCAGCAATTGGGCAGGGAAGTAAACTATCTTTTTGAGCAATTAGAAACTTTGAAAAGCCAATTTGCAGAAGCTATGATTGATGAAACCGATAAATCTGATAAATCAGATAAAAGTACTAAATTAGAAAAGAAAATAAGAAAGAGAAAGCACTCTTCTTCTGATGATGATTCTATTTCTAATAAAGCAAATGGTTCGTCTGAATCTTCTAGTTCTTCTGATTCTTTTTGTAATGAGCAAGCAAGTTCAAATAAGAAATCTACTAGAAATATCAAAACTTTGCTCAGAAAATAAAAATTGCTTGAATATGTCAGGGGAAGTAGGAACACGAGAATCAAATTGAAACTTGGCTCATCTAGTCTTAGAGAGATATTTTGAACTGCAGAAAACTAGTAAAGCTTAAGCAGATCACAAATAGTTTCCTATCAATTGAAAAATGCTGCCTCTTAACTAGTGGGAAGATACCATTAAGATCTGACAAAACTTTAAGCTCAAGGTTTCATGGAGTAAATTTAAGAAGTTGTTCAAGAAAAAGTATTTATCTGATCATTTCTTGCAACAAAGGCAAAATGGATTCTTTGACTTAAAATAGTGTCTAAAAACGGTGAATGAGTGTAAACAAGCCTTTGAGAACTTGAATATATTTGTGCCCTTTATCTCTGGAACATACAAAGTTAGATTTATAAATGGTCTAAGAGAAGAATATAACGCCGGTGTCTGGTGTGGAAAACCTACTTCGGTAGATGAGGTTGCACAAATAGTTGAACAATTTGAGAAATATAAGACAATAGTTCACCAAAAGAAAGAAGACTATAAGAAGAAGAATTATAATTTTCATTTTAAGGATAGAAAAAATTCATTCAGTGAAAATGTTAAGTGCAAAAATACTCAGATTAAAAATCAACAAAAGAAACAAGAGTTTTTTAAATCTAAACCAGAAGAAGTTAAATGTTGGAATTGTGGAGATAACCACTATGCTAGGGGTTGTCCTCAGAAAATGAAGAGTTGGGATAAAAATAATGATAAAAAACTGATGATAAATCTAAGGAAGGTAACCAAAATATGAAAATTTATACTGCTGTTGATATAGGTATAGTACATAAGCAAGTGTCTCTGATTGAAGTAAACGGGTCTATTAAAAATGCATCCCTTGTTTTCTTGATTGATTCTGGTAGTAGTCATAGTTTTATTTCTCCTTAGTTGAAAAATTGAATTTGTTTTCCAGAAAAATTGAACCAATAGCTGTAGAAATGGGCAATGGGAGGATAATAAGGCAAACAAAAACTTCAGTATAAAATCTAGATTTTCAAATTGACAACATTGTATCTAGTGAATCTTTTTGTGTGCTGAACTTAGGTCAATATGATGCTATTTTAGGGATGACCTGGTTAGAAAAGAACCATGCTCTTATTAACTCTGAAAATAAACAAGTTTGTATTCAAGATCAACATGCAAATACTCACATTTTGCAAGGAACTAAAAGACAACTGACCTTAAAAACTATTTCTGTTATTCAACTTAAAAGAAGTCTTAAAGAAAAATCAAAAGTTTTTTGTGCTTTGATTACTCAAAATGATAATCTTAAGGTAGACATATATGTTCACCCTATAGTCCAAGAATTATGATAATGTCTTTGGACTATAGGTGAAATATATGTCACCTAAGATTATCATTTTGAGTAATCAAAGCACAAAAAAATTTTGATTTTTCTTTAAGACTTCTTTTAAGTTGATAACAAAAAATTAAGTTTCAAAGTTATTGTCTTTTGTTCCTTGCAAAAATACGGAGTACTTGCATATGATCTTGGATACAAACTGTGTATTTCACAGTTAGTTAATGAGAGCAGGGTTATTTTCCAACCATTTTGCCATTCCTAAAATAACATCATATAACCTAATTAAGTACTGAAAGATGCCACTAATACAATGTTACAATTGAAAATTTAGATCTTATATAAATCTCTATTTGCACTTATTATCCTTCCATTCAGAAATTTCTATAGCTATGGTTCAATTTTTTTTTGAAAAAAAAAATTCAAGTTTCAACCAAAGTCAGCGAAGAATTACAACTGTGATACTTACCAGAGAATCAAATAAAGAAAAACAAGGCTTGCTTTTTAATAGGACCATTTTTACTTCAATCGAAGACACTGATATGTACTATAAAGGTATAACAAACAACATAAATTTCATATTTTATTACCTTCTTAGATTCATCATCATTTTCTTATCTCTAGTTTATCCCAACTTCTTCTTTTCTTAGGAAAACATAGCAAAGTGGTTATCTCCCACAATTCCACATTTAACTTCTCTGGTTGAGTAAAATACTCTTGTTCGTTGGGTGATTTCTAATCTGTATGTTATTTTTGGACACTGAACCATTTCATTGAATGAGTTCTTTTTCTATCCTTAAAATGGAACTAGAATTATTTTTCTTGTAGTTTTCTTTCTTTGATGAACCACAGTTTTGTATTTGTTCAAATTGTTCGTAATTGGGCAGCCTCATTATAAAATAGGTTCACGCCAAACATTGCCTTATTCTCTTTCTAACCATTATAATCTAAACAAACTCTATCGTTCCAGAGATTAAAAGACAAAATATATTTAAGTTCTCAAGACCATGTATACTCATTCCAGTCTTTAACATTTTTTTAGCTCAAAGAATTTCATTTTGCTTTTGTTCAAGAAAGATTAGATAAATAATTCTTCTTAAATAAAATTTTAAACTATTCCATGAGACCTTAATGGGATTCAATTTGTAGATTCATGTGCTTCCCACCAGTTTAAGGTTAAGAGCAACATTTTTAAGTTGATAAAGAAAAATATTTTGTTGTTATGCTTAATTTACTAGTTTTCTGCAATTCAAAATATCTCTCTAAGCTAGATGACCAAATTTAAATCTATTCTCATGTTCCTACTTCCCTTGAATATTCAAGTAATTTTATTTTTTGAGATTTTTTTAATATTTTAGTAGAGTTCTTACTTGAATTTGCTTGTTCATTACTAGAAGAATAAGAAGAACTATAAGAATCAAAGGAATCATTTGTATTATGAGGAATAGAATATCTTCTGAAGAAGAAGTATTATTTTTCTTATTTTATTTGTCTGACTTTGAGAATTCCTTCTAATTTAGTAATTTTATTTGATTATTAGACTTATCAACTTATCAATCATAGCTTCTGTAATGACTTTACGTTTATAATGATCAATAAAATAAGTTACTCCTTGCCCAAGTTGGTGCTCCAATTTTTTGTAATACATGTCATTATGTGGAATCCATACATTCAAGCCAATTTTTCTGTCATTCTCTGTGTATATGCACAATTATATTCTTGTAAGAAAATCACCATAATCTTTGTCTGAAAATGGTATATCATTGTCTCAAAATCACAACATAATGTCTCTAATGAGGATAATTAGCTTTGATACCTAAATGAAAGGTAACTTTTCTCCTCGACCAAATCTAATAATTCTGCAAAATATTCTCAAAATGTTGAATTTTGATACGTTTTCTATCATCCTTATATTCTTAAATGAAGAACTATGTCGTCACAAAAAGATATATACACTCATATAATAATCTATTGAAATGAACAAAACTAAATGACAGCAATTAATTACAAGTATATTGAAATAAAACTGTGAAGCAATTTTAAAAACTGACAATTATGGCTAAATAAGTTTAATTAAGGCTTTGAAATGAAGAAATGCGCCGCGATTTGTGGGTCTTTCAATACTGTTTTACGGAACTCATGATTCCAGAATTAAATAAAACTAATAAATTAGGGTTGAAACGTTCGCGAAGACAAGGAAAAAGAATGTGTCAATCAATTCCTTGTAAAGATATCTAAAGGTGACACTGCGAAAACAACATATTATATATGTTCTCTTCGCCATGGGAACACATACGACCGAAGTCTATTAAAATCGTACACTTGGACTTATCGATATCTCAATTTTTGATAAGACACAGTTATTGACAAAGAAACACAATATATGAAAGAACGCTCGCACAGTTTCTATTGGTGTGCATTCTGACCCAAATATGAAAAAGGAATAACATTGAAATCGGTGGTTAATCTTATAGTGACAATTGGTAAACAGAAATGAAAAATAATACTAACATAACGAAATATTGGAAGCTATTCTATTGGTCAGCTTCGCATTGGTCAGAACAAGTCTAACATAAGGCTGAAATCGGTAAAGAACTGGGGGATCTCATTATCTTGCAACTTCGCATGATTGAAGGAATCTGCAAAGCCTGACCATTGCCAAAGTTACATGGGGATATCGGATTGATAGAACTGGGCATAGTCAATTAAGTCTAATAACAGTTTGACACGAAAACCACATGGATCTTTTTGATTGGGCTAAAGCTATGTGAAAGTTAGAAAGGGATTAGTAAACTCGACACAACGAATAAATGAGCATTTACTGTTCAAAAGTCATAGGTTAGATATTGTACGATGGGTGGCGGAAATAAAAAACATAGAATCTAATCGGATAGGGAGCTTGGATGTATGAGCATACAAAAGACAAAAAAACAACGGATAATGACCCTGAACGACAAAAAAAAAGATAATTCAGCTGCAAAAATCAGTAGATTGGCAAGATTACTTAAATATGATAATTACATAATAAAGTCTTATTCTATATTAATTTTAATAGATTTTCTTTTTAACAAAACATACATATCCAAGATTACGTATAGTTCATTAATTTATTTCTGCAATTCATTTTTCTATGAACAAAACGTATTTTCCAAGATATCACATAGCGAATAAAACATAATATAATGCATTGATCTTGTACACACAATAAACAAAAGAATTAACTTCTTTTCATTAGATTTTCCAGCCAAATTACATAGTTTATAGAGAGAGAACTTATCTGCAGATGGTAATTAATCAGGATAATTCCAATACCGCGAGAGCGAACAAGGCTATGGAATTTCTATACCCAATTCCACTACAGAGAACAATGAATCCGAAATTATTATACAAAATTCCACGAATCCCACAAGTTCGTAGCCACCAAAACTATGGTGCTATGAGAGGAAAATGTTTACACCCCGTGTATATTCACCTTTCCCTAACAAGAACATCCAATGTGTATTCTTACCCCCGTGTTAGGGACACCGTCGACGCCACAGAGTCTCTCTTGCCGCCGCCTTCGGTAACGCTGACCAGCCTTTAGAATTACTCCACAGGAACTCTAACATTCACAAATTTCTGAGACTCTTTTATACCAATCTGGGTATAGATAAGGATCACAAACCACAAGTCCTTGTCTTCATTCAGTTAGCAATCATTTTTTTTTCGTGCTCTATGTTTTACATTTCATATTCTTTATATCATTTAGATCAACATGTGCGTTCCAACCAACACAATGGTTTCCACACCTTTTTTTACATCAAAATAAGAATCTTTTAATCACACTAGCTCGGGGATAGTTCATCTTCCAACATTACTCAATAATGATGGTAGAACTCTTTATACAAAACTATTACCTAAACTTGTATTAAAAAGTTTGAAATCTAGACTTGTCTTAATAGTTTAACAAGTCTTATGTTTAAAGATTAGAGATTACGTCAGCCCTTAAGACCAAGTTCAAATCATTTCTGTTGCTAACGAATGCACAAGCTCTTAAGAAACCCGTGTTCATAGTTCTGCAACGCCTAAAATCTTCTGATCACAACAGGTGCCTTCTACCTCTCTAATGCTATGCAATTCTACACACTAATTGCTTCAAACTCCACTTGCACCTAGATGTGAATTGTTATCCGCTTTCTGTGCACATCGAAATTTGTTGACCAATTAATATTCCCTCTTACTGTCATGGAGAAGCGATCATTGAAGAGAAGATTTGTGTTTCCATGTGTCTTGCGTAGATTAGTATTCAAATGAACGTACTTATAATCTCTTTTTACAAGTCTCAAAGAGTTTTATTACAAATCCATTTTATGGACTTTCCTTTTCATTTAGTTCAAGCGCTGTTACCCTTGGCTAGAAGTGCAATTTGTTGCCGAATTCTTCAGCAATGATTGGAGATAACGTCTTGTCCTGAGCCAAATGCCCAAAGGTAACAACCCGGCTCCTGACGCCGATAAGTGACTATGTTATTGTTGAGACAAGATCATGCGTTGTCAAAATCATGAACAAACGTCCTGCTAATATTGAGCTCCAAGATTTGTTTTCTCAAGTCCTCTTTTCCTTTGGTAAGAATTATGTATCTTGACACACTTTGCACTCATTTGATCAACTTATGTATACATCGGAAAGACATGATCGAAGTAGCATATTCACATGTAAACTGCTCAAATATGTTGGTATGCTCTGTAATCGGCACCTCTAATCGTCAGTAAGTTCTAAGGCACGCCTAATTTCAAATAAAAAATCTAAGTGGATAACAAAGATAATGCCAACTACTGGTTACTCTTTGCAGTCAACCTAAACTATAAGGACAATCTCTCAACGAAATTCACATGGTTTTATGGTACTCAATGGTGCTTAAACAATTATGAGTGCAACCTGGTATCTCTCCCTCTGGCTTCATAGGTTGATACCATAGAAAGCCTCCATCGAATGTTGTTGCACTTAAGGCCTTTTGTGAGTATAATAGCCTTGTGTTGGTCCTCATAATTGGACCGTAGTGGTCAGACTGGCTCTCCATGTCCATCTACCATAGCCACACGCACGCATGCTAGACACTTGGAATGGGACAATCTCACACAAACAATTGAACCTACCCCAATGATAAACCCTGCGCTTCAGAGTTTTAAGACCACTTCCTCAGAACAATTCGCTAAATCCAATTTCAGAAGTGCATGCGCTGGATAGCCGATTGAGCTCAACATCCGCTGCACCTCGCTCCAGATGAATAAATCCATGGACTATGTTTAGTGTATATTATTACCACACGCACAAACACCAGAAGGTATTATACATTTGACGAGTTTGAATATGGCTCTAACATTGGTTAGACACACCAGTTTTACATTTGTGTTTGGTTGGCCATATCCCTTTCATGGTGTTTTTGTTTGGACACACACATAGCGCTAAGGACGAACAATGTGGCACTTTCAACTCCCTTTTTCTCTCAGATCTATAAAACAGACATGTGCCATTTGATACTAGACCTTGTGCCGGTATATTGCTTATACCCTCCTTAGTTGTGTTAGTTACTACTTCTCTTGCCTCATGCAGTGCTATGATTTTTTTGTCCACAACTTTTGGATCCTCCTAATTTCAATTTTTTTGCTCCCATTAATAACCCACCGAGTGAAGAATGATTTCTTTTTTCCCATTAGATCAATAGTTTTTGATTGTGTATCCCATACTTGGATTTTATTCAATGTTCATGTAGTCAAGCCGATGGAATCCATAGCAAAGAAGAGAACACTCAAATGTGGCCCGACTTAGGAGAATTCGAGGAGTTGTGACGATGGGAAAAAGCTATTATTAACTAAAATTTTAAGAAGGGCTTGGTTCAATGATGCTAGGTGACTAACCTTTAATTTTGACTTGGGAGCAAGAAGAAGTGGAATCGAAGACATAGAATTACATATTATTCGACAAACACAGGATTTCCTAAGCTGAGTTCCGCGGCTCCATTAGCCAGAAAGAGAAACGAGGGGGGCTGGTATACAAACACATTTCAATTTTCTTGGACCGACGTACCCGTTGTGCTGTTAAATTCAGCAATGTCATGTTTTGCAAACATATGCCCACACCCCGTTAGGTTTAGTTTCAAGATGAACAAAGTAGAGAGAGAAAGAAACCAAATCAAGGATCTCTCTAGAACAAGATAAAGAATCTAAAGGAAGATGATATCAAGTATGAGGCCCCACAGGGATAAGTGTTCACTTCTTCGTATGTAATTCATCCATTTTGCAGGCCCATGCTCCCCAGTAGTTCTTGAAGGAATTTGTTAGAGAATAAAGGTGGGGTTGAGGCTCTACTTGAGGATAACTTCTGACACGCTCACTTATTTCATTGCCCCCCCCCCCACCCCCCAGTATTATATAGGACTCATTTACTTCGCTCTGCCATTTTAAAAGTATTCAAGGCCTTGGTCATCTCTGTGGAGAACAACGACCTGCACTGGCACGCCATAGGGTCTGGGATGGTGGTGTTTGTGCACGCTTAGAAGGCCTGATGTGGTCAGTTATAAAGTAAGAAATCAAATAATTAACTTTTTAATTGAATTAATAATATGGCCATCAGTCTTGATGTGAAGATCAACCTCAAATTCGTTTAACACGAGTAGGCCATTGACAGATTTGAGTTAAGTTAAAAGTAGTTTTTTAACGTCTCGAAGGCGGTAAGTGCCAGACAAGGTGATCGTGAACAATTGTTAAAGAAACACTAATCACTCTCTTCTCTTCATAGTGCGGGGATTTGTCTGATAAGTAATGCGTGACCCCCCCCCCCCCCTGTATCATATTCTTTCCTAAGGCTCATAAATAAAAGAAAATGCAAAGTAAATTTGAAGCGAACCATCGGTCGATATATTGGTTTTATGATTAGCGACCACATACTTTTTACCATTCCAGTTATCAATAATTTATTGACATTCCCTTGTGTGATTGTTGGTTATTTTTGATTTTTTTGTTTGCGGAAAATGCATTGGCATAAATACACAGGTGTGTGGATATACTTTGTATGGGATTTCGTGGTCTGATCCATATAGTCTATGGAGCCCTGAAGATCTGTTTTATAGTTGGTTTTGTTGATTACCTACACATCGTTATTACTGTTTTTGTCACTTATATTAGAGAGGGACTCCATAATTCATCTTTAACTTTAGTCTCTACAGTATCCTGCATTTATTTTGCTATGGGTTGTATTGCTCCTACATCTTGTTGTCAACCACTTCCAGTCTTTCTCTTTCCACGTGTGTGTGCCAGTGTCTTACCTGATTTCAGCGTTACAATACACACACACCCCACACCATACAAGAAAACCACCAGCCACCATCATGCAAAGGAAATCCCCTCGTCCAAATAAAGAAGGAATATCACAATCTGTCAATAGGTGATTTTCCCTTACATATTAAGGCGGGGTTATGCAATTCCATGGGGCGAACGTGTCATGAAACAATCGATAAATAATGTCACAAGTGTCATAAAAAAACTACACCCAAATGTTGTAGGTTCCCTTTAGCTGCGTGCTTTTCATACTTATAGGTCACATTAAGCTGGCGGTGTAAAGCGTTATCTCCATCCAAAGTCTTATAGCAATCGACGGTACTCCTACAGAGCCGCCCATCCCCAACCCAACCCTCAGTTGACCTTATTGGTTGAGAACCGAGGGTGCGTACACACAATTTGACCGTCTACCACAGGATTTTCTGATGTTTTCTAGCTGTGTTTGTGCAGTATCCCCTCCCAGCTCACCTCTAGGTGCACATCAACCTATCTCGTATGCGGTGTTTGCTAGACCACTCAAAATTGAAATAATTTACTCTTTGACCAATCACTTTTCGCTTAAACCCAACACCCTTTCTACTCCCTCTTAGTAACATCCTGATGTATCTTATTACTTTGTAGTACATGCACAGACTGAGGTGTCGTATTTGTCTGAGAGCTTCAAACTACAAAGCATACAAAAAACGATATATAGTGAGTAGCGATGCGCGCTTCAGCGGAGCTTTCGCGCCTCACACGCCAGCAGTGCAAAAACTGTATGGTCAGTTTGGTTGGCTTGTGCTATGTGTGCCCTGACCAACTTGTTACGGTTTTGAACTGACACACGCACCGTCGCGCGCTCTTGTTGTTTAATTCATCTTCTTTGTTGGATCACGACTACTTTGTCCTCGTGTTGGCTTTATATGCATAACACCTACCAAATTCGGAACCCTATATAAACAAAATCAACCTCACCTCTTTTTGGACTATGGAAGATCATATGGCGCGGACACTAATTGACGTACTCTAAGCACAACATAGTGTTAGAAAGACCACCCAAGGCTCCCAACTAAGTTCACCCAAATTTGAATGCTCCCTCACACACTCAATAGAGTGAGCACTACTATAATGTTTGACGCATCCATGACGCAGGTCAAGTGAATCAATGGTATCTTAGTGATGAAAGCGAAAAAATACCCCATCCTTCGAGCATATAGCAAGAGCCAAATCACTAAATTGGACGTATCAATTTTAACTCACGCATCGACACTCATCGTATATATCACATGTTAGGTGGGAATCCGATGTGTGGTTGAGGCGACATGTGTTGTAGAGTAGTGCTGCCGTTGCAAGTGCAAGGATGCTACTGCAAAACACCAACGATTTTTATTTTGCAAGGTCTCCTACCCCAAGACTAGGGTGTTGACGATCCTCGATCAAATGTTCAGAGGTCCTCAAACATGTTTGACAACAAGGTTTGACATCAAACAAATCACAATTTCAGGTCGGAGGGAAGACACTTTGGTCGCAATACAAAATCTAGCATGTCAGCGGAGGAGGTCCAAATTGTACGAGTGGGTTAAAAACTATCCAGGATTGGTGTCATAAATAAGTGTGGTATTAGTCCTACCTAGGGCACTCTTTTTTTAGTCACAAGGTTCAAGAACTCGAAGTTACCCTTACTCATGTTCTACTCCAAGTTCTACAACAGGTGCACACCCATAACTCCCATATCCAATGACAATAGTTTAGGACCGGCAGCTAGTGAATATGATACCTCTTATGTTTGTGTCAAAGGCCCCCATGTGCGCACACGTGGTAACTTATTGTGTACCCAGTAGTTGGTACAAAGATTAATCCCCCCCCCCCGGTGTTATTTATTTCAAGTGAGGGGAGTAGTAGTGGAGGTCGATAATAGTGGGAGAAATAACCCCACCCCACTCTATAGCTCGCCCTTAAATCCTTTTTAGTGTACCTTAACTCACTACTCAGATATAATATTAATAAGGGTTGTAAATTTTTTTGGTGAACTGGCTGGTGAGCTTATCTTTTCATAACCATATTTAGCAGGGCTAGAGTTCTTCTTTTCTCTGCTTGTCTGTAGGAATTTTCCGGATCTAGGCCAGAGGTTATTCGATTTTTGGATGCCGAATAAGGTTTCCTCCATGATCAAACCGCTTCATTCCTTGAATATTTAAATGAAACCACACAGGGGATACTCTGTAAATTCTACTAACACTCGGATATACTCATACACCCGTCCAAAACATTTTCAGAAGTGTCATTCACAAGGATCTACCCTTCAATATACGTCGCGAATGTGCATTGAGAGACACTACCAACAAATTCAGAATACTCAATCTTACTCTAGTACTGATAATTTTCCAATGTGTATTTTCCCAGAACATTGATCCTATCTAGGGTGAGGCGTCATAATAACAATGAAAATCATTCTCGTGATCTCCCGAAGATGAGTCCAACAACGTCACTTTTCCTTCTGAGAGAATCCCAACATATATTCTTCTAAGTTG
Source organism: Taxus chinensis (assembly GCA_019776745.2). Taxonomy (NCBI): domain Eukaryota; kingdom Viridiplantae; phylum Streptophyta; class Pinopsida; order Cupressales; family Taxaceae; genus Taxus; species Taxus chinensis. The sequence continues at coordinate 29,698 of JAHRHJ020001150.1, forward strand.
CACGGATCACCTAAGCATGATTCAGTATCTCATACAGAAACCATCTAAGATTCACTACATATATGGCTTCCGACTACTCCTAGGGGCACCTAAACTTCATTGTACAAGTCTTATGCATCTTATGGCAACCAATACTATTTACTAACATCCTCAAGGCAATCATAGTGGTGCCCTGTCTCTTATCTAGAACACAGTCTTGTAAACCATTGTTCATTACACTAAGATCAAATCTACAATTGCAAATAAGGTGCATCCATTTTCTTGGGACCTATGGATTTTAATAGTTGCTTCATACCCTCTTGCACTTGAAGTGATTTTCTTATCCTGTGATGGAAAAGGGGACACAAAAAAACATCTTTAATAATTCATGGCTGGTTGTTTGAAATGGCCTCTAGTGAATCAAATCACCAATCTCTTCCATATAAGTCTTAAGGACGTTGCCCCTTGGAATGGTTATATGATCTCCTACACAATCGCTACCGCTCTTCACCTATTTGGAAAAATCAAGTTTTGGACCTTCCTTATCACCATGAGGAAAAGATTCGTACACATAAATATCTAAAATATGACAAAGGATTCGAAAAACCCTTTCAAGATTAGTCTTACGATACAAGACAATGCTTATACGATGAAGCAATATTTGGAATGATACCAGCGCGGAATTACAAGATCTTTAAAATAATCTTACTTTTCCGTGCACGAAATAATCATATTTGACAATTTTGATCTTGACCCATTTGGGGTAAAAACATTCAAAAGGAGTATGAAGCTAAATAAGTAACATAAAAAAAACTCAAAGTCCGTGTTAGAACTCTCACTACAATCTATGTAAAAGTACCAAGCAAATCTACATTCAAAGAAAAAAACACTACTGCATGTAAGGCTACTTGTAAGGATAATATCAATGTTATTTCTCAATCACTAAGCTACAATTGCAACTGCACGACGAAAATTTACACATTACCTTATGCCCCAAATTGTATGAATAATGTCTTGAGTGTAATCTCGTGTCTCTCCCTTACCCATTTGAGGTATGTGAGAAAGCTCCAACGTAAGAGTTTCGATGATAATTACCTTACGTAGGATTATCGTAGATGTATGGTCACTAACTAATCGATAATTCCAAAGATTCTGTCACATCATTAAGACCTTATTGAATCAAATGCGATGTAAGTGGATGATCCATTAAATCTTCAGAAGCCCAACCACCAATAATGCCAATTAAAAATCTTCAATATCCATTTTTCTAAGCAAACAATGAAATCTAATTCAGAATGCACAATACCTCTTGTGCAAATGCCACGAACACCTAATATGATCATTATTTTGATTGCAATTCTTGGTATTCACGGCAATCATTCCTACCCCAATATCACGTTCGAGGATTTGAATAGATGACACCACTTGTTTCTGATATTGTCTGTCTTCTGTCTTATTAATCAAGTACATATACATCTTTTTTTTTAGTTCATTCCACACAATAAAGATAATTATGCGATCTAACACTACTTCAATCTTTGAACATTCTACCAAAGAGGCACACAATTTGATTCTATCCTCAATATTACGCACATAACTCTACCTATTACAGTTTGTTCCGTTACTACCCCAATTTCATTCTTGGTACTGCTACTATTAGCTTTGGTTCTTTACAATTAGGTCCCCTTAAGAGGTTATCTAGGATATTCCATTGCCATTCACCAATATGTTAAGTTCATTCAATAACTCAACAAGTTATCACAATCAGAGGTATTATTTGACGACCTCTTCTGTAGCCTACCATCATTCTTGGGGTTT
>JAHRHJ020001151.1:0-31458 GCA_019776745.2 Taxus chinensis
ATTACGCTAGTTAATTAATTCTTATATCTAACCAATGCACTAATTAACGACCTTCCGATTAATCAATTACCCTTTTTATATTTATTAATTATTTCTAATTAATTAAGCCCGCTTTCTATCTAGACTAATTAATTATTATTAATTAATTAGCTTCATCTTTCATTAAGTCAATAAATCATTATTTAGTTTGTTTAATTCCCTTCTATAGTCTAAATCATGCTAATATTCCTCTAAAAATCTTTTATAAGCTTGCACACCTATTAATTAATCACTTTGGTTAATTAATAAACCCCCTTTATCCCCATGAGTCACTAAAGGACAAATTAAACTCTCCTAAAGTTAACTCAACCCTTTCTAAATCCCCCTTATCCACAACTAACTCAACATCTCTATTATCCCACATATAAAGGGATGTAGAGATTCCTCTATCCATTGGGCTATATAAAGAGCCCTCCTCCTACCTTTCCACTTACACTTACATTCCTTGATACACTAAAAGTGAGCATAGAGTAAATACACTATAGCCATTTTTATCATCTTGGAGCATTTCTTTCATTATAAGAGCTAGCTACTCTTCATTTCTTGCATTCATCCATCCAAGTTAGTTTTGAAGTCATGTGGAGATATGTCAAATGGTCTTGTAGCCATGGATTGATCAAGACTCCATTCTTGAAAGACCTTGGATTTCAAGCATAAAAGCTAAACTCCTTTTGATTGCTAAGAGATCTACATAGGTTCAGTTTCATTTTAATTTAGCATTCTAATAAGAGATAGAGTAAGTTAACTGATTAACATGTTAGCTTAAAATATTTTCTTTCATGTTCTAATGCATAGTATTGATGTTAGATAGATTAGTCTTGCTTAAGCTCTTAGCATGATGGTGCATTGAATTTCGATTTAGCTTTGTTTGTAGGAATACTAGGTGTTAGTTATAATTTTCTTAACATAGCTAACTAATGCATGCACACATTTGGCACGCCTAGTGGGACGGGTCCTTAGTCCCTTATACATTCTAGCTCAAATTTTATTGTTATTTCAAATTTTTGGCTAACCCTTGATATACACATATGGAAAATAATGTTCCAATTTCTTAGGATTTTTCTAATATTACATGTGTAGGATCTCATTTTAGAGCTTTAATTCTAATGGGTTGTTGTCAATTTTGAGCTAACATACTAAAATTTGGAGTGTTTTGAGATTTTTGGTGTCTTTTACTAATATTACATGTGTGAAATAATGTTAAATTTCTTATGATTTTGCTAACTTTGCATGTGTTGAGTCTTGTTTAGGGGTTTAATTTTGGGTTGTCAATTTTGAGCTAACATATAAAAAATTTGACCTTTTTGAAATTTTTATGTTAAAATGACGTATTTTTGACATTTTTGTCACCCAGGAAAGGGAGCACACACATCATTTTGTGTGCACACAGAAATAACTCTCACTTGTTTTTTTACACAGGGTGGCACAGGTACACAAATCCTAGCGCAGGCACCCAAAACCATGTGCAGGACACCTTAATAGGGAGCCGAGTGCATAAACATGCCCATGCAAGCCACATGGTGCACACGCCCACACCTTCAACACACTGTACTATCATTTTTTTAGCAGAGGCATCAGGCAGTGTAACACACAAATCCTAGCACATGCATCATTAGCACAATCTTCCAGAAGGCCATAACGTTTTCTCCCAAACTTGAAACGACTCCGTTTTTGTTGTGTTGGAAAGGTATTGAAGAAAATAAACTTAATTGAAACATAAATTTGGGGTTTTGAGTTACCAAAAATTTAAGGTTTTCATTTTTAGTAAAACTAATCATTTCTAACATGTCTAAATGCTTTGGAAAATTTGGTCTTTGATGTTCTGACACCTTGCAAGTTTTATTTTGAATCTAACTTCTATTTTGTAGGGTGTTTTTACATGTTTGATGGTGATTTGACTTGTTTAAAATGGTAATTAAATTTTTTTGCATGTTTAATCATGAGATTAGATTCACTGTATGCTCTTCCCTCGCACCTTTTAGGTGATCTTGGGAATCATAAACAATTTCTATGTCTCTTTTTGTTTTGAAAATTGCTTGTTCTTAAAAGAATGAATGTCAAAGTTGGTTAAAATGAAAAAATATTTCATTTGAACTAAGTTTTTTCCATTTTTTGATTTCATATTTGGATTCTACATCATGTATGCTCTTCTCTTGCATCTTAGGATGATCTTGAGAATCAAAAACGATGTTTTATCCTCTTTTGTGTTTTTGGAAAATTACTAATCCATTGTGCAAGACCTAAAAACGCTTGTCAAAGAAAGGTGGTTTTAAACAAAATTAAACTACTAATTCAGTTTTCATGCAGGTTGCCAAAATGTGTTCAAGAAAACCACATCCAATTTTAAAAAGATAAAAAACACACCACAACCAACACACTATATTTACAGGTTCGGATAAGGGTACATCCCGTCTGCTTAAAACTAGGACATAACCCCTTTGGCATAAGCCTTAAGCTACAACAATGGGGGTGGTCCTAGGAACCCCAAAGTAGTCCACGTAAGAGGGAACCTTGTGGATGAAATGGGAAGTGCTCTGCACAACCTACTTGATTAGTTGTTCCTTGTGAGTTAGCATTACAAGTTGTCTGTATGAAGACCCCAATGAGAGTACATGATGGATGCACTTGTTTCCCACTGTGCTTGAAGGGGTGAACTAAAGCTGAGATACTCCCAAATTAGTCATTGAGTTTTTTGGGTAAATCAAGCTCGCTTAAGACAAAATTTGTAACACCTAGTTGAGAGAACCACCTACGAAGATATCTTTGACCAGGAGCCAACTTTGACCATTTCAAAACAATTTTGAGTTGTGAGCCATTATTCATCACGAAACGTGGGAAGCATTACTTTTTCTTAGTTTTTAACTTTCCTTAATGCGAGGTGAAACTCTACTGAAGTAAGGCCAACATTTTTCACCCCCTATTGATCTACTTCCTTCACTTTATTTTGACACTTTGTTGATTAAAAGAAGAGTGACTACCTTTGCGTTATCAATTGATTGTTTCTACCACTTTTTTGTCCATTTACGCCCATCCATGTTTGTGAGCTGGGTTAGTTAAACATCTAAAGTGTGTGGAGAGTATTTATATCATTGGTAGCCTTTGTGATCTTGATACCCAAGTCAAGATCGTCATCATAGTTAGGCTTGATTCATCACCTTGAACTTCCTCAAAAAGGTTACCTTGTTTATATCGTATCACTACAATTTTGGTATTTACATCTTGTTTCTTGTAAAATTGACCTAAATATATGCATTATAAGGTTACGCTATACACACTTTAACAATTCCTTAGTATACTCTAGATTTTAGTTTGATTCCATTACTAATACCTTGATTTTGAAAAGTGCTATGTGTTGCCACTTGTGTGTGTTATATCAATATCATCTTGATACTAATACCTTACTTTCTCGCATAAAGTTTGGTTAACATATCTTGGTGAAATTGTTGTGTCACTCACAATTGTAACTCACACTTTTTGAGATATAGGTATTAATTGAATTTAAACTTGCTTCTCGTATACCTTGTTAGGATGTCGCATTAACCTTCTAGTTATTACTTATGCCTTGTTCATGTATTTGAACTTGGCATAAGTAGGGACATTTTTTTAATCATCATACAACGCCAAACTACCTTTTTAAAGACAATTTTAGGAAGTAATCCACTTGATTGATTTGTTTTAAAAAACTTTGTGTGATTGTGTCTCATTTGTCACATCGACATATCCATTTTAGACAATCACTTTGATCCATTGATTTTTTATCATTCATTATTCTTTGGTCATTAATTTGGCTTTGTGTTTTGAACTTGCGTGATTGTTCCTTGTGTTTATCCATCTTATAAATTCATTTCTAGGAAAATCTTTTGGGTCTTTGATCCTTTTGATCTTCTTATTTTTGCCTAAGTTCACGATCATTTTTGAACACATCTTTCAAACCTTGGAAAAAACATTCAAGCAACTTTTGCATCAATTGAACATTGGAAATATTTCCTTTGTATCCTTTATGTCGCTAAAATTTTGATCAATCCTTTGGCATTTACGCCTCCAAACCTTGTTGGATTATCAATCTTGAGTCATCACGATATATTTTTTCCTTAGCTTCCCTTTTGGAAAATCACACAAGCATCCCCATATTTATGAAATGTCTAGTTGGTTGTTGTTATGATGCCCAAATCAACATGAAACCTTCTTCACTTTGAAAAAGTTTGATCATACAATTTAGGTCTAGACCTTTGAACCCAACACATGCCAAAAATGACTGATTATCACAAGGTCCCTTATACATATGACAATAAGGAATCAAATTTTTGGTGTTCAAATCAAAGATGCCCATCATGACCAAACCATGTTTGGTTCTTCGTGCTAGAGAACCCATTCAGGTAACCTGTTCCCCACCTTCATCTCATAGTTGGTGGTATGGTTTGGACACTTCTAATCCAAATTATTATTCAAATTCCCCCCACCCTTCTTCTGATTCTAATCCAAACATTTCCTCTTCTTCTAAGGATTCCAATCCAAATATTTCCTCTGACTCTTTTGATGATTCAGATCCAAACTACTATTTAGATTCATCTAAGTCGACTCCTAAGTCACGGTCCTCCCTTCTTTACATGACCTCTATTATCAGTCACCTAAACAATGTTCTCCTCCTCTAAAGATTATTGTTGCCAAAAATTATCTTCATCATTCATCTAATGTGACTCCTACGTCGTGGTCCTCCCTATCTTCATAGGACCCTCTTCATCATACATTTAATATGACTCATACATTGCATTCCTCCCTTTCTTCACAGGACCCCTTTTCACCTCAATGAATTGTTCTTCCTCAATCCAAATCCCTCCAATAAAAAATCTAATGTAATTCTTGAATCACGAGACCCTTATTATTATTCATGTAATGCGATTCTTGAATCATGGTCCTCCTTATCTTTGTAGGACCCTCTTCATCATAAATTTAATAATACTCCTACATCGTGGTCCTTCCTTTCTTCGCATGACCCCTTTTATCAGTAACCTCAATGACGTCTTCTTCCTTTGAAGATACATGTGACTCCAAATCCCTCCAATCAAACATCTAATACAATTATTGAATCGCGGTCCTCTCTTTATTCGTAGGACCCTTATTATTGTTCATCTAATGTGATTCTTGAATTACAGTCCTCCCATTATTCACAGGACCTTCTTCATTAATCAACCCCATGAAGTCTTACTTCTTTGAAAATTCGTGTGAATCAAAGGCCTTCTAGTCAAACATTTAAATTGTTGACCCACGCATCACAATCTGTAGACTTTGGACTTAATCCTACTAGTTTACAAATGATATACCATCATGTAGGTAGGTCCACACCACCTTCTTCTTCTCTCGAGACATCTAGCTCCACATCTTCTTCGTCCCTCACATGTCATATTCTTCTATCAATCATCATCAAACATATTCTAAGTATTCCACATCAATTGAAACTCTTTTTTCCATTTAACCCTTGGTGCTCGATCAAAAACTCAAACCGATTGACCTCTTTCATAATGAAGAAACAATTAGGGCATTTATAGGGTCACATGAAGATATTCCTTTAGAAGATTATGAACAAGTATTCTCTTTAGACTTCAATGTGCCTGCATATTGTGAGGAAAAATTTGATTCATTTTATCAAGAAATAGAGGAAGAGCCTCAAATCATGTAACTTGATCCTCCTCTTATTCTTCCATCTTCACATTCTTCATTACGTGAGGAAATCTCCTAGGTCTTGCATTGACCCATGGCCTATCTTCTCGTCACCTAATCATTCTTTTTCTATCATAATTCTTCAATCACAATCTCTTATGGGGTCAATGCCAAGTATCCCTTCATCTTCTTCTAAGTGTGGGTAACCTTCTAGTAGCCCTCCCTTTGCTATTTGTTGTACATTTTTGAGTAGTTCACTATATTATATTCTTGGGGCACGTATGAACTAAACCCTTGTCTTCTATTTATGGATCACCCCTGGGTAGTCCATCATCTTCTATTCTTGGGCCACATCCTAGTATTCCATCATCTTACATCTATGGGTCACATCCTAGAAGCCCTTCTTCTTCTATTCTTGGGCCACATCCTAGTAGCCCTTCATCTTCTGTCTATGGCTCACCTCCCGGTAGCCCATCTTCTTCAATACTTGGACTAGTATCCTTTTCATCCATCACATTATTCTTCTAAAAAATATTGTGGCAAGCCCACCGCCTTTCCTCTAATTAATTCTAAACATCCACATTCTTCTCTCACTTCTTAGGATCAAACAAGTCAAGCATTAGCTTATAAGAAATCCAGACATGTTATTTATAAAGCTAAGATCAAAAATTTGAAGATCTCTAAACCTCCCAAGAAATCAAATGATTATAAAATTAAAAATCAAATGTTATTCTAGAATACACACCAACGTACCCATCAAGTATGGCACAAAGTGAAAAAACCTATGGATAGGGAACTCAAACTTCCACATACAAAAACCCATGTTTCAAAACAAATCATATTCATTTGTTGACTGTGAACTCACCACAATCATCGAGATCAGGGATATTATCACTCTTGATAAACAAACGTACTTATTATCCCTTATCAAGGAAGTCACACACATCATTGTTGGATCCTATCACATAGAGTGACATTGCTGGTAACCATCAAAAAACTTAAAAAAAAAACATAAAATAGTTAAAAAATACAAAGAAAAAGAGAAAACATTACAAAATTACAAAATCAAAGGTACAAAGATCAAACATTGTAATCAGGTATTGCGTACACATGGATGTTCTTTCTTCCCTTTCTTTCATATTCATCTACAAGTCATCTACCATTTTCATCCCTTTGATGTTATCATGGTTAGCCTATTCACACACATTTTGTGAAATTTATCTCTATGGTATCCATTTGAACTTGGTCTTTTATAACCTTGTTAAATTAAAGAACGAAATGACATCTTAGAGATCCTATCACTATCTACATATAATAAACTTATTGGGAAGAATTTTTGGGTGTATTTGTTAACATTAGCCAATGTCGTCATCAAAATAATTTCCACATACTTCCATCAAGCCATAATTGGTTCTTAACCCCTTGTCAAACAAGAGAGATGAAATAATTTTTAAGAAAGCACAAGAATAAAAATCAATCAATCAAAAAGTAAAAGATAAAAATAAAAAAAAATTGATATATAAATCTCTCTTGGGGTATTTCCAATAATCTCTACCAGGGCTATGGATGCCTGACTGGTAGTAGAGAAATGTTGTGATTAGAATCAAATGCATTTGCATTGGAGCTATGGATGCCTGGCTGACAGTCGGAGTAATGTTCGAATCTCCTTCCACAATCCATTCATAAATCACCTTTCAAACTAAATCATTCCTACACATTGGACTAGTGTCTTCACTTGTTATCTATCAAATATTTCCTTCAAGAGGTAATTAATTTCCATGTGCATACATGGGATCTTGATGAGTAAATAGGTTTAGTATGTTACCAAGTGTTACTTTTTAGACCTTGCTCAAAATATTTCTTTAACGCATTTCTTGTCTCATGATTTTTGCCTTGGGTTAATCACTTTTTCATCGAACGCGTTCTAAATATTTTCATAGAATCCTTTGTTCTTCAGAATCATTTAGAATATCCATGTGTATCAGATGTCCTCTTTTCCATATTTGCAAGAACCTTTGTCCCCCATTAATAAATCAAATTTCTACTTCTTTTATCTCATGTGTTTCTTGGCCAACTTATGCTGGGTGCATCCTTGCTCCCTCAGGATTGAACCTATTTTGTATTGGCCTTGATCCCCCTTCTATCTGTGAATATTTTGTCTTTGAATACTCCCACCTAATCATTGGGGCATATCACATCTTCACTTTCTTGTATGCATGACATTCTTCCCTTGTACATCCCATCTATCGCTAGGGGCATCCATACTTCTTTGTCTTCCTATACATAGCTTCAGAAAAATTATATAAAACCACAAAAAAATTCAAATATGTTTTGAGAAAAATAAAAAACAATTTAAATCATTGTAAAAAACATCGCTCTTTGGTTTTTGCCTAAGATTGTGTGCGACTCGTGGATCATCTTGATCTACCTCCATCAACAAAGCTGGATTTACTTACTATGTCTGTACTCTGGGGCACAAATGAGTTTCCTGGTACTGTTTCATAGTGCACTACACTTTTTCATTGGACCCTAGTGTCCTTCATAATCTTCCCTTACATGTATCCTTGCTTGGGGACCATCATTTTTAACCCTTGTCATTAATTCAAAATAGTGTGGACATCTTCAAACTTGATAACAAAAACATTTTTACATTCCGTTCTCTGACTGTTGTTGGTTGGAATACTATGTCGTATTACATTACATTATCCTATGTTGCAATGAGTTATGCATTTTTTCTTTCTCATATTGCATTGCATTTTATATGTTGCATGAAGTTGGTGTTTTCAACAATGGACAATTGTTTGTAGTATGGCTTTTCATGCCACTCTACTTTTTTCGTATGCTTATATTTTTAATAAGGACCAATGACATAGATATTTGATAATATGAAGAAAATACCATTGTTTTAATGTAAAGAGTGAAATTTAGTTCTTCTCTCTACTCCCCCATATTTCTTATACATCACCCTACTATCAACACTATTCTTCTACTTCACCCGGGGCATCCTGCTCCTCTCCTTTCTTCTATCCATTTCTCACCTTTTTCAATCGTCGATCGTCTTCCTTCATCACCCCATCGACACTCGAGGGGGAATCTCTCACTTATACTAATTTTTCTTCTACCCCTTCAAAATTTTATCTGTCTACTATATTTGAAGTGGTGTCATTTACGCCACCTCAAAGAGGGGAAAATGTAGACACCTATAATTTATTCTGAAAAATTTAAATACTTAAATTGTGCTACTTATCCCCTTTCCCGCAAATTGGTGACATATCATCAATAGTGCTCATCTTTCCTCCTATCATTATTGATTAATTACATGGCATGTTAATTAACTTAATTGTTCTCTTCAAAAAATACTCTAATTAATGACCTTCCGTTAATTAATCCTTCCTTCTATGTAAACTAATTAATTATTATTAATTAATTAGCCTCCCCTTTCATTAAAGTCCAATAAATCATTATTTAGTTGATTTCATTCCCTTCTATAGTCTAAATCATGTTAATATTCCTTAAAAAATCTTTCATAAGCTTACACACCTATTAAGTAATCACTTTGATTAATTAATAAACCCCCTTTATCCACATGAGTCACTAAGGGACAAATTAAACTCTCCTAAAGTTAACTCAACCCTTTCTAAACCCCCCTTATCCATAACTAACTCAACATTTCTATTATCCCACATACAAAGGGATGTAGAAATTCCTCTATCCATTGGGCTATATAAAGAACCCTTCTCCTACCTTTACACTTAGCCATACCTCCTACTTTACCTAATTCTTGAGAAACAAAAGAAAACATATAGTACATACACTATAAGCCTTTTGTCATCCTTAAGCATTTCACCATTATAAGAGCTAAGACTCATCCTTGCATTTCATCCATCTAAACTTTTGGGTCATATGGAAATAATCAAAGTGGTCTTGTAGCCATGATTTGGAATGAGCTTCCATTCCTAATCCCTTGAAGATCAAATAATCAACTTTGATTGTCATGAATCTACCTAGGTTCAATTTAGTTGCTTTGGTGATCTAAAGAGTAGAGGTTTGAATAATTAACATGTTAGTTTGATTTCCATTTCAAATTTTTGATGCAATAATGTTGTCATTCTTAGAGCCTAAAACCATTAGAATCCTATAGAAAATCATGTCTAGATGAATTTATCATAACATTTCCCCTAAACTCCATCATTATGACCTTCAAACCCTACTTTCCATCTATATCGCTCTGAGTGCATAAAACCCAGTTAAGGCAGATGCTGAGCCTACCAATATGCTCAAATTCATTTTCCAAGAACTCTAACTTGACCCAAACCAATGTGATCAAAACTTTTAAAATGATGAGCACCAATGAACATGGTTTAAAGACAGACAATATTATCAGTCACTCACCAGGGTTCACCTTGATTTTGCCATAAGCACCTGATGGCTTTGCACAAAGTTTCACTTTCATACTTACCCTTTTAACAAATCAATATATGATGTCACAGACAAAAAATAGCATCTTTAAATCATTAAGGGATTTACCACCTTACATCATTTATGAAACTCATGACACAAAGAACAACACACATTCCCATACCACTTGTAGTGTCAATATTATACCTTTTGAGTGAAATGAGTACACTGAGACTCTAGATGACCTTTAACAACTTTTGTGACCCCATTCATAGATTCATACACATTATGGACTCATTGATAAACATGACAAATGGCATTTACAACACATGAATTGCCTTACGAAAACATCAAGATTCAGACTTGTCACTAAGAACCTCACAGGTCACAACTCCCTACAACACTACTAAGCATAGACTTTAGAGACTATGGGAACATACTTCATGATTTCAAAACCACTTACATACTTCTTATGACATGAAAATGAGACTCGTGAACATACACAACCAACTCAGACCTACCATACACCATGATGATACAGACTTAGACCATAAAAACTCAGACAAGTACATCCAATCACCTCATATTATGAGATTTTCAAACTTATCATTATGTACATAATAACAACCAAATAGAACCATGAGAACACACTTAGAGACATTGAATGCCATACCTTATGCACATGGAGGAGTCACACATACTGACCAAATTAGTTCCCCCTCATACCAATGCTTCATTTGCATTAATATACCTCTAAGAAGCATAGTGAAGGTATATAAACATCAAGAAGACCTAAAAGAAGGTATTGAAGAGGTCTCTAAGCCTTCTTAGGTACTTGGAAAACTCTAGAATCCACTCTCTTCTAATCAGAACTATGTTTAGAATCTTATTCCATTATCAAACTCTCTAAGGAAGGAACATGGTCTCTCCTTGGTTCCCAAGTCCTTTTAGGACCACTATCATGCATTATCATCCCTTTGAAAGTTACTTTCCTTGCACTTCTAGTCCTTTGAGCCATCTATTTTTGTCTTTAATAAGCATGAAAACAAACTCTTGCCACATGACCAATCTCATTACAATTTGTAGCATACTACTGAAATTTTTCTCTTGAAACCTCCATCTTGACTAGGTGAATCATACAAGAAAACCTAGAAGTGTGACCTTGTTCATTGCAATTATAACATACTATCCTCTTAGAAAATTCACTTATATTGTCTCTCTAAGTCTGAGAGTCTCTAGGAGATCTTCTACACTCTCTATTCCCTATGACCAAATGCATTACAAGTAAAACAATTACCATTGAAATTTTTCGCTCATACCTTGAGGCATTGGGTTTCCTAATAGATCTTGGTTTCACATTGTCCTTGATGAGTGTCTCCTTCTTCTCTTCCTTGATAACAGGGTTCACCTAATTATTTTCTTGAAACAATGAATTCTTGCTTCACTTCCTTACCTTTAGACTCACTCTTTGAAACCCAAACCAAATCTATCATCTTCTGATATTTGTTTCAAGTAGATTCTAGGTATCAACTTTTCTCAAATTTTTGAAAGGGCATAGTCTTCTTTCCAACCTCTAGTAACTCATACCTTAAGAACTTTATATCTTCTTCATTTTTTGAACACAAACTCTCTTTATCTTGCAAATTTGAAACAATATACTTTAAATTTTCCTCTAACAATTTGATTGAGTCACTTTTTTTGGTAGATTCAGACACATATTATTCATCTAGATTATGAAACTAATTTTCATATTCCTTGATTTGTAAACTCATATTTTGGTTCTCTTTTCAGCATGCTTTAGTTCTCTTTTGATGCTCTCAAAATCATCTTTGTTATCCTCATCATTTCATAAGAATAGATATGAAATAACCTAAAATAAAATATCCTAACAAAGAAGAGCCATCACTGGAAGACCTCATAGCTTCTTTAGTCATGAAAAATGCCTCATTTCTAATATCCTCATAATCATATTCAGATTCAAAATCTAAAACACCACTGCTAGCATCGGAACAAACAATCATCCTTATTTGTGTATAAACTTTTCTTATCCTTCTTCTTGTAGTTAAACCTCTTAAATTTTTCTTACCTTTACCAAACTTGTGATCCTTCTTTTTAGGTTCAGCCTCATGATCCTAATCATCATCCTCCTTCTCATGCCTATGAGGAAACTTGGCAGAAAAATGTCCTACTTCACCACAATTAAAACACTTGAATGGAATTTTACCACTATACTTACCAGATCCATGCTTCAATCTTCTAGCCACCATAGCAAAGAGCTCTTCATCTTCAATTCAAGAGTGGCATCATCATCCTTTACCTTCTTGCATTTAGCTTTCATTTCTAATTTGAATGTAACTTCTTTCTTAACTGATTTAGAGTCACCTATCCTCATTTCATAGGTTGTCAAAGTGTCATGGAACTCATCCAATTTCAAGGTAGTTAGATCATTTACTTCTTCAATAGCAGATACTTTGGAATCAAATATAGAATTCAGTGACCTCAAAACATTTTTAACAACAAATTATTCTTTCACATCTTCTCCTAACCCTTTCATGTTATTGACAACTTTATCAACTCTAAGAAGATATGTAGGAATGGATTCATTATCACTCATCTTAAGACCTTCAAACTAATTTCTAAAGGTTTGGAGTTTTTAATTTTTACCTTTGTGTCACCTTCATATAGAACTTGCAGTTTTTCACCATGCTTCCTTTTTTGATTTGCAATGCATCACTTTTCCCATCTCTAATTCTCCAAGGATAATTATGATGGCATTAAAATATTTTGAATTATTGGTGTAATCCCTCTTTTCATCCTCAGTAGTTAGAGGGGTGGCAGGAGGAGTATAGTCATTATCCATAGCATACCAAACATCAAACCCTTGATCCATGATATATTACTTCATCCTCAAGCTCCAAAAATCATAATTCACTCCATCAAACATTGGTGCCTTTCCAATGACTGTATTGCTCACCATATTGTGCTTCAAGGATCTCCTTTCAAGTTGTTAAACTTCTCTAAAAGGACCTTCTCTGATACGAATTGTTATAATAACAATGGACTGAGAGGGGGTGAATCATTCATTACAAAAATTTAAATTCATTTCAAATTTACTTATTCAAATAATCACAAACATTCAACCATTTATATATGTGTGCATACAATCAATTATCACATGTGCAAGAAACCATAAGCAAGATATTAACACAAGACACAAGATATAAGTGGGAAACCCTCAAGGGGAAGAAAACCCACTGAAACAAAATCCTTATATTGATATGTTTCAAATTTAGTGAGGCACCAACCCCACAAGGAGCACCAACCCCTAGTTTAGTAGAGCTACAACCCTACAAGGAGCATCAACCCCTAATTTTGTGAAGCACCAACTCCACAAGGAGGCTACAACCCCCCAAGATGATCAAGCACCCACTCAACCACCTTATGATGTTTTGATCTCTGATTTTTGTACCACAACTGATGGATACCACTAGTTCAACTCACACTTCTTCAAACCCTTACACAAACCCTAGGTCTTCAATATCTCACATACAATCACTTTCTTCACTTTTCAAGCTTCAAAAAAATGCACACATGAAAACATGATTCCTGATCTTCCTTGACCTATCACACACCTGATCTTATCTCAATTCATGCTCACACACCTACAAAACAACTTCACCTAGGTCACACTTCTTGCACACAACCAACTAGCTTCAAAAAGCACCTAAAAAATGCTTTTATAAGCTCCTTTTCATTTCAAATTCAAAAAAAAACTTTTCCTCCTTTGGCTCAACCCATGCATCATAAAAAAACATCCAAAATTAAAATTATAACATTCACAAGTGACCCAAGTAGGTCGGCCTAGCCAAAATCATCATTACATGCTCCAAAAATGACTTAAATCCCCATGGGCACAAAGAGAAAAATGCCCTAACATCAAAACCATACTTATTCATGACCCATAAATCACCACACATGTTTAAATTAACATTTAAACATCATAAATGGTCATAATTTATCTCAACCAATCATATTATTTCATTTAATGGGCCCAGTGTTCTTTGTTCTTCTCAAAACAATTGTTTCCCACACCCTTCAGGAACCTAAGAACATTTTTATGCCACTATATCACTCCAAAAACATCAAAAATATGTCATGTAACCACTCAATGGAAATTATAGAACCTGTAGAACACTTATAATAATGTTATAGGTCATGAAACAATCACCTGCTCAAACCTCAACCACTTTTGTCTTCACCAAATCACCTTGCCCAAAACGTTGTTTTCAAATATCATTCTAGTTAACACCTTTCTAGGAACAATAAAGACAAATAAATAGATTTACTAGATGTAAAATTCATCCCTATTCACATTACATGTTATATCAAGCCTCACCTAATCCATCTCATGCTTCAAACAACTCAAAACTTTCAACAGATCATGTCCTGTCCTACACTGGCAAAAATATTCTTGTCCAAAAACTGACCTGGAAACCTTATAAATATAATCATCATGATAATAATCATATAAATGTAAATATATCTTAATTCTCTTTCCAACACAACTTTAATCACCTCTTAAATCCACCTGTAGCTCTAGTTATGCTCACTTTACTGAACACTACTTTTTATGGCCTCAAAACTACCCTTTGACCTGTCAACCTGAATGGAGCTCATTTGACCATGTACCTGCATTCAAAATGTCTTAAAACCTATTTTTAAATCAATAAAAACTCACATAAATTCCACAATGTCAATTTAGCATGCAACTCCTTTGGACAACCTTGTCCCAAAACACTCTTCTTTAGAAACTGACCTGTTTGAGTGGGGCCCACTCATCACCATGACCTCTACCATACCTTTTTATGGAAATATTAAGGAGTTCCTATACATGTTAAAATAATAATCCATACACTAGGAAGAAATTATTTGGCCACTTAGGAAACAATTTCTTGCATACCGCTTTCAAGTTAGGGTTTCAAACTCATAAAAAGTTGTTTACCTTCTTAACATTCGTTCATAAAATGTGACGATGAAATGACCTCATTATTTTTGTGAAACATTATAGAATCAATATCGAAACATCTATGAAATCCACAAGGTCCCATATAAATCACACAATTTAGGGTGAGCATCAGAATATCAAATTTGAGCTAGAAATGTACTAGTTCTTAACCCTATCTCACCAAAACTGACATATCTTGCAAAATTCAAAAACATACCTGGTACACCATGATATACCTAAATAAATGCATTACATGATATCATATAGCTCCATACCTCAATCTCATACCTCCTAACATGCATACCTGCTCCAAATGAGCACCTGAAACATAGCCAATCACCTTTATCTGCACTATGCACCTGATGTGAGTGAAAAAGAACTCTCCAAAAATTCTATCCATCATGAGAAAATTATTCTCAAGAAACCAATAAGCTCATACCACCATGCAACATCATCTAGGCAGTTGAATGGGCTTACAAGAGAAAGTTGTCCTCACTAAATCTCTGTGTATCATCGTGAACTCATCTTAAACATCATCTGAACATACTCCATCATTCTATTTATCATTAATATGGTTTTGAATCAATGATAACACCTATAGGACCACATACCAACATTATTTTTCACTCATGAACCTCTTGACATTGTGTGAAAAGAAAAGACATGCTTTAATATTCACTATTGCCAAGGGACACATCAAGTTCATTCATTGGATATGTATCGGTATAGAACATTGGTGTATCAAAATAGAATCACAAATTGATCTGTACTTATCTTTCATCCATAGCTCGAGTTAAGAGTTCAAGACTGAGTTGAGTATCATCTATTTCTTTTGCAACCTTCAAGATGTCTTCAACCGATGGTTCTTCTTAATTTTCCATAGACTCATCATCACCCTCATTGAAAAAATATCTGCATTGTGATTCTGGGATATGGTTGAGAATCTAATCCATACATGCCCATGATTCATTGAAAACATCCCCATTCACTTATTCCATGCTTTATGTTGCCCAAGGTTCACTTTCTTGCAGGAACATGCATACTTGATTCATGAAACCTTCTGATAAGGATAAGAGGTTACTGCTTCATGGGAAGGGAACTCCCTCGAGTTCAAAATCCATATCATCCACTTGAGGGGAAAAATGGGACCATGTCAGGGTGGAAGTATGAGAATAATTTTCAATTCTATCTTGATCATTCATTATGAAATCCTCTTGCTCACATGGAAAATCAAAAACTTCATACTCACAGTGATGATCATTCTGATCCCTAGGTAAGAAGAGGTTTTACTTGAACTATTCATTCTCCTAAAATTCAAAAGGAAGTGGGATTCTTCCATTCAATCATCCATGATTGAATCAGGAAGGGAATTTGATTCCTCAAATATCTCTCATTTCTTCATTCAACATTTCAACCTCACTTGAAGAATCAAAATAGGAAGGTAGATTGTCTATGCACCATTTTGAATTCATCCTAGTGAGTCTAGGATACATGATGCAAAACAAATCTCTTGAAATTATTCACATATCTCCACTCCATCATTAATTAGAAAGATCAAAATTTGAAAGGATATTATTACATGATTACCTCTAACTGGTCATTTTGTGCTTCTCCATTGTTGAGTTGAATCATCAGGAAAGCATTGAATCATTCATCTTACAACAAGGATCATTCCTCTCTTGAATCCATTGTATCCTCCAATGGGATGTTTCTTGATCCAAAAATAATTGATGAATGGTGGTTTTATCTCCATATTTTCTATTTCATCCTCCATGATGTTGATTTGGTTATCGACATAAGGTTCAAGGATAAGATCTTCTTCAAGAGCATATAATTATATTCCAGGTATGAACACCTCATTTAAGTGCAGATAATCATATGGCATACTTCTTGAGTTTCTTCATTGTTTAACAACACTGAAGTGCTTCAAGGTGTCACATACCTTCTTTGCATAGAGCTAAAGCATGCCTCTAAATTTCATGATAGGATTCAGGATCAGAATTTCCTTCTATTATGCTCTAAATCCTTTCCACTTATTCTATTTTCAAAATGTCACATTTCTTCATCACCGCATGCAAGGAAGTTCATCTAGAGAGTGGAAGAAGAAAGGAAATTGTTCTTAATTTTATAGTGAGTTGTGTGGGGTTGCACAAAATCATTCTTCAGTAGATCTTGCACCACCTTGTCATTCATCCTCCTCCATAGTGTTGGTTTGATTTTCATCTAGAATGCTCAAGGATGGGATATATTCTTTGGCAGATGTTCAAGAACCTTTCAGGGATGAATACCCTATAGTATGAATGATCCTTCGGGATATTACTTCCATAGGAAAAATCTCTCTTATTCTTCTTCCTTACTATGGGTTGATTCAAGTTGCTCGTACATCTCTTACAAGCCTTCAGTACATCCTTCAGAATTTCAAGGTAGATTTAGGGACTATAATTTCCTTATATAGTGTTTATGATTCTTTCCATATACTCAATTTTTAAGGCTGTCCATTTTGTCATTTCTATATGCGAGGAAATCATCCCAAGGGAGGATGATGAAAGACATGGCTCCAAGATTTTTGATTCAATTATGCATGATTGAGAGTATTACCTTTGGCATATTCTTGAGCTTCACACATTATATTGTATTTCTTGTGAATCTTTTTCAATAGGATCCCTACTTTGTTTTTCATTTGAAAATTTCTATTTTCTATCATTTGTCCTAATTGCAAGGTTATTGCTTGAAGTAAGAGACCATGTTTGTTGTTATTAAATTCCATTTTTTTGCAAGAATTAGTTCTGAACCATGGTTGATTGACCATATTATTTTCTCAGTCCAAGATCTTATTCTTCTTCTTCACTGTCACTCATTGGTACTTTCACTTTAATATGGGAATTTATTCATTGTGATGCGGGAAATGAACGTGACAGGGGTTTCGTTCCTTAATTGATTCACCTTCAAAAATGATTCTTCTTGTGAAATATGTATTTTTTTTGTTTTTTGAATATATACTTTTTTTTGTATTTTTTTGGGAAGAGATTCTTTTTAGGTGCACTTGGGAAAATATCTCCCCAATTGATTCACCAAAAAAATGTTGGTGAGGACAAAAATTTGGTATGGATAAATTAGGTGTCTCCACCAATGTTCACTGTGGCTACGCCCCTCTGCATTAAATGGTAAAACTCCCATTATTGAAATTAAAATAATTCTAATCCTAATCTAAATATTGTGGGTGGCCAAATTGGTTAGGGATCACACATGGACACTCCACTAAACTTGTGGAAAAGTTCTTGTATGAGGTACAAGTGGAGGAAATTACAGAAATGGGGGGAGAATGAGGGAAATTAGGAAACGATGAATATTACTATTACTAGAGTAGATTGCAAAGATCTCACACCTAGTAACCGGAGTATTTCAAGCATTCAATATAGAGGAAAGCACAATGAAGCCACCTAGTGAGATGGAAAAACCTGAAACACCAAGTTCTCAGATTCATCTACCGAAGATACAAATATATTTCATCACTATGCTTGTAGAGTGCATAAAAGAGGGAAATGGAAGAAACATGAGATGCATATAACAACTATGCTTATTGTCGTCAACGATGAGAGGAAACCATGCATACAAAGCTACAAAAATTCATGCATCTTGGAAAGCAAAAACTCTATTCCCTAATTGACATTTACACAAGTTGTAAAAAGCAAAGGGGAAAGAAGAAAAGAATGTAGAAGAAAATGTATATTTATTTCATGTATATTAATGACACAAAGTATAACAACATATTACAATCCACTATTGCTACAAAGTACAAAATATTCAAGATGTAATATTTTAGGATCCATGAGAATGGAGAAGCCATCCCAATTTATAGCAATGTGAATTGATTCTTCACATACCCCCCACATGAATTTTTGTTTTCTCATTCAATTCGTGAAATTTCACCTTTCATAGGATGTGAAAAATAAGTTCCCTTTTTTTATAGATTAAAGGGACTTTTATGATGTTCCTTTATGAAGTCACTTAAGTGAATGAGATGAAATAACAATGAATGTTTCCCAATGAAGAATTAGAAATGGGAGAGAATGAATAGGGAGAAAGTGAGAAGGAAGGAAAATACTGCCACATCAGATGAACAAACCTCCTGCCATAAGATTAACGTTATTGAATTCATGCCTCCTAATGATGGAAAATCTTTGGGGCGGGTTTCTTTTTTCTTGGATTCCTTGACAAATTAAGCTATCCTAGCTGTCATCTTATCTTCCCTTGGAATAAAAATGCAAACAAACACCTTGTTCCATGTCTTGGAGACACCACTAATCCTTTTACATTGATGAATCCATTCTTCACGATCCATTGCAATTGTACAACAATGCAACTCCTGATGTCGGCCAGGGACTCTAAATTGTCTTTATTGAAGGAAAGAGAGTCACCCACCTCCTTCTTAACCATCTCTTGAAATGCAATGATGATTTCCTCATGAATGATGAGTCTTCAGTGAGTGGAAGGAACTCAAACCTTTAAACATAATAGTAGAATTCATTCAAGATTCCAGAAACCTGACACATGTTGGAGTCCAATTCAGATAGGCCCTTTTGAGCATTGCATACCATGCATCCATGATGTGGATCCTAAACTTGGGACAAGTCTTCAGTAATTGATGCAAAACAATTCCTTTACTCATGAGGGCGTGAGAGTCAAAAGAACTCATTTCAAATACCAATGGGAGTGTCTCATCCAAACGACTGACCTCTTTTGCAAGTTCCTCCTTCATCTTGTTTACTTTAGGAGAATGTTACACAGAGCATATTGGATGAGAGAAATGATGTCCAGAAATAATGCCTTGCCTTGCTTTATAATATCCTCAATCCACTTTTCATAGGATTTTCCCCACATCATGTATTCATGTTCTTTCTTGATTTCCTTGGGGTCGATACTACTGATTGGAGGGATATATTTGATTATAAGGGGAGATGTTGATTCATACAACCCATGAAGAAGGGTTGAATATAAGCACTGAGAGCTTTTACCTGTCCCTCCAATTGCACAATGGTTTTCTTGTATTCTTCATTTCAAGAAAGAATATGAGAGGTGGTTTTTTTGAATAGGTGAATGTCACCTTGGTGAGAAGATTTACCCAATGAGATGTGGGTCAACTCATAATCAGTACTGGAGTCATTTCTTCAATGGGCTTGTCATTCCTAAGGCCATGACAACTTCAACATACTGGTTACCCTGAGGTACCACTGAAGAAGTGGGAAGCTTATCTGAGCCTTATTTCTTCACTTGGGTTTCAACATTCCATGTATATTTCCATGATACTGTGAATGGAATAGAAATGAGTTGCGTTGTTCTTGGCCCAATCTTGAGCACTTCTTGAATCCATGGAAACAACTCTTCTGAGAGCTACCACAATGTCGTTCACGAGAGTGCTTCCAGAAGCTTTCCATGGGGCCAGTCTCTTGATCACCTTGAGAAAACATATTTTGATGTTGGTCTAAAGAGGAGGATACTACTACGAGATTATCTCTTCTTGTCCTGATAAGCTCAATTCGACCAATCTCCTTGGCTCACTTAACCAGCTCTTCAAAATCATAAAGCTCACTGATGAGGCTTATTTAAAACCAAATCACGAAGAGGACACTAGGTGATCTTGACCGAAAAAAATTGAACTTCATGGTGGAAAAAAACAACAATATATGTTGTTACGGAGATTGCAAAAACTTTTTGTACTCATGGACTGAAAACTTGTTATTTTTGGAAATTAGGTCCTAAGAGCTGCTATTTTGGGGAAAGTGTTTCTTTTTCATCTTGTTATCAGCACCAAGGTGTTTACATAACATTCAAAGCATTGTCCACAGATATTTTGGGGTCAATTCCAAGCAATTTCAATTTTTTGAAAGTTGCTATTTTCTTTCTTTCTTTTTTTTGTTTTACTTTTTGACTTTTTTGACCCACGTGCCCTAGTTTCAAGTTTGTATGATTTTCATTCTTCTTTCTTCTGGAAGGGGTTTTTCCATTTTTGCGAAACTTACTAAAAATGGAAAGTGTGCTAACCAGTAGCACTTAATATTTTTATAAATCTAAACTTCTAATCATGTCATATTGATGAAAAAACTTTGGATTCGTTCTAGGTTTTTGATTCTTCAGCCTCTGTTCAAAATTTTCAAGTCAAACTCGGCTTCTCGGATTGACAGAAAATGAAGGAAGAACACCTAGGGCAGAAAATTTCAAATGGATCCCATTAAAAAAATCAAGGAATGATATTTTGAGATTTGGTTTTTTCAGCTTCAAGGTGTTTAGATGAGGAATATTTTCCCAAAATTTCACGTGAAGATTCGATGTATGGTTTAGGGAGAGTAATATAAGTTCTTGGTTTTTGGACCTTAGGGTTTCCAAGTAGCAGTCACATAGATCATGGATTTTTCTTAGAATACTTGATAATATTTCACGTTAGAGCAATAGTATGGAATGATGGAAGAAATGGTGTTGAAGGTGATATGTGAAAGGTGTGGAAATAGCAATAAATGTAAGGTGAGGAAGTATTTCATAGTAGTTGGAGCTTTCACAGGATGTGCATGAAGGAAGCAAGGAAGAAGCTGGAAGTAACACATAAATGAACAAATTTACATATTTTAATGAAATTGGAAGGAGTCACAATTTATTTTCCCAACCATCACCAAGGGATTGGGAAATTTTGTGTAAAATAAATTTCCCCCATCTCTATTGGGCCAAGTGTCACAGTGTTAATTTGCAGTTGAGGACGTGAGAGGGGGGTTTAAGAAAAATAACACTTTTAACACTTTTGGGGGGCATATGGGTGACTAAGAGATTAAATGAGAGGGATGGGGATTTTTGTGTCCCGAACCACTTCCAAAATATTTGGTGCACATGGTACAATAAAAATTCACCCTCATCCTTGACTTGACAAGTGGCAGAGCATGATTTGTTGAGGCAGAGAGGTGAGAGGGCTAGAAAAATGTGCACAGGGGCTTACGGTTTGCAAAAGGAGCTTAAAATGGGCCATATTAAGAGTCTAGGGGATTAAGTGGGGGGATGGGTGAATTTTATTACACCATCCATAACCAAATCCTTGGGATGAACTTGGTGTAACAAAAGTGTACGCTATTCTTCCCATTGGTTTAAATTTCAATGTAAAATCTGACTAACTCCTTTAGTTGTACCTTGGGGAACTGCCCATCGAAGACAATAACTTGAGATCCTAGAAGGATTTTTTAATGCTAATTTTATATGAATCCACCTAAAAATGGAACTTTTGTATCTAATATTGGGGGTATCATGCTCTTGATTATGACATCCTGAAACTCCTTGAAAAATAGGCTTTTTGTTATGGTTCCAAGGTTGTACAAGTCCAAAAACATGTTGTAAGGATAGAGTGCTGCCTAGAGTGTTGTGAAAAATATGAAACAACTATCTTGTAGGGCTCTGGATTATATTTATGATGATATTATTTTAGGCTCCTAACTCCTCACAAAACTCTCGTAATTTCTTCCCAAAGCTCAGTTGTTGTTTTGGCACTGTGCACTACTTAAGCCTCTAAGACCCACTTTTGTTTGAAACTCTTCTCCAAAACTTCTGGATCTTCCCAAAATCTTCCAAAAAAGGTTTTTTTTTTTCATATCTCTGATACACCTTCATGATTATTTTATACCTTTCATTCAGTTCAGGGGGTGCGTACAAGCCTCAGGGAGACCAGAAAATGACTTTCCCAAACTTGTCAAAAAGTTTGTCTTGATGGATATTGCATTGGAAGTACTTGGACTGACTGGATACCCCTAAATCACCTATGGTCACATTGACACAACACATTGGAATTCCTAGAGAGAGGGGATAGTACTGAATTAGGGATTAGGGTGATATGAAGGAGGACTCTGAATGACCTTTGAGTGAAAACATTTCGCGTGGGGTATGGTTATCATGCTTTCAGATGTGAATTTTTCCCTTGGAAAAAATCATGACAACACGGACCTAAAGGATCATGCTATATCATTTGAATATGTTTGTAAGTGTGTTTTAATGTTGTGTATGATTGAAATTAATGGTCTTAGCTGACCTGTGGTTGTTTATGACAAGAGTCATGTATAAAAGTAAGGTGTATCAGCTCATTTGAGATAGGTTTGTGGGATGAAGATGAGAGCAAATAAGAAGATAAGTTATAGAGTGTTTAAAGGGCTCAAGGGTATATAAAATAAGAGGATGAGAAGCTAATAAGGGAAAATAAGAAGGAGATATAGGTCACTTGACCTAAACAACACATGTTGGTGTATGTATGAGCAAAGAATGAGAGGCAAATTTCTTGAGAAGGTTTTGAATGTATGAGCTGAACTAGTTATCACAATCAGTTATTGGAGTAACAAGTATTTTTAAGTGATATTCATATTCATATGGTTGAGTTGCCGCTTGATCATATTAGGGGGTTGTATCCTCTTAGTAAGGTTAGTGCCTTAATAAATAGGTGTGGGTGCTTGTTGTGGGGTTGGTGGTCCTCTTGAAGTGGGTGCTTCACTAAATTCCTTTGTGTTGTGTAATATATGCAAAGGTTCAATGGATTTTTCTTCCCCGTGAGGGTTTCCAATGTGTTGGTTTTCAAAAAAGGACTTTTTCGAAGAGCAACAGTCAGGGGACAAGAAGTCCCTCCTCTTTAATGGGAGAGGTTCCCTTATTCTAAAACGAACTTATTTACAAATACACAGAACATTATTTTATGGTCAAACTTGGATATTACGAAAGTGTTTTCCACAAGGATCATCAGTTACACCAGGACTGAGGAAGGGGAATAAGAAGATGAGCAGAATAGCAACATTCAGAATTATAGATAGCAGAATAATTCTTCGTGTATGCGAAGCTTCAAAGGATTTAAGACAAGATCATTTGCATTAGCTGAATGGGATTAAATTTAAAGACACAAAGTTCCGTAAATAACCTTCTTCAGATTTGTTAATCAAGGACACAAAGTTCCTTCTTGGTTGTACAAGATCACTGTACTTGCAAAACTGAACAGTATGCAATCAGAGA
Source organism: Taxus chinensis (assembly GCA_019776745.2). Classification (NCBI taxonomy): domain Eukaryota; kingdom Viridiplantae; phylum Streptophyta; class Pinopsida; order Cupressales; family Taxaceae; genus Taxus; species Taxus chinensis. The sequence continues at coordinate 24,122 of JAHRHJ020001151.1, forward strand.
GACTAAACGAGTTAGGAACAAAATGATCTTCACAATATTAAAGGAAAACACAGAGACAACAAGAATCAGATAGACAAAGAACGGAAAGCCCTTTTGTATTGATTTCTTTAAGATCTATTTACACTTTCAGCAAATATCCAAGTTCTTCCTCCTTTTCTAATGGCGGAAAGAATGCCATTATATAGCTTACCATTCAGTTACTCTGCGTAACCGTTTCTTTTAACTGAAAGATAGTTAAGGAATGCCAAACGCAATACCTTAACTAATTACAAGGAATACGAAAGGAATAGGAAGAAGAGAAAAGAATGAGGAAGGAGACAGGTGGACAGTCACTGAGAAGGACCCACCGTCTTCAGAAACCGCTTCTTGAATTTCTTCCACGTCTGAGCCATGCCTTTGCCACGAGGGACACACCAGACGTTTCATCTTGAAGATGACAATGGATATCTTCGAAAACTGATGCAAATGGCGTTTTGAAAGCTTCGTCCTTCGTAACTGCTTCTTGAATTTGATCTTCGAAACTTAAATTCAAATTTAGCACGTTCGGGTCGAGCGGGAAAAACTAAGTATGAATTGCATTAGGTTCACTTGGGACATGTGAGACGCGAATGCGCGAAAACACGCGGCTCGGCCGATTCGGGTGAAACAGGGAGAGGACGCACAAATGCATTTTGGGACATTTGGGATGAAAAAGAGAAAAGTGCGCGACTCAGGAGTTTTGGCCGAAAATGGGACAGTTGGGACGAAATTGGGCGAATCGGCTGAAAATGGAACAGGCGCACTTTTTGATTTGGGACATTTGGGACAGAAAAGTGCGAAGTACGCGATTCGGGAATTTCGGCCGAAAATGGAACAACGTGCACAAAAAGCTTTGGGACACTTGGAACAAAAACTTCCGACGGCCCGAAATGGGACAATTTCGGAGGTTTCGGCCGATCGGGGAACAGAGTGCACTTTTTGATTTGGGACATTTGGGACAGAAAAGTGCGAAGTACGCGGTTCGGATGTTTCGGCCGAAAATGGAATGACTTGCACAAAAGCTTTTGGGACACTTGGAACAAAAACTTCCGACGGGCCCGAAGATAGGACAATTTCGGGGATTTCGGCCAGTCGGGGAACAACTTGCACTTTTGTACTTGGGACAACCGGGACAAAAATATCCGACAGGCCCGAAATACTTACAAAATGACCCAAAACTTAGATTTTTTAGACTTCCAAGACTTTTTCCACACCACCAGCTTGACAGAAAAGACACTTAAGACTCAAAATTTTGAAATTTTACCTTTGACAGAGAAGGGAATTTTGAGTGGACAACAGCTGGCTCCTTCTGGGGATGACTTGGTGTAAATTCATGGAATGAGACAAGGCAAGAACTTAGACAACTCGGTGAAGTAGACCAGTGCCTTATCCATTGGGTAAAAGGAGTCAAGGACAAACCAATACAAGGGCAACACACCAAAAGCAAAAAGCAGAAACACTGTATAGAATATACAAGGGACTCCCTAGTCACCTAGGACCTGAACAACTTCAAATACTGCCCACTATAAGGAAGTGGGAGGGGGGGGAACCATCCATGTAATCAAGATAGAAAGAGTTCTTACCAGCAAAGTGTCTTATCTTGAAAGGTCCAAGCCACAGAGAATCAAATTTTCCATGGCTACCACGAGGTTTGTGTCTTTTGTCCCACAACAGCACGGTATCACCAACTTGGAACTCTCTGCTCCTAGATTTCTTATCAAACAGAATCTTCACCTTCTGCTGGTGGGTAGCTATTCTGTCAGCAACCTCCAATCTGTCCTCGTTCAGTTTGTGCAGGTACATGACCCTTTTGTCCAGAGCATCACTGAAACTAGTGTCTTCAATGGCCTTCATCAGGTGCAAGGCTGGTAGTTCCACTGTCACTGGCAATTGAGCCTCTACTCCATATACTATTTGAAAGGGGGACATTCCAATGGCTCTTTTAGGTGTGATCCTGTCTGCCCAAAGAGCATCGTAAAGTTTCTTATGCCAGTTTTTCTCTGAGATTCATTGACCAACTTTCTTATGATAGTCACCAGATTCTTGTTGGTAGATTCTGCTTGTCCATTTCCCTGGGGATAATAATCTGAAGAATGAGCCAGAGAGATGCCATACCCGTAGCAGCAGAAATCCATTATCTCAGTTGAGGAGAAGTTTGAGGCATTATCTGTTACAATCTTGTTAGGTACACCATACCTAACCAAGATGTTCTCTTTAATGAAGTTGCACACTACTTCAGAAGTGGTGCTCTTGACTGGAATAGCTTCCACCCACTTGGTGAAGTAGTTAGTAACAGTTAGCACATGAGTATGTCCAGCGCTAGAAACAGGGTTGAGTGCACCAATGAAGTCTAGACCCCACTGTTGGAAAGGTTCCTCAATCACAACTGGTTTGAGAGGCAAAGAAGCCAATTTAGGTCTTCCCACGAAAGTCTGACAGGCCTCACATTTATCCACCCACTTGGATGCATCTTTGAACAAGGAAAGCCAGTAATACCCTCCACGGAGTATCTTATGAGCTGTGACTGTTGATGAATAGTGCCCTCCACATGCCTGATCATGAAAAGCTGAGAGCAAACTTTCTCTGTTGTTCCTTGTCTACACACTTCAGAAATCTTCCATCCAAACCACGCTTGAACAAGGCATTTTCCCACAATACATATTGTGCTGATCTCAATTTAACAGTCCTCTTTTCTTTAGCAGTTAAATGAGAGGGGCATTCCCCATAGGTGAGAAAATGAGCGATGTCAGCATACCATTCATCAACTGAACTCAGGAACAGAACAGTAGGAAGGTCAGCTTTCTTCTCCAATAACTCATGTTGGGCTCCTTCAGCAATGAGCTCGCAAAGACCTTTTCCCCGAGACAGCTTGGTTGGCTTGATATCAAGGTCATACTCCTGGACCTTAGCTACCCAGTTTCCCCTCTTGGATCCAAATTCTTGTTGCGTGAGAATTGACTTTACAGTCGTATCTGGGACCAGCACCGTAGAGTGAGAGTTGAGGATATAGAAACGGAACTGCTTGACAGCTTTGACTACTGCAAAGGCATGCTTCTCCATCATGGTGTACTTTAGCTCATGGTTCTTCAGGATATAGCTCATGAAGGCAATTGGTAGCTCATGTTTATCAGAATCTTCCTGGGTTAAGACAGCTTCCAGAGTACTATCTGTAGCGTAGCAGTAGATAATGAAATCCTTGCTGAAATCAGGGCAGGCCAAAACTGGAGTTTTAGCAATAGCTTTCTTGATACCCTCGAAGGATTATTTTCCTTCAGAAGACCAACCAAATGCTTGCTTTCCTTTCATCATCTGAGAAATATTCAAAGTTAATTCAGCAAAATCAGGGATGAATCTTCTTAGAAAATTGATCTTACCGAAAAAGGAATGCATGCCCTTTTTACTAGTAGGGAGAGGAATCTGCTGGATGGCTTGAACTCGTTCAGGATCAATCTTGATGCCATCCTTTGAGACAATGTGTCCTAATAGCTTTCCCTCTGTAACACAGAAGACAGATTTTTTAGGATTTAAGGAAATCCCATGCTCTCGGCATCTTTGCAGAACTGCTTCCAAGTGGTCGAAGTGATCTGCTCTCGTCTTTGAAACACTGTCAGGTCATCAAGGTATATGACTATACATTTTCCTTTCAAGCTTCCAAAAGCCAGATCCATAGCTCTCTGGAAGGTGGCACCGGCATTAATCAGCCCAAAAGGCATTCTCTTGTAGGCAAAGGTACCCCAAGGAGTTGTGAAGGCTGTCTTATGTTGATCAGCAGTATCAACCTCTACCTGATTGTATCCAGAAAAGCCATCAAGCATAGATAACATCTCAGAGCCTGTTACCGCTTGCAAAATCTGATCCATCATAGGCAGAGGGTAGTTATCTTTCAGAGAGGCCTGATTCAGGTTCCTGAAATCAACACAGATGCGGATCTCACCATTCTTCTTCCTAACAGGTACAATGTTTGCAATCCAAGTCGAATGGTGAATGGGAAAGATGATTTTAGCCTTTAGCAGTTTCTGAATCTCCTGAAATATGGTGTCAGCTATCTTTGGGTTGTACTGCCTCTGCTTCTGCTTGAAAGGCTTGATTCCTGGCTTGAGAGGGATAGAGTGCTGCATTTCTTTTGGCTTGAAGCCTTTTAGATCTTCATAAGAATAAGCAAGTACATCTTTATATTTCCTTAGAAGGTCGATTGCTCTTCTCCTTTCATCTGATGTGCAACACTTCCCGATATTTACCAGCTTCGGGTCATCAGAACTCCCAATATCAATTTTATCATACTCAGCTGATTGCTGAGGTCCAGTGGAAGCTTTAGATCTCACGTACCTGTCATGTTTATCAACCCCCCCCCCCCCCCCCCCCCAAACCTTTGGGGATCTTGTTCCTTTGAGCTTAATGCAACCCTCATGATCAGTTTCTTCTCCTTGGGGTGACGGCATTCTTTTGGTCCGAAGGACACGCTCTGCACGAGCAGGGTGTCACTTCCTTCGAAATACAGTTTGTTCAAAATTTCCCTTGAGCTCCAGGAAGGAAAGCCATGTTGGTCGTCGTTGAAGACTTGGCAGTTTATTGTATTGTCAGGGACAATAGGTCAGTGGACCATCTCAATAGGAACTTATTTCTGAGAGAATTCAGGATGAGGACGAATTCAATAGTGACCCTGAGGAACAGCCAGGGGGGAACCAGCTCTGTTTGTCTTTTCTCTGGGCATTGCTTCATGCGAGAAGGCATCAAGGAATCAATTGGAATCCCAAAACCTGGTTCCGATGGTTCCGAAGTGCTTCAGCTCCCATTTTTTACCTTGAAACAGGCTTCTGAATTGCTTCACAATCAGCTCTGATCACCACGAGCCAAAAGATTTTTTAAACATCAGTTCTTTGGCCACTTGCCAGAGTCCAGGATGAGAGGCTCAACTCTTGCCGTTGTTAGTGTTATCGAACTGCCATTTAAAGAAAAGGGGTATAGGCAGCCCTCAGGTGATATTAACAGAACACCAGCTCCAGGAGAACAGCCGAGGGGGACACTCCATTTTTTCGGTGCGTCTTCGTTTCAGCTTTTTTGTTCTCCCATTTTCGACGTATTTTTGTGCCGTACCTCTTTATAACTTTACCAGCATAATTCTCTGTTCTTTTCTCTACGCTAAGTTTTTGCTTAAAATCTACGTTTTGCTCCTCATTTTGTTCCCTTTCCTCTCCCCCTGGTAACGTTTTCCGCCAGTTCTGTCTGTCTTCGCTTCCGCAACCTCAGCTTTCCATCTTCTGCTCTTAACCTTTGATGGATCTATGTTGTGTCGTTGGAAGAGGGGGGGGACAATCTAAGGATGGGGATGTGATTTGTAGTACTTGGACGCGCTTAGTTACGATGTTCACCCCACGGTTCTGCAGTTATTTTGTGTGGCTTTTTTTCTACGTAAAAAATTGGGATGGTGGGGGAGCTGATTTACCTCTGCACACATCGGCTTGTGGCATTGGAGGGCGATGTTGACTAACCGGTGTAGCGTAGGGAAATGCGGAAATGTTTTGCGGGGGAGTAGGGGGAGAAGAGCGAGGAGGCGGGGATGGAGTAGGATTAAGTGCACAAGGAGGAAAAAGTTGGAGGCCCCTAGGACCTGGGGGGGCGAGGAGGGACTGGCATGGATTTTTTTTCTCTTTGAAACATCCAACCACACACGGAGGGGGGAGGACTGGATCTCGCGGTCCTGTTCTTTCGGCTTAGGTGTGGTTACCTTGGTCTTTCCTTCCCGTTTCCATGGGGTAGGGGGGCCATTGCTTGTGTTCTATGCGCTTCTTGTTTGTTTTTGCGGACCTGACCTGCGGATCGGATCAGGATCAGTCTCTCGGCTACCATGTCAGGGGGTACCGATACTCCGAGCTGGTGACGTTGCGATCCAGGGCATGGACTGGAGGCTGTACGGGGGGCGAAGAGGTGGTGGAGTCTTTGGAGGGTTATGGAACTTCACTTTTTTACGCTCTCTCGCTGGCGCATCTTCTTCTTGTGTTTACCTTCGTTACAATATTATTCTCGCAGGGGATATTTGTGGATTAGGGGATTTGCCCCATAGGATGTTCCCTAGGACTTGGATCTGCCGGATCTGGATTTGGCTTTTTTGTGATGGATGGTTTAGCTCTTATGCGTGATTGGAAAGAGGAGTGATCTATGTCTGGCACCCGGGGTGGGGGAGGTTTCTGTCGACGGATGGATTTTCTGTGAGACGTTAGCTGAGCGTGAGGAATAGGGCAGGTCCTTTTGATGGGGGCAACAGGAGGGGAGATCAGAGACCCGTTCCGTGGCCCTTATGGTGGCGGTGAAAGGTGAGGCAGCCGGGGTGCAGACGGTTGTTGGGTGCACTGGTAAAGGAGCAGGCTTGGTGAAGACTCTCTCGTATCAACCTCACCTGATGTGTAATCCAGAAAAAGCAATCAGAGCTAGATAACATCTCAGAGCAGTTACGCTTGCCACACTGATCCATCATAGGCAAAGCAGGGTAGTTATCTTTCAGAGAGGCGTTCAGGTTCCTGAAATCAACCAGATGCGGCTTCACATTCTTCTTTCTAACGGTACAATGTTTGCAATCCACGTCGAATGGTGACTGGGCTATGCTTTTGCCCTTAGCAGTTTCGAATCTCCTGAAATATGGTGTCAGCTATCTTTGGGTGGTAGCTGCCTCTGTTGCTGAAAGGCTTGATTCCTGGCTTGAGAGGATAGGAGTGCCTCCTTTCTTTTGGCTTGTGAAGCCCTTTTAGATGTCGTCATAGAATAAGAATACATCTTTATATTTCCTTAGAAGGTCGAGTGCTCTTCGCTTTCATTGCTGTGCACACTTCCCGTATTTACCAGCTCGGGTATCAGAACTCCCACTCTTCACTTTATCCACTCCGCTGAGTGATGAGGTCCAGTGGAATCTTTAGATCTCACGTACCTGTAATGTTTATAACAACTCCCCCCATTTCCAAACCTTTGGGGATCGTGTTTCCTTTGAGCTAATTGGCACCCTTCCTGATCAGTTTTCTCATGGGTGACGGCTTGTGTCCGCCGCCCGCTCTCAAGAGGCAGTTGTCACTTCCTCGAAATACCTTTTTCAACTTTCCCTTGGTCCAAGGGGAAAAGGAAAGAAGCCAATGTTGGTTCGTCGTTGAAGACTTGCCAGGTTTTGTATTGTCAGGACACAGGGTCAGGCGTGGACCATCTCAATAGTGAAACTTATCCTTCGAGAATTCGGGTGAGAGCATCAATAGGACTGAGACAGCCAGGGAATCAAGCTTGTTGTTCTTTTCTCTGGGAATTGCTTCAATGGAGAAGGCATCAAGGAATTCATTGGA
>JAHRHJ020001152.1:0-31453 GCA_019776745.2 Taxus chinensis
GTTGTTGCCATAAAAATAAATCTCGGAGCTCAAATAATCCCCGAAAATGGTGTGATGAGTGTTGTTTCTGAACAAATAAATCTAGAAGCTTAAATAATCCCCAACAATGGTGCCATGAGTGTTGTTGCCACATAAATAAATCTCAGAGCTCAAATAATCCCCGTCAATGGCACCACAAGTGTTGGTATCCAAATTTTTTCTCTCTTTCAATCTAAGAAGCATCATAGATTCGACATGGAGCTTAGTGACAGATAGGTCATAATGTGTGTCATTTTGTAGCCAGGGATGAGATCTAACTGGGCCTTTGTCACTTAGATTTGTGGAGAGATGGATAGCATCTTCAAGAGGATTTGACCTATCCTCACTACTTTAGGTCATGCCTTTTTTACTAGGGTTAGAGGACTCGTAGTCTAACCTATGTTTGATGAAGGAGATGGAGATATCCTTCTTTTGCACAAATTTTATGAAGAAAACCTTGGGAAAGTATGATCAATGCTCTATAAATTAACTCTTAAGAGTTGTCACTTCTAAAAGACGGAGATACTTTCAAAACAAGGATAAGGTTACTGAAGACATTATGGGATCCTGAAAGTTCTACATATTTTAGTAAATAGATTTTGTTCCTTTGTTGATATACAGGGCAAACAGGGGTAGTTCAGGATGGATTCATGGTTTTTGAATAATTTTGGTGGGAGATTGAGTAGGATAAAGTTTATTACACCAAATCTTTGAGAAACTTCACAACAATGGACAACTCAACAACAGAAAGATTCAGAATAGCTAAGACGTTCCTTCAACCAGAAGGTGTGCTTTAATGGAGTCCCATATCAACACATTTTCACATAATATTTGAGAATTTAACACAAAGGATCAAGTTAAAATACTCAATTAAACACCAAAATATTTAAGAATCAATCACGCCTAAGGTACACCCAAAGACTTACAGACAATCTTTATCAACAAATGGCAGTGGAGTGATTTTAAATCATTTACCTCATCACAGGATGAAGGATCTTCCTAAAATGAAATTTTAAATTCCACTAAATTGTCATAGGGAGGAGATCCTGTGTGATTTCACAAAAATTTCAATTTAAGATTACAATAGGAACAAGAAAAACTACTTGCAGACATTCTGAAAAAAGTAGAATCTACTTTCTCTAAGATTGACACAAATTAATTTCAAAATCAATTAAATTCATTGGTAGGGGAAAGATTCCAGAGAAATCTTAGTGCTTTTCAATGGCTATACATCTGTAACTAACTTGATGTGATAGAAAATCTGACACAAAGGAAATTAACTAGGTATCTCATACGGGTTTCTCAGAATATGTCTTTTCTCAAATTTTTCTTATGAAATTTTATCCTCGGCCATTTGCAAGAGTATTCTCATTACATTTATACATTTTACTCACTCATTTTCCCCCCCCAAAAGAGAAGAATATTCGAGGGAATTTTGTTTGTTACAAATTTGCCTCAAAAAGTGACATTTAACAAATTCACATCCGAAAGTGTCGGGTGGATCAATTGTGAGTTGATCATGTTACTTGGGCCCTCGAATAATGACTCGGATGCCATGCCACAACTTTTTGGAAATCCCTCTAATCATTTTTATTTTGTTATGGGACAAATCCCCATTTTTAATCATTTTTTGGAGGATCTGCATAGCTGGATCTGATGATCATACTTTCCAAAGTTTTTCTTCATAAAAATTGTACAAAAGAAGGATAACTCCGTCTCCTTCATTAAACAGAGGTTATACGACGGGTCCTCTCACCTTGGTTGAAAGGCACAACCTAAAGCAGTGAGGATAGGTCAAATCCTCTTGAAGGTGCTATCCATCACTCCACAAATCTGAGTGATAAAGGGCCAATTAGATCTCATCCCCAAATACAAAATTACATACATCATGATTTATCTTTCTCTAAGATCTGTGATAAATCTATGATGTTGCTCATCTTGAAAAGGAGAACAAATTTGGATACCAACAAAACCCACATACGCATATATCTATGAAAAGTTAGAAGAAATTTCTTGGGAGGTGAGAGTACATTTTGAGGGGAGAGGGACATTGACAATGGTAGCAGAGACTAGCTTTACACATGTCAATTGGGAAACTACAGTATGGGAATGGTATGAAAGGTTGCAGGAATTGGAATTCAAGACTCCAAAAATTATTTTACATATTAAATGTTTTCTTCAGGGAATTGTAAAGGTATAACCTTCATGGTAGAATAAGAGTTTTAAAAAAACAACTCAGGAGCTAAAAAAACTAAAGGTCGAATCCCTATAGGTGCTCTCATTGTATGATCAAGGACAAGATAGGAGAGATGAGAATTGCATCAATCAAGATTTTTATCTATAATGGAATATAATAGAAATTAAATTGAGACATGGGAGTCAAGTGACTCATAAGAACAAGGAAATCATGAGATGATTGATTCTAAAATCATGCTAAGGAAAAATATAAAAAATCTAATTTGCAAAATACGTTTTCTTCCTACACTTATAAGGTAGGTAATTGTTCGAAGACAACCTCATAATTTAATCTATTTTATATTACCGCTTAATATTTGTATTATTATTATTGACAATATGGATCTAATGACAACAAAAGAAGGTAAAATTTTAGATGAAGGTATATCTTAGATGATGGCTATGAGGGAGGAAATGGAGTCTCTAAAGGAGAATGATACTTGGGACTTGGTAAATATAACTCTTGGAAGAAAATTAACTCATTTGAAATGGATTTTGAAAGAATAATTTCAGTGCACAGGAAAACTTTTAGAAATACAAATCTCATTTAGTTAACTCAATCAATCATCTATTAGTTTGTGAGTTCACTTGACTTCATTGTGAGTTCATTTAGTTAACTCACAAGAGCAAGCATGGGATTGAAAGAATGAGGGTGGATCCTTTTGTGTAGTTCAAGGAAGAAGTGGATAATTTAATCATCATAGTTCTCTATGTGGATGATATATAGTTGGTTGCACATAAAAGGGAAATAATCAAATGGGTGAAATCTCAACTCTTTGAGAAGTTTCAAATAAAGGATATTGACGATTAAAATGAAATTTGGTCATAGATGTCAAAAGAGATAATGTGAGAATAAATATTTAGATAAATCAACGAATGTGAATATAGTATTCAAAGGTTTAGGATATAGGAAAGTAATCTAGTAAGAAAAACATTTCAATTTTATCACAAGCTCTCTTATTAACAATGTCCAAATGCACAAGAGAGTTGAAACACATGGCATAATCTCCATATCAAAGTATTGTGGGAAGATTGAGGTATACATTGGTTTACAAAAGACATAATATGACACATTCAATAGGTGTCATTAGAAGATATATGGAAAATCCTCGGCAACAACATTGGACTATAATAAAGTGGATTTTAAAATATATAAATGGAACTATTTATCACGATATTTTATATCATGAGAAGGACCTTGGTGTAAGAAATTAATTTAGTGTACATGGTTTAGTGGATTTTCATTGCGGTGGTGATCTTGATCTTCATATATGCATTTACTTAGTTATTTTTTGAGGATATTCGATGAAGCGGTAAGTTGGATGAGAAAATATTAGTAGTTATGTTTTCAAGTTGTCGATGGAGTGATATGTTAAATGAGAAAATATCATACAAGTTTTATTATTTAATTGAAACCTGTTGATTTCCATCATTCCATTAATGTTTGTCTTATTTATGCTCTTTATGAGATTGAAAAGATTGAATCGAGCACAAATAGTAAATACTATTTCGGTAGGAAGAAATTTTATCTATGAAATGGGTGTGAGACATTTAGGTATTTAATTCAAACACCATGAAAAATCTATTAATAGATATCATTGATTTGTACATCTTTCTTCCAATGCCAACTTTTGAATATATAGACCAAAAAAAGGTATGTATTCATATTCTTAGAGTAAAGTTTCTCTTTAAATATATTTTATTTTATCATTGAATGGAAATTTGAAATTGCCATGGGTTTTGATCTGTTTCTTTGTTTTGACACATCTTGTCATTAAATGATTTTTTAATATTTAATTTTTGGGGAAGGGTTTACGAAAATGTGCTCCCTTGATCAAAAAAATACTTTCTGTAATTTTTTGAATTTTCCTTTCACAGAATCACACATATATTTACATCAAAGAAATTTTCCCATCAATAACCATGGTGGGCCTTTCACTTCCCATACCATCGTGCATCCATATAAGCCGTCCACTTCACATTTTGTATCAATTAACTCAAAATAATCTCAGTCATAGATGTGTATTTAGTTAAATGTATACTTAGTCATTCACGCAAGGTGGTAGCCTGTGCGTAAAGGTTGATTTCGTTCACAAATGACATGTATTATTGTTAAATATATGTTAACATTGAAGTCAAATTTTTGATGGTAAATGGGCCGATCTTGATCGATTATTATCTACGCGACGAATCTACTATTTGGCTTCATCTTCGAGTCTATAAGGTTTAATGTGAGATTGAAATGATTAAATGGAGAAAAAATAGTAGATATTACTTTGGTAGGAACAATTTTATCTAAGGAATGGGAGTGGGACATGTAGGTGTTTAATTAAGACTTATTTATTTCCAACATTCCATTCATGTTAGTGTCTTATTTATCCTCTTTGTGAGATTGAAAAGCTTAAATGGAGCAAAAATAACAACTATTATTTGGGTAGGAATAAGTTTATGCATGGAATGGGTGTGAGACATCTATGTATTTAATTCAAATCTTTTGATTACCAACATTCATTTCATGTACGTGTTGTATTAATATAAATAAAAAATATCCAATTGAAAACTTTATTCCATGCAATAAAAAATAGCAAATATCGATATGAAGATAAATTTTACATGTGGGTTTCATTCCCATGACTAGTATGAACAAGATCAAAACTATGAAGTGAATTGTAGATAATAGATACTATTTGCACTAGAAGAATATGAGATTTAGAATAGGTACGAGGCATGAAAGTATACACTCTTCATCATTTAATTTCCAACATTCCATTCATATCTTCACCTTAACTATCAGATTACAAATTGTTCAATTGACAACCTTGAAAATGCAAAAAAAATTAGTGGTAAATAATTTTTTTCATACGACCATCTATTGGGAAAGCTCAATTACCGATGATCATTCATTCATCTCCTTTTTCCTTACTTAAGCTTAAAACTAAAAGGGGGGCTATAAATATCTAGATGAAGCAAGTGGTGTGGCTATGTCTTGTACCTTTTACCTTTTAAATTTTCATCTTCTTTGGTCCCCCATAAAAACCAATCACGCTCATGTGAATAATGTTGGAATTTCACGTTTCAAATATATTTTGCATTGTTGATTTCTTTTACCATGTCAAATCCACTAGTATTTTCTTCCAACTTCATTACTATCAACATACCATTCATGTGCTTGATAAGTATCTAAAAATAATAATGTTTCCCTATCAAAAACCTTACATTTTCAACCTCGATTGGCATATAGTCTTACATAAGTATTTTCTCATTCAATCAATAGAGTCCGCTATGGTTTTCAAGGGAGGAGTGCGGAGGACTGCTGGCCTCATGGTTGTTTTCGTTTAACACTATTTCCTTACTTGTGCTTCTTCATGGCTCCGGTTTCAGGATGGAAAACATTCCTGGCGGTTGCTGTTATAAATCTGGGGTAGAAAAATTAATAAATGTAGGGTTGCTATACATTGTGGAAAAAGAAGAAGTCACTCCTCTGGTTGCTCTTTCGATTTATGAGGTAATGAAATCTATTGCTTCCTTTCAAGATTCTACCATTACTTTTCTATTTAATGGTTTTTGGCTTCAGACTAAAGATCTACATAAATGGATCTACTCTACTTGGACAATTGACTGTGAGATTCAATTACGTGCAAAGGGTTATTTTATTGTTTGTTTCTTCTCTTCCATAGGTTATCAATGGAATCTTAATGAGGGTCCTTGGTTCTGGGGTAGGGCTAGGCTTTATCTTACTCCATGGATTTTAGATTTTGATCCTTCTACTATGGTTGTTTAAAAAATCCCAGTTTGGGTTCGTCTTCCAATCTTCATCTCCCCTTTTACCACACTACGGTTTTTGCTACTATTGTTGATTCTCTTGGTCGATTCATTAAGATGGATAATGAACGACCTAAGCAAGGGTTATTCACATATGCACTTATTGATATTCAGGTGGATCCAAGCAAAGGTCTTCTAGACAAGTTGGACTCAAAACATGATGGTTTCAAGTTGATACAAGCTATAGACTATGAGAACACGACCTTGTGATGCCGGCTATGCCATCAAACTGAACACCTTTAGGAGGCTTTCCCACTCTCACTAAAAAAAGAACAAATGGGTTTTTTTGTGGACTAAGGGCTGGCAACCATTTTCAGTGCATGATGTCAAAGATTGTACTCACCCTGAAAATTATGAAGCTATGAATGTTGAGGTTTCCCTTGTTGGAGGTTGGGTCAAGTGGTATCATGTATCTGAGTCTACTAAATCTAACCCTAATAAGGATAGTCCTTGCCTAGATCATTTGCAAGATTTGACTTCCCATATAGCTAATTGGACTATTGTCACGAGGTCGAAAGAGAAGAAGGGGCGATTTGATCCGCCTGTTACTCAGTCTTTTACGGCGTCAGATGCCTTTTCACCCTTTACTTTTTCTACTTGTTTTGGGCATGTTCCATGGTTTGGGTATTTTGGCTTGTTTCATCTTCCCTTTTGGTGTTTTGTATTGCCTTCGTGGTTATTTGTGGGACCGTGAGTTATTTGGTCTTTTATTATTACTAATATAAGGACAGTTCTAATAGTAAATAAGTCATGTCATTATTGAAGGGTTGACTTTCAAAATACTTCCCCATTCCACTCTCACTATACATGCACTTCTCTCACCTAAAAGTCCATCTTCTCCACCTCCCTTCCTCTCCAATTATTTCTCTCCCTTCACTTTGACATCTCGAGTAGATCCCTTACTACACTTCACATAAGATTACTAGTTTAATAAAACAAGAAGCGTTTCTATTTTTTTTAGTATCAAGGTCTATTAATTTCCCATGAGCGGAGGCCTAATCTATAAACAAAAATACTCCTCAATGGATTTTCTAGAAAATTTAGGAGAGTTAGTTTTGTATTAGAGATTCGTAGCTCGAGAATGCTGAACCAATATTAATTTTGTCTTTTTAATCTAGAAGTTTCAATCTTCCTTTTGACATTAGAATTTACGAAAATTTTGAGGAACATTTCGGGCCATAATCGATATTATTTTTAAAACGTGTAACCTAAAACTTCGTACCTTATTTGAAAAATGTGCAACCTAAAAATTCGCACCTTATATTTAAAATAGAAAACCTAAACATTCGGCATATGTTCGAAAATACATATGTTCTTTGACAAGTGTGATGGGTGAAGCACTGGAACAAGAAGTCAGAAATTGTTTGTGTGGACGGTGCACGAGTAACCACACGCAAAGATGGAAAATATAGAAAATAAAAATATAACCAATTTAGACTTTATAACATGGAGTTAAACATCAAGTTTTAGTAGTATGCATCAATCAATTTAGAACGTTCTATAGACCACGTTGCAGAAATCATTTTCTTCAGGAGCTCGTTTTCCCTATGAAGCTTGATAAGCATCTTCGTCAACACATAATTGTGTATATACACCAATAATCCAGCTATTTAATAAACGAAAACCGCGTTTATCCATAGTATTCTGATAATGATTGCTTCCAAACCTCATACAAACCTTATGCTCGCGTTAATCCTCTCTTCCACATCTAAAACTCACATAAACAAAGCCATCAAATTTTTTGTTTGATTTGATTAATGCTAGTCAACAGAGAATATGAGTTTGGATTTTACGTGGATCGCAGCTTCCTCGCAAGAGGAGAAGGCCAATGTTTTTACGGTGCTAAGGGATCCAGCTGTTTTAATGTAATAAGTATCTTCATTGTTAATCACGAATGGGTGTGTATATTAATCATATATACATCTATCATCTAAAACATACAACTCAGAAAATTGTTCACGGATAGAGTGGAGTAGAGCGAGTAAAGAAACTTTTGTGAACATTGACGGAGTCCTGCAATGAGAAACAAAGGAATCGTCGTTATAGAGGGGTGAGGCGCAGGAGTTGGGGGAAGTGGGTGTCTGAGATAAGACAGCCGGGGAAGAAGACGAGGATATGGCTAGGGTCATATGATAAGCCCGAGATGGCTGCTCGAGCTTACGACTTAGCGGCGGTAAGCTTGAAGGGCAAGTCTGCTTTGCGGAATTTTCCTCACTTGATTGACACGCTGCCCATCTCGGCTTCTTTGCACCCTCGGGATATTCAATTTGCTGCGGCAGAGGCGGCACTTTCGTTTAGGAACTACTCGCGTGTGACCACCGCTGTAGAAACCTTCGGCTATGGCGCGCAGTCTGCATGAATCCTCCTGATCCTACTGCAATGGAAGTTGCCAAGGAAATTACCAGCGACTGTCAATCTACTCTGTATCGATTCTCCATATTATGTGGAAGAAGCCAACGAGCCTAACTTTCCTATTAGTAATGAATATTCTGAAGCAGCAACAACTAAGTAGAATACGGACCGACCGTGCGTATTTTGATGAAGAGCTGCAGAAATTCTACTTGCCAAAATTTGCACGGAATATGGCCGGAGCTCTGCTTCTCAGTTCGCCTCGCATAAATGGATAGAAACTGCTTATACTTATGGTACTAATTATACTGAAGATGACTACCACGTGATCCTGCCAGCTTCGGATTTCTGTGAGCCAATCTTGATTCGATAAGTCCTGTCGAGGTGGATGCATCTCCAATAAAACTGTCCATATGCCAATAGCATAGTCATATTGAGGAAAGGATTTCGGGAACAATTATTCTCCAAAACGTAATGTTGGTAATTACGCAGATATTACGTATCTCACAGTCATTTTTAACGATCTATTATTTTTTAATGTCTTTTCACATGTGATTTAGTACAATCTTCTCTGACAAGTAATTAACAACTTAAAAGACAACAAAAGTTAAAAAAAAAAAAAAAAGTTTTAAAATATTCAACTACATTAAGCTTTTTATCCATCCTATGTCTCAAAGTGTTCTATTTAAGCCACGGGACAATGCCATATCTAGGTCGGGAATGGGCGTCCTTTTGATAATACAAGTACTTTAGTTGTCCATAGGTCATTAGTTATCCTCTCAGGAAACAATTTGGTTAGTGTGTACGGATCCTTTCTAATTTCATCCTTGGAGCACACCCACAAAAAATGAACGTTAAAACCTAAGAGAAAACTCTTAACTATTTAGAAAAATTATTATTTTTTGTTTTTTAAAAGGGTTTACGCACATTGCGATTGATAATGTTCTCGGATAAAGTTACACTATCCTACTGTAATCGAATTCAATTAATATTAAATATTATTAATTTATTCCAAAGTATTTTACGGTTTAAAAATCTTCTATTACGTTCTTATTTTAATAGAGTGTTTTCCAATTACTTAATAATCATGTCCATTAATTTATTTAGCTATACCTTTAATATTAATTAGTTAAAACCCTCTTTTTGCTCATCATCAAAATACCATGTACAAATTGCTTAATTAATCCTTACAACCCAATGCCATTTATTTATCTATTACCTTATAACAAAAAGGGCACAATTTGACCTAACCACTAAGTGGCCCCATTCAACCTATTACTCATACAATTTATTTTAATCTCATTCCCATGAAAATCCACAACTTAAAATGTTGTGTTGGTGCTCAAAATAGTCATGCCCCATTTTGCCATTAAAATCTATCAATTTATGGCCTCTGCTATATTTTATCCCCCTATGTTGTGCCTGAGAATTCTTTGCCTTCCTTTTGTTGCCATAACCAATCCTTCCGGGGCCGAGGGTCATGAATGGATCCATAATTGTGTCCTTGTTTATCTGTTTATCTAGAAAGGGTCTGTAATTAGGGTCCCTCGTTCTCTGTTCATCTAAAAAGTCGGGCTCTCCCGTTTTTTCCATTTTCCATAGTCCGAATTTGTTGTCCTTGTCATTTTTCTCTAAATACTTGAGGAAAAACAATGGAAGTAGCTCAAAGGAATGTATTTGAGCCTTGTAACATTTCTAAGTTCTTTGTCCTTGGAGAAAATTTCATCTCCAGGCTCAAGTGGTTGTTTTTTAGCATTTTACAATTTTACGGGTGTTTCTGCTGGTCAAATTTGCATCCTTACATCAACAAAAAACATGGACTCTTTTGGTTGGATGCATCTCAACAAGGCACTCTAAAATTCTATGGATCGCCTCGACCCAAACTAGTCCACATGGAGGAATGAAGCTCATTTGAAGATTTGCTTTTTGGTTTGGACTTGGAGTTGCACCAGGAGGACATGTGGAGGTCTCTACTGCTTTTCTCGGACTTAGAAAAAAATTTATGTAACTGGTACAGTTTGGCAGAACAGGGATATGTGGCGAGCCCACGCTCATTCAGAGTCTCCGCCCTTGCGCACCATTTTGTA
The DNA here is from genome assembly GCA_019776745.2 of Taxus chinensis. Classification (NCBI taxonomy): domain Eukaryota; kingdom Viridiplantae; phylum Streptophyta; class Pinopsida; order Cupressales; family Taxaceae; genus Taxus; species Taxus chinensis. Next base: position 10,512 of record JAHRHJ020001152.1, read on the forward strand.
TTGACCATGAAGACACGTGGATGCTTCCATCGGGTCTTCCCATAATTAGTCTTTTTCAAAAGGTTTTGAGAGGCCTCGGACATGTGGAGGGACCGCGCATGTTTGAGGACTGGCCCTTGAATTTCATTTAAAAGAAGCGCCAAGAGGACACTTGGAGATCTCCACTCACTTTGCATTTTGCTTGGAATTTTCAATGGCCAAAATAGATTTCCTTGGACCCTGACACATGGCGCCTTCCACTGAGCTTTAAACCCTCAAAAAAAATTTGTCGGGCCAGGACACGTGGTGAGCCCGCGCTCATTCAAGATCTCAACTTTTGGGGACCATCTCAAGATGCGTCATTGTGATGCGTGGCAGTTTGAAAATTCAAAAGGCAGGGAAGCGGACCATCAAGGGCAACTTGGATTTTTTGCCTCTTAAAGATTAAAGTATCAAAATGGCCCGTAAGCTGGAAAAAAGGAAGGTCAAGGTTGGCTTTGAAAATTCAAAGGGGCGGAGAAGCGGACCATAGGAGGGAACTTTTATTTTTAGCCTCTTGTTACCAAAAGGATTGAAACATCAAAATGGCCCGTAGACCTGAAAGAGAATAGTCAAAATTTTGCCCTGGTCAATGGCGGAGGTACGAACTTTTGGGGGAAATTCAGAAAAATTTCCTTTTGTGGAGAAGGGAGTTAAAAGTAAAAAAGGAAGCGTGGTTCCACTGGGACCAACATCAAAAACTAGAAGCGGAAGGGCGGAGCTTTGGGGAAAATTTGGAAAATTTTCCCTTTTCCAAAAAAGAGGTGAAATGGAAAAATTTGGCCACGGTTCCTTTGGGACCCACCTAAGGACATGTGCCAGGCTCATTTCTCAAGGGCGGAGGTGCGAAGAAAAATGTAAAAATTTTACATTTTTCCAAAAGTTGTAAAAGGAAAAATGGAACCCGCAGGCCCACTCTAAATTGGATCTCCCATGTGGAAGGTCCAAATTCAAAAAAGAAATCAATAGAAGTTATTCCTTTGTATCTAATTTTTTTGCATTTTCACTCTAGAGCTCCTTGTGATGCGTATTCTTATGATTTTCTTATCATTTCTTGGAGTCTCCTACATGCGAAAAGAAGAGGAACATTAATCTAGTATCTTGGTTTGGTGGGGAGGGTTTGTAAATGTCTCTCACCATTAATATGCAATCTGACTATCGGATTCAACCCGATTTTCTTTCCTTGGGACGCAAAATCCCTGTTGATATTTGGGTTTGGTGAGAAAAATTCATAGACGTCTTTTACCATTAAGATGAGACCTGACCTTTGGGCTCGATCTAATCTTTCATTTCTTCTTCTCTACCACACAAACAACATGATTGGACAGAATAGGGGCGGAAGTGGTTGGCGAGTAAAGGGAAAAGTGATCTACTAGAGGAAGGAGTTGAATGTGGGAGATGTTCAAAGAGATCTGCCCCCTGATCACCTGACAACTTTGTACAGATATGATTCTGGGAATCGCGATCGAGATAATGGTGAGCACTGGTACACTCAATGTCTCTGGTTTTGGGGGGGAAAGGCTCCATTGTAAAATGATATAAATAGGCATCATTTTTCCGTGAAAAGGGTTGAAGGTTGGAATGCTAGAGTGTTAGAGGTCAGAACTGATTTTCTAAGAGAAAAGATTGATAGAGCCCGTCTATCTGAGGGACTGTTTGAGAAACTTGTATATCTCTTTTGGGTTAAACTCGATCGTGTCAAGGTGGTTGTGAGTGTACAACCATTGTCAAGCTCTGAGACTATTCTAGAAACTTTCCCCTGCTGATAAGTTTAATAAAATTTGAGTTATTTTGTGTTGACTTTGAGCAATTAGTGTTTGCTTTTTTCAGAATGTCTGCAAATAGTTTTATTCATTCCTATTGCCATCTTACACTAAATTTTTTGTGAAATCACACAGGATGTCATCCCTGTGACAGTTTAATGGTATTTGCAATTTAATTTCAAGAAGAGCCTTCATCTTGGATGAGATAAACAAATTTAAAATCAATTCACTATCATTTGTTGATAAAGATTGTGTATAAGTCTTCGGGTGTACCTTAGGCGCGGTTAATCAGAAACTATAGTGTTTAATTGATTCTTCTAATTTGATACTTTGTATTGAAGTCTTAAAGATTATGTGAAAACGTGTTGATTTAGGCCTCCATTGAAGCACACCTTCAAGTTGAAGGAACGTCTTGACTATTTTGAATTTTTATGTTGTAAGGTTTCTCATTATTGTAAAGTCCCTCCAAAGGTCTGGTATAATAAACTTTATCCTGCTTCACCTCCCAGTAAATTCATTCAAAAACAATTAATCATACCTATACTACCCTTTTTTGTCATGTGTGTATACAAATGCATAATTTTTAGTACCAAAACATGCATAAACAATCAGGTTTTCATTGTCTTTAGTGGCATGAACTTTTCTTAGAAAATATATTCATTATCTATAGTGACAACTCGTGAGAGTTAGGTTTTGTTGCATTGATCATATTTTCTTCAAGGTCTTCTTAATAATTTCACAAGGAAAGAAATCTCCATCCCATCCACAAACAACAGGCTACAAAAAGGGTCCTCTCACCCTAGTTGAAAGGCACAACCATAAAGTAGTGAGGATAGGTCAAATCCTCTTGAGGGTGCTACCCATTTCTCCACATATGAGTCACAAAGAGCAAGTTGTGTTTCATCCCCAGCTACAAAATGACACACAACATTCTTTGCTTGTCTCTAAGCTTCCTGCCAAACCTGTAATGCTTCTCAGCTTCTGAGGGAGAATAAATTTGGGTACCAACACCTTACTGGCACCATTGCTAGGTACATTGTGGTTGCAGTTCATATTACGACCCTGGTAAAACACTTCTTACATGTGTTAAGTGCTAATACATTTTTCAAACATCATCTTATGTTCAGGCCTGTAAGAATTATTTCAAAGTTGCTAGTGCTGTGTGCAATCCTCTTAGTGTCCACACCTAGCGAACTAGTTTTCATTTATAAATATGGGTAAAGAAAAGTCAAATCATTCCATTTCCAGTTTCTAGTATTGACAGACATTTGAAAGACCATATTTTAGTGCATTTGCACAACTAAGGTGGAAATCCTTAGTGGCGACTCCCTATTGATCTGATTCTTGATGACTACCAGTGTCTTAACCTCTGTCAAGTGAGACTTGTTACTAATATTTACAAAGACGGAAGGAAGAGGATCTTTCTTTACTAGGGATATTGCTAGGACATTATTTCTAGAGATAGGAAAAACAAAATCAGAAGGAAGAAAATCCTGGAGAGTTGTTAGAGATCAGCAGACAAGAAGAGGGATCTCCATTGATGAAAGTGATCGACCTATCATTGAAGACTAGCATTCAAGTGCTTCTAAATCAGGTAGCCTCTTTATGGAATTGAATTCTCCAACTTGAGAGGGGCCTTCATTTGATTTTGAAAAGTTTGCTTCTCATTCTACCACTGTCTTTTCAGAAATTGACAGGGATTTCCAAGAAACAAGGCCTTTAGGGGATATCTGTTTTGAAATTTATACTCCTGTGTTTCAAACGCCCCTTGCCCCTTATCTTTCTCTCTCCTCCAGGGTCACCTCCTAAAAACAACATGGCCCTGCCCCCACCTAGACCTCCATTTTTTATAAACACCTTTGGTCCTATAAATTTTACAGGGATGGTTGGTTACCCAAATGCAGTTCCCCGGGATGTAAGAAACATATTACCCAAGTTCCAAGGAAAAAACACTATAACTAGAGATCAACATCTAAATATTTTTATCAATATGATGGAATACTTTGAGATTGAACATGAAGATGTATATATCAAACTGTTTATCCATACTCTGGAAGAGGATGCAAGGGACTGGTATAAAGCTTTACCAGATAATTCCATTGATTCTTGGACAAAGATGAACAATGCATTTAGATTTTGCTATGGGTGATAGAACTGACCCTAGATTTCTTTTATCAGAATTTGAAAACATCAAGAAGAATCCTAATGAGTCAGTACATGATTTCAAAACAAGGTTTAACAAGACCTTGAGAATATTACCTGTTAGCTTAAGGCCATGTGATGAATCATGTTTGATCAAATATTCAGATGCATTTCATAAAAAATTTGCTTTCTACTTGAGGGACAAAAACCCTACTAATTTGAGGCAGGCCTTCACCAAGGCTCTGCAAATAGAGAACAACATCAAGGAAATTGGAAAGCCTCCAAAAAGGGAGGGTGTAAAACTAATTAACCCGAAAAATCCTCAAACAAGTAAGGCTGCTGATTTGGAGGAGGTTATGAAAACTTTGGTAGGGAGTGTCAAAGAAATATCATACAAATTAGCCCAGGAAGAAAAAGGGATTGGGTAGAGTTCACAAGGTCAACACAAGCAATAGGGAAAAGACCAAATATCTAATGATAGAGGCAAAAGACCTGTTGGACTTGGAAATCGGAATTCCCAGGCTAGGGAAAATAGAATGGTACCTGATCCTTTGGCTGCTAGAGTTGCTGTTGTGGAGGAGATAGATGTCATTGATTGGTGTGATAGATGTTTCATGCCCTATGATCCATGTGAGGAAGATCAGGCAAGAAGAAGAAGCTGATGATGATAATGATGATGTTGTTTGCTTGATGGGTTGGTCCACGAGCTCATAACAAGGGGGAAGCTTCAATTGAGGTAATATGTACTAGAACATCTACTAATTTTTGAGATTGCATCCATCGGGTACCTAATCTTCCTCCCTCTTATACTTTAGAAATAGATATTGTACAAGATTTTAAATTACCCAATACTGAATTTGGATATTTAAGGTCTTTAATGATAAATAAGTATGATGGAGGCATCCCATCTGAGGAGGACAGGCAATTGTTGATGAATTTTGTTGTGGCTCAAGAAAAGTAACACAAAAAAAGAAGTAGGGTTGTCAAAGGGACAGGGCCTTGGGCCAAGCCAAAAAATCCATTTCTTTCAAATGTTCCTAAAGAGGCTCCCAAGAAAGATGCATCTGCCAAGGGCCTTGTTGTCTCAAACAAAACACATACCCCACCTCATGCCCAAGCTGTCAAAAATCCTATGCCATCTAATGAGTCTGTCAACCTACCTTCCAATTCCGCCTTGCCAAAGTCTTTCCCTTATGATATTGCCCAAGTCTTGAGTCAAATAAAGATCTCAGTTCCAATTGTTGAGTTGCTTAGGATCCCTGAGCACAAGAAGAGGGCATTGGAGTATTTTGGACTAAAAGAGGAGAAGACTGCCCTAGGTAGAAACATAAACATTGTGGAGACTCCACCATTCATTAAAGAACTAGAAGCACCACCAACATCAAAAGAGCTAGATGAACCACCTGAGGTTTGATTTGAGAACATCCTTGGTAGATTCTCAGCTGAATGTGGATCCATTCTTCACCACTCTGATCATTAAGGATAGATTTTTGCACAACTGTATGTTTGATTCGGGGACATTATGCAATGTTATGCCTCTAGAAGTCATGAATGAGCTGAACATCAAAGTAACAGTAGCATATGGGAAGTTTACTTCCATGGATTCCAGAGAGGTGCCAGTTGTGGGATGTGTGAACGGTTTAGTGATATAAACTTGCTACCTATTCAAGAAGGAATTTGAAGCTTGATGTAGTTATTATTGATTGCTCAGCCAAGTGGGGTATGCTATTATCTGGAAAATGGGCTATAATTGTTGGGGGGGAGTGTTCAAATGGATATTTCCTATGCCACCATCCCAATTGAGGGAAGCGTTGTCAAGTTTTATGGGGAAAAGAAGATGTTACACCTTATTGAATATCCCAACAATGCATCTTTTGAAGTTTTCTACACAAGTGTTGATGCTGATAACTTTGCAGGATTTACTAATGGAAAAGAGCACAAGATTGAAGAATGCAAGTGTTTTGAGTAGGTAGGTTCTCCTTGGACTTTATTATTTGATGGAGGTTGTTCCAAGTTCGGAAATGTTGTTGGTGTTGTTCTGATCTCTCCAAGCTAGGAAGAGTTTGTATTTTTTTTCAAACTAAACTTTGAGTGCATTAACAACATTGCTGAGTATGAGGCATTGTTATAAGGTTTGAGGTTTTCTTGGAAATATGGTGTTAAAGACATCATTGTCAAGGGAAATTTAGAATTGATTGTAAATCAAGTCAAAAACTGGTAGGCCACAAAAAATCAGTGAATGAAACAATACAAGCATGCAGTTTGGGATTTCATTGAGATGTTTATTTCATTCAACATTGTACATCATGATAGGAAGTTCAATGATTTTCTAGACAAAATTGTAGTACTAGGATCTCGGTTTGATAAGTGTGAAGTGTCCCCATATTGTGAATATGATGTTGAGGTGTTAACAGGGCCATGTGTATGTGACAATATTAAGCATTGGTAGGTTTTTGGTCATGATGCTCAAGTCAGAAGATTTCTGCAGAATAAAGGATAGTTTTCTGATCAAAATATTGATTGGGAGCCAATTGTGTGCATAGTAGAGGGTAAATAAACCTTGTCAGGAAAAGGAATCATCCAACTAAAGACTAATACCATTCCCAAAGGGGTGGTTGCTCTTGAGTCCAATTTTGATAATGTTGATTGCATTGTTAACAGATGCATGGAAGCCTCAAGGGATATTGAGGAGCATGACCTTGGCACAAAGGAGAAACCAAGGAATATCTAGTTGGGAAGAAATTTTAGCAATAAGGAGAATCAGTCCTACATCCAATTGTTGAAAAGGTATCAATATTGCATGGCTTGGACTTATTCTAAGATAAAGGCATACAGAGAGGATCTGTTTCAGAAACAAAGGCCAATCAATCCACTCCTATCTCTTAAGATGTAAAAGGAACTGAAGAAATTGAGGGATGGAGGGATTATTTGGCCCACAAGGTATTCTTCTTGGGTTGCAAACCTAGTACCAGTCAAAAACAAGAATGGGGACATCAGGTTGTGTGTGGATTTTAGAAATCTAAACAGAGAATCAATGAAGGATAATTATCCTTTACCAAACATGGAAAACACACTGTAGCTAGTGACTAGTTCTGAGCTACTTTCTACCACGGATGGTTTCCTCTGGTTATAACAAAGTTGTGGTGAAGGAATAAAAAAGGATTAAAAACAACCTTTACCACCCCTTGGGGAACATATGTATATGTCAGGATGCCCTTTGGACTGATGAATGATGGAGAAAATTTTCAAAGAGCAATGGATGTTGGTTTTGCTGGTTACATCAATGATTTTATTGTTGTCTACCAAGATGATGTAACTATGTTCTCTAGAAAGAGAAGTGATCACTTGCTGCACTTGGAAAAGGTGTTGATAAGATGCAGAGAATATGGCATTTCACTCAATCAAAAGAAGTTCCATTTTGGAGTGTAGAAGGAGAATTTTCTTGGTCACATTGTGTCACAAGAGGGGGTGATGATTGATCCAGAAAGGGTAGAGGCCATCAGCAAGGTTACAATCCCAAGAATCAAGAAAGGAATTCATTCCTTCTTTGGGCAGATAAAATTCATTAGAAGATTTATATCAAACTTTACTGAGTTGACCATTCCAATCACTTCCATGTTAAAGAACGACCAGGTCATCAAGTGGGAGGAGGATGCCATTCGAGCTTTCAATGGGATTAAAGAGGCACTAAAACATGCACCTGTTTTAGTAGCTCTAGATTATAAGAAGCACTTTCAACTGTTCTCTTTTGCTTCACATAACACTATTGCATCTTTCCTATTATAGAATGATGATGAAGGGGATTAGAGGCCAATTTCCTTTTTCAGTAAGCCATTGCAAGGGGCTGAGCTGAAATACACTATTATGGAGAAACAAGCATTTGTCTTGGTAAAAGCAACAAAGGTTTTCAGGTCTTACATTTTGAGTTCTAAGATTTTTTCTTATGTTCCCCACACCATGGCAAAAGACATCTTATCAAAGATGGAAGTTTTAAGAAAAAGGTGTAGATGGGTGAAGAAGTTACAAGAGTATGGCATGGATATCCAAACCACGAAGCTAGTGAGAGGTTTGGGCTTGGCTAAGCTTATGGCTGAGAGCAACAAGCAAATTGTTGAGGTGAATGAGGTAGGAGAAGGAAAGGTAGATGTCGTTGAGAAACTAATGAGTTCTGAGTGGTATAAGGATATGATTTTTTATCTCAGACATTCATACTGCCCTAAGTATTTGAGTATATAGTGTTCTTTAATATTTTGAGTTAAAAAGAAAAATTTTACCCTATTTGAGTTATGGGTGTTGTTGCCCCATTTTCTTCTGGTTGAAAAAGAGGTTTATTCATAGATGTAGGTTTTTGATAAAAAGTGTGTGTGGTGTGTAAATACAAATAATTTAGGTTTAGATGATTTTAATAAAACTCGGCACCGTATTAGCAGTGGTCGCGGTTAGAATATATGCAGGATTAATATTGGGGTGGAGGGGGAAGGCAAAGGGGGAGGGCAGAGATGCGACACCCTCCACCCACACTGTATTTCTTTTAAATAAACCCATAGTGGGTTGTTGCCCTTATCGGCCTCCATTACCATTTAAACAATATAATATTTTTTCTTTTATATAACTTTTGATTTATTTAAACCAATCACTGGTTATTGTATGGTCCTTTAACATTAAAATTTATTTTATATATATATATATATAATATATATATAATTATTTTATTAAGTGTATAAAATATAGTTTATATAATTAAATAAATTTATATGATTATATATTTTTAAAATTGTGTATATTGCCCCCTTTTTTTGTTTCATTTTAGTTTTGAACAATCTATAAAATTCAATTTTATTTATATAGCAATGTATTGGAGTAAAAAATAGTTCTTTATAATTTATGTATATAATTGTATATGAAAAATATTTGAAAACTGTTATTCTTTTCATTCAACCAAGGCAAGATAGGAGAGAGCATTTTAAAATGGTTTCTCGATCAAAACACTAAACTTTATCCAATTTATCTATTTTGCAACAATTTATATAATTTTATTTTGACAACCACTTAAATCATTCCTTTTTTCATATTAATTTGAGAGGATAAAAGGAATAACAGACATAACAAAACCTATTCTTTCTCCTTCAAATTCAAGTATGCTAATGGTACAAAAAAGGAAACATCATTCACTTTCCACACAAGAACACCATTCCTTTCAAATTGAAAACATAATACAACGTTTAAATAAAATTCCAGATTTGAAAGAACTTCATTTCAATTACAATGCTACTTCCAAGTCCTTCTTTCAACCACAATAATACAAGGTTGATAAATACATTTTACAAGAAACTACTCCACTAAAATACAAGAGTTACAAGCCTTGGTACTCTAACTGGAAATGTAGTGCCCACTCCTCTTCAACATTTATATTATTCTGATTCTACTTATTAGGGATTAGAGTTATAGACATTGCTATCACATTTTGGACATTGATTAGATGGACATTGTTATATTTTATTAGTTATTTGGATAAACAGTATGGATGTTTAGACTTATGACATGATTTACAGGATGGATTATATAAATGTTTTGACATCTCATGGTATTGCAATGATCTTGAGCTACTATCTGTACTGACACATGTGTACAATTTGATATATATATTATGGATATATATATGTTGATATATGATTTATTTGATTTCGTGATCTTATTTCATAGTTTGATAAATTGATGATCGAAATATTTGGAATTAGGTGGACAATTGTGAATTACTTGATTTTAGCGATGGTTAATTATGATATTTGATGATGAATTGATATGTATGGATGATTTCTATTTTATTATTTCGGTATGGCATTAATATGGCCATGATGCCAAAAAGGTATTGTTTTGATTTTTGTGGCATTTCAAGCAACACAATAAACAAAAAGGGGGATAGGAGACCAACAGTGAAGGAATGCCACGAGGTATTGGCAACATGGGTCACCTTGGCAACTTGCGTGTGTATCTAATGTATGATGTCAACATTTTCAGTTGTTGTTAGGAGGTCCCCATTAGGGGGTAAGCACTCGAAATGTGACCTTGGGTATTTTTTGTGAGTTTTCCCTTTTTGATTTTATTTAATTTTGTTCTTTGATTATTTTTGGGAATTAGTATGTCTAAGTCACTTTTACCCTTATTCCATATGTTTAGTACTCCCTTTAAATTAATTAAAGTTTTTAATTAGTGCTAATGTTTTAGATGTGACAAAAAGGGGGGGTAGTGTAATGATGAGTTGGTAGCCTTGGTCTTGTGTTGGATTTGAAAGAATTTAATTTGTTTTGGAGTAGTGTGTGTCACTCAATCCTTTCAATTGAATTTCGGATATTGACTTTCTAGCCAATTTTGGAGGCTTGTATGGGACAAGTAAAGCTTGTCCCACACCTCTTAAAGTCACCCACCCACTATACCTATGATGTGAGGGGCTTATTTTAGGCCCTATTTGATATATTTTAAAGGAGAAAAAGAGAAATTAATTACACTTTTCTTAAAAGGGTATTTATTTGTTTCCTTTAGGGGTGTGTGTTTTAATTGAGTGTGTAAGAGGGTTGTCATTCCCTCAACCACCAATTTATTATGCTTTGGGGTTTTGGTTTGACCTTGGTGATGTGGAATGGAGGAGAAATGATTGTGGCATCCTACATGGAGCCACATCACCTCTCTCTCCATCTTTTCTATTTATTCTAATTTGTGTGAGGATTTGGGGGTTATTGTTGTGTTTTGGGTCACTTACTTTTGGAGGTGATTTTTTATTTGGGAGTGCTTGTTGGATTTGGAGATATCTTGGGATTTCTGTGAAGGGCTTGGAAAGTTTTGGAACTTGCTTGTGGAATGAAATTATTGCAATGACAAGATAGGGTCTTCACCCTTTGTTTCTTGTTCCTACTTTTTTTTATTAATGTCTTGAATGAATGTTTTATTGCATGTGTGTTGTTGGGTAGTCAAATAGACTTAAGGTTCTGTATGATAAAGTGAAATGGGGATATTTTTTTTGGGAGGCATAAGATATTTTCTATTGATTATTTAGGAGGGAGTTGGGTTGGGGTGCCCCACCTTGTGCTTATCTTGTTGTTTTGTTCATTGTGGGAGGCATAAGAGTGACATTAGGCATAAGAGATATTTTACTTGTAGGGATGCATAAGAGTTTTTGGGGCATGAATTAATTTTGGAGGTTTTGAGGTGGGCACCCAAACCCTTAGGAGACACAAGTGAAATCCCCATGTTCCTTTCTCTACTTGGCTTGAGTTTAGAGCCAATGTTATTTTGGAAATTGATGTGTGTGAAAATGAATGTTTTGTGGTTATATTAGTGTGTGAATGTTTGATTTGAATATGAATGTGGAAGCCTTGTTTGTTGCTAATGGTTGTCAAATACTCCATATTGTTTCATTTTTGGGGCTTAGCGGCTAATGAGGAAGAAGGCATCACTTCCTCATTGGATTATTATAGTTGGGTGGAGAGTGTTGCGTACTTCCCCATTTTGGTTGTTTGTGTTTGATCTTGTAAGAAGGTGGATCTAAAATGAGGAACCCATATTTCTTATAAAATTTGCAAGAGAAAGGATTAAGAATCCTCTTGTAAAAATTTTACCATGTTGTCTACATTTTGTATGGAGGGCTTGCAATCTTACATTTTAGAATTAAATCTCTTAGTTGTCTTGTTTATCAAAATTGTGATATTATTTATCATTTTAAATAAAATTAAAAGGCTTGAAAATTAATTACTTTCTTGTTGGAAAAGAGGAGATTATTGTATATATATATAAAAAGAGAACAAAGTTTAAGTTAAATTTTTGCATTGTCTTAAGACCATTGTTGTAATATTGGAAATGATGGAAAGAAGGATAGGAGGTTGTATCCAATTCGATATTGTATTCCTTTTTAAAATGAAATTAAATAATTACTTTCTTTTATTTCCTTCTATTAAGTGGGAATGGTTAAGATAGAATGAGGAATTTAGTTATTGTGCTTGCTAAAATAAGTATCTTGAAAGTGTTTAAATTTTGTTATTCTCATTTTAAGAATATATGAAGGGAGGAAATAATTTTGCCGTGTCTTGGATTACGGATGAAATATCTTTATTAGTTATATTAGAAATATTAATAAATTTTAGATGTTTTCCCAAAGTTACATTTGCAAATGAATATGTAGAAATTTCAAAATAATCTTGCTCAAACTGTAGATGTCCCAAATTGATGATCCTAACTAATACCTCTAAAATATCCTTCTATAACTTAGATAATGACTAAAAGTGAATTTACACCTATATAACTAATTAAACCCATTCAAATCCAAATTTTTTATATCCAAACATAGTAATGAGTTAGTTTTAATTTTTTTATCCAAATACTTATGTTGGCGAAATAACTATATAAGTATGCATATATGTGACACCAAAAAAATGTTCCCAAATAAATCCATGATAAACCCAATAGAAAACCTTTGTTTAAAATTATGGAATATTTTTTGTTTGAAAGGGTAAGACATAGGTTAAAACTTTAACCAAGGTGTAAATTAATTCTTGATCATAAAATTCCACAATTTCAAGGCAGTCGGAAAACAAATTTATTCATTGATAAAAATATTTGTCCATTTTGCAAACTTTTTTTATGATTAAACTTCCCTTACTAAATTCAAATATTTTATTTAAATAATACTCACCTCACTATTCATTTCATAACCCATTTAATTCTCTTTAAACTAATTAGTTAATGGCTCAAAAAATAAATTTAAATTTTTAATTATTTTAGCTTTAATAATCCTCTAGTTTTAAAAATCATGGACAATAATAGGTAGTCTATTTCTTAAAAGGGTCAAGCGTGCACAACTTAGTATAACCCACTAGGATCCCATTTAACATTACACACACATATTTTATTTATTGCATTCCCACTTAAATACCCAATACTTAGGTTCATCCTACACCATTGGATCTAATCTTTCCTAGACCTTAGATTTAGGTTTGGAAAAAGTAACCCATAGAAATCCTTATGGAAAGCCATATATCAAATTATTAAGCCTATCCCTTCTCATTTTGCTCTTGTTTGTATTTGACCTAGGTTAAGGAAGAAGGAGGAGAAGATGAAGCCATGGATAATTGTTCCAAGATCAATGACAGATCCATATAAGACAAAGATTTGTGTGCATCCCTCTCCTAGGATTTATTTGAAATCTATTTATCATTTGTATTTTCTCATTCTTATTATGATTGCTTTTTGTTTTCTAAATTAATCGGGTGGTGGGTAATCTAATAAAGACTTGGTACTGTTTCTCAGGTGTGTAAATAGCTTTGTATTGCGGGCCTAAGTGATAATTAATATTGAGTATATATTATTTAAATGATGAGCATGGGATATATAATATACAAAAATTTGTTTTATTGTGGATATGTATGTAGATTTAAATGGATACAGTGTTAATGGATAAGGGTGCACTTGGTTAATGTTGACAGCAGAAATCAACAGCATCCCAAATGACCTACATCTGTGAATGGGGAATTTTGGTTGTGATTGCACAACATTGGACCATCTCTCAAGTTGTAGGACTTGCAAAACTTGAGATGGACCTCAAGAGAAAGTTGGTTCTTGTTCGTCCTAAACTACCTGCAACAAGGCTACTTTAGTGCAAGAAACACCCTAATCTATTGTAATCTAACCAATCTAAGGAGATAGGGGAGAGAGAGATAGGGTCAAAGAGAGCCCTACACTAAGAGGTCATACACCAAAAAAGGAAGAGGCTGTCTCACAAATCCATAACTGCCTGAAAGTGGAGAGATGTGAGAAGATGGAGGGGGATGGATAAGATGCATCATAGACCAAATATGAATGTTCACATGGAACACCAATTTCAAGGACCCGATTAAAGAATAGCTCCTGAAAACCTGGAAAATAGACATTAGAGTATGCACTGTATACCCTATAATGATGAGAGGCAAGAATAGACAATAAAATAAGCAAAGGATGGACAAGATGCATCATGAAATTTTTTTATTGCTCCATAAGTTCACACAGTACATCATCAGTGGGAAAGAGGCAAGAAATTTCTATTATAGATCCATGAGAAGAGGATTAGACTCCACATTCTACCCTAAGGAAGAAAGAGAGAGAGGGGTAGGAGAGAAACGATGACCAACCTTATAGAAAATTCCCCTCCTTTACAATATATAGGAAGAATAAGAGAGAGAAGGAGAGAGGGAAGAATTAGAACCCTACTCCAACCACCCCTGGAATGCAGTATTAAATCCACCTACCATAATGAAGAGCCTCGCTCTAACACCCATGCCCCCCCCGTCAATGTCTCTTACTAGGAAAGAAATACGCCCAATTTCTCCATCATGGCGGCAGGTGAGAGACTTGATAGCCCCCAAAATTAGCAGGCCGAAACATTAACAGAGGTAGGTGAGAAATTGATGCCGAGATCTTTCCAAAATTCCTCTCCCGCCCAAATCTGAGTTCCAATTCGAAAGATATGGATGTTTTGAAGATCAGGGTGGTGGGCATGCAATTTTAAAAGATTTTATCCCGTCTGGGTCCACATGGAAGCCTTGTGCATCTTGGAGATTAGATCCTTTCTTTCCCTCTTGATATTGCACTAGACTTAAAACGTGGAAGCTTTACTGCGATTCTCTATGTTCCTTTGTGTTTTTTTCCCGAGTCCCTCTTATTGGTGAATACACTGTGTTTGACCCAAGACATGTGGAGGCTTCACGCTCATTTGGAAGCTACCCCCAGATTTTACTTTTGAAAGTTTGGTGGTCGAGACACATGGAGGGCCTCAACTTGTTTTTTGAATTTTCAACAGCTGACTTTACCTTTTCAAACTCTTGGGACATGTGGTGGGTAGTGCTCGTTTGGGAACTGCCTTTTAGGCCGCACCTTAGAAATTTTGCTGATGAGACACGTGGTTAGCTGCACATATTTAAGGACCACCTTTGGATTCACTTCTTGAAAGTGCACTGAAGAGACATGTGACTTTTCCAATGGTGTGTTTCCTTTCTTTGAATTTGGCTAAGTCCCTTTGTCTCGGTGGGGCCATATGTGTGACCCTGGACACGTGGAAGCTCAACACACATTTGGAACCCATTCTGAATTTTACTTTTGAAGTTACACAGTGCTGACACCGTGGAACCTTCCGCTGGCCTCCACCTCTACTTATACTTTTTCAATGAACACTTTTTCCTCTTTTAAGATCTGGACACATGGAGGGCCCAACTCTTGTTTGAGAGACCCCACTTTTGGATTTACCTTTGAAGACGTGTTGAAGAGACAAGTGGAGGCTTCCGCTGACACCCCTTAGTCATTTTTAATGGCTAGCTCTATCCCCCTTATCATACCTGGGACATGTGGAATCCTCACGTTCATTTGGAAACCAACTCCAGACTTTACCTTTGAAGTTACGTCAAGTTAATGAGTGGCGGCTTCCACGGGTCTTGTTATACTTAGTCGATTTAGTCCTATTATGTCCCCTTTGTTGAATTTTCAAATGTCGACTCTATCCCTTTTAGGACCCTAGGAAAAGGGGAAGCTTGGCCACTTTTTTGGGGTGACCACCTTTTTCTTCGACCCTCCTTAAAGATGTGTATTTTCCCTTGTGGCACCTTCCACTGATTTGCGGACTTTTCAATGACTGATGAGACCCCATGGGCTCACAGGCTACACTTGAAAATTGCCTTTCAAAAAGGAGTGCCAAAAGTTCTGAAGTCCCCCTCAGAACCCACGACCCGCATTACACTTGGGAAAAATTCCATGTGGCCCCACAGACCCGCTTTTGGTAAAAAGTCATCCTCGAGCCCGCCGGCGTTTCCTTTTCCACTCAGACTAAAATAAACCTTCCCAGATCCGTGTCCCCAAAATTATACTTGTGCCCCTTTGCAAAAGTGGGAAAATGTCAAAATTTTCTCCCACCGCCCCCAGCCGGTCCGCGATTTCCCATTGGAAAAAATCTTCCCTAGGCCTGCCCGGCCTGCTTTTTGGCAAAAAATCCTTCCAAGGCCCACCGGCCCGTGACTTAAAAATACGAAGAAGTACAAGGAATTATTTATATCTCTGGAAAGGGTAAGAAATTTCCTAACTGATAGGAAACGCTTCCAGGGAGGCCTTAAGTGATTGAAATATGTCAAAATTCAATATTGAAGCACCAAAAGGGTGAAAGTGGTGTCAGTTCACCCAAAATAAGTGTGAGCTTATTTTGTTCAAACAATACCATTAACCTTTTAATAGCAATTTTTTTTCTTTAAAGAATTCATCATTAAATTTAAAGATCTATAAACCTTACTTAAAGGATAGCTCGGAGAAAAAAAAGAGTTTAACGGACCGGAGGACTGATGATAATTGCGGTAAAAAAAAACATAGGTCATGATCTAATTTATGCCCACTTGCATAAAAGGAAGGGGGGGTTTGATTTGGGTTTGGAGATAATTTAGTGGTGAATAAGTACTGTGGGTATAGTGTTGGGGGGGGGGTGGGGGGGGCAGGGTGGGGGTGGGGGGCTATAGTATCGACACCACCCCTATATCATATTAAAATTAAGGGTTGGGGTGGGGTACTGCCCCTCCCCCCAACCCTTTCATAAAATATATTGTATGCTACACTAAGGCTGCATCCACTTGGCTACCACCTTCTTTTGGTGGGGTGTGTGTGTGTGTACTAGATATATATCTATGTAACATAGATATATATATATAGATTATATAATAGAGATATCTATATATATAATAGAGATATATAATAGATATATATATACAACATAGATCGGATGTCATAGATTATATATAGATGTACATATATCTAAATAGATAGATATGTATTATATATATAATTTACACTTACTAGATAGATGTATGTATACATAATATACTTATTGTACATATAGAATATGTAGTGTAGAAGAGATATATATGTATAACTATATAATATGGATGTAGATTTATATTATCTATAGTATAGGGACATAATGTATATATATGGAAGATATATATCTCTATATGTATGATATATAGATATATATGTACTATACTAATATGTATATAGATGGAATATATATATAGATAGGTATAATCTAGACAGTATAATTATGGTACATATATATGATATATATATATATATCTATATCATGGGAAGTATCTCTACATATATGATATAATATATATATATCTATGTGTAGAGATTAGATAATATATGAGACACACACAAATACAGAGATGAGATTATATATATAGCGAGTAGATATAGAGATAGACGAGAGAGGCAATACAGAGACAGATATAACAGAAGATAGAGAGTAGATAGAATGTGAGGAGAGCGCTGTATATACATAGATGTGTGTGTGTTGTGTGTGTGTGTGTGTGGTGTGGTGTGGGTGTGAGGTGTGTGGTGTTTGTGTGTGTGTGTATCTGTGTGTGTGTGTGTGTGTGTGTGTTTGTGTGTGTAATTAAAACATTATTGCCACCCACACCCCAATACTTAGCAATCAATAGGTTTTAAACTGTGTCAAAAAAAACTTTAGTTATTGCCATATATAATAATATTATATTGATTTATAACGGTATCTAGTAGTTTGGAGGGGTTAATCTTAGGAAGCAATAAGACGGAGTAAGAAGATTGAAGATAGTAAGTGCTGAAGCAGCAGATTTAGACAATAAGAATAGATTAAGTTTGAAAACAAAACAAAGTATATTATGTAAGATATAACAATATATATTACTAATTAGATTTATTTATTATTGAGTTCTCATAAATATTAATACTTTCCGCTCTCATGCTTAAAGCAACATTTTCCACCTCTTTCAGTCCCTACGTCGGATGGCCGCCACGGGTCATTCCTCTTAACCCCCCATGGAATTTGATGTCCCTCACATACCTGAGGTCAGCGGGACCAAACACCAAAAAAAAATTGGGCCCACACCATCTCAAAAATCAAAAAAAGTGAATTGTTAGCTGATTCTGTTGGTTTCTCACCGTGCCATAAAAAGTTACAGAGGAGAACCCCAGTCTACCACCTCCAACATGACAAGAAAATCCGGACTAGACAGAAAATAGGAACTGAATGAAATACTTTCCCATGGAAAAATGTCGTCCAAAAGGTTTTTTTTTCATTCAAGAAAATAAGGGATAAATGAAGAATGAAAAAGAAAAGAAAAGAGCCGGAGAAAGAACATGGAAATCCCCATTAGCCATGAAAAGAAGATTCATAAACAGATCTTGCCAAACCGGAGCTCGGCTTGATGAACGATTTATGTTGAGTTTTAATCTCTTGAAGGCCATTAAAAAATTCAGATTCGACCCTCAAATTTTCAGAGCAGAAAGGGATGGGGTGCAGCAAATAAATCCTCTTTGTCAGCTGTACAAAGGCAAAAATCATTTGATTCCCATCACCCGATCACGCAGAATGAAAAGAAGAAATTTCACTGAAGCACCATAATGAAAAAACCTGTGCAATGGAGGGATTGTCGTGAACAATGACAAAAATGAGACCTACAAATTTTCCAAGCTCATAATGGATTCCATGACAAGTAGTAATGGAAGATATCGTGAGTCCCTCTCCGCTTGCTCAAGGTTCTGAGTGGGTGAAAATCACCCAAAAAAATGGGAGGAAACGACGTCGAAAAATATGGTTCATGGCCACAATAGCTTCACACCTGAATCCCATTGGTTTAGGGGTATGGAGGGTTGGGTTGTTCTTATCATTATTCTTCACTTTCGAACACAAAATTTTCAAAATGTCAGATAAGATCCCAAGGGACGAAATCATCTGAAAATTGGACGGAGGGGGGAACGGCTCGGGTTAAAAAATCTAGTTTCCACTGAATAAGTTTGTGGCCAGTGAAGTCCCTTGTTTAGCAATATGGACGTGTTGTTTTTGTCAGAATCTCCACCACTGATGAAGGACATCATTTTCCACTGTGTTCAGCACTGCGGACCTACTCCCAAAATTTAGATCGTGCAACATGGAATAATAAACAGAATTTCTCTCTCCTTTCTCTCTGTCTCTCTTCGCGCTCCGCTTCCCCAACCATTTCTATTTCTTTCTACTTTCTCTCCCTTTCAACTGTTCTAATTCTTCGCGTTGGGTTTGCACTTTTTTATCATGGCTTTAGTCACTTACAAGTGGACTTTAGAAACATAATGTCAACTAATTCACCTTGCTATTTATACAAAGGGACTTAAATAGTTAAAGGTGAATATTAATATCTTAATTCTATTAATGCCTATGGATGGTCACAAGGAAGACGATACGCACCTCTCATTCTATAAATTGTAACCGCCATTCCGCACTGAAAGGGTTGGCAATTGATCTTTTAGAGACTCGAGGAGTGCATTGTACCTAGAGAACGAAAACGATATAGCCATTTTTCTAATATCCTCCATCCTCCCCCTCAAATTCTGCATTCCCACATTATGTACAATTGACTTCTAAGAAATCAATATAAGAAGGAATTTCTAGCTTTTCTAGCTTGTCTTTCTTTGACTAAGGGGTTTCTTGATACCTTCATGATCAATAAATTCTTAGTTGGTCTTATTTATAAAAAATACGCAAAGTTTTTCTTCTTTTTCTATATCCCATATTGTAATTCATGTTATGATGTTCTGTTTTCTCAACTAGTGTGTGTGTAGAATATGAATTTTTATACCTACAGCATTAGGCCTCCTAACTCTTTTCTCACACCCCTTTCCCACTCTCAATATTAAGACTTCCCTATCAAGAATTACTATATTTTTTCCACAGGATCGTGGAGTTTCCCGTTCCCCTATTGGATCCTTGGCAATGAATACCACCACAGAAATCCTCACTTCTTCTTGTGCACACACATACGGTACTACAAACCGTTGATTGAGGACTTTATATTCCCAAACGTTGGCAATAATCCCCACTTTTTTTTTGTTTTTTGTGCCCCCCCGCAAATTGGTTTCGCAACACATTCCAACCTTGTAGTAGTTTCTTTCCCGTATTACCTTAGTTAGTTGCTTCCTTGTGTTAGCTTGTAGAGAGCCTCCACCATGTATGCATCACTCCACTTCTTCAACTTGCTGATCTACTTCACATGGTGGGTTGGGTGGTGGGTGTGCAAGAAACCCTTAATAATAAAAAAAAATAAAAATAAAAAAAAAAACAAAAATAAAAAAAAAAAACAAAATAAAACCCTCCCCGCCCACCCCCCCCCCCCCTATCCCCCCCCCCCCCCCCCCCCCCCTCCCTCCCCCCCCCCTCCCCCCCCCCCCCCCCACCCCCTCCCCCCCCCCCTCCCCCCACCCCCTCCCCCCCCCTCTCCCCCACCCTCCCCCCATCTCCCACACCCCCCCCCCCTCCGCCCCAACCCACCCCCCCTGACTACCCCCACCCCTGCGCCCCCCCCCCTCCCCCCACCCCCCATCCGCCCCCCCCCCCACCCCCCTCCTTCCCCCTCCTCCCCACCCCGCCCCCCCCCCCGCCCCCCCTCCTCCCCCCCACCCCCAACCGCCTTTCCCCCCCCCCCTCCCCCCCTATTCCCCAGCCCCCCCCGCCCCCCCCCCCCCCCCCCCCCTGTCTCCTGCGATGAAAGATGGGGGGTAGACAACGGAGTTCAAGGGTCGGAAAATGAAACAGAAGGGGTGGAGATGTGATGGGCAACTGGGCGGAAAGGAGAAAGAAGTAGAAAATGAAGTCATCACCCCCCTACCCCCCCCCCCAGCCTCCCCCGGGAGGACGCAAATAACAGGGGTTACCAGTATCTGTTGAAAGAGGAGGGTATTAAAAGGGGAAAGGGGATGAGAGCTAGGGGAAATTAGATCCCACCAACCCCCCCGCGCTGGCCCCCCCTCTCCACCCCCAAACGCCCAACAACAACGACCCGCCCCAAGATAAGGGTCAAATGAAGGGGTAGAAAAAAAACGAGAGAGAAAAGAAGGAGACTGGAATTAAGTAGGGAAGTCGGCCCGGCCCCACCCACCCTACGAAAAAATCGGGTCCCCATAAAATGCAAGAAAACGGGGAAAACCGAAGTTTTGTAGAGATAAAGGGAG
>JAHRHJ020001153.1:0-31410 GCA_019776745.2 Taxus chinensis
TTTTGATGTTAAAATAACAATACAGGCCCTGTGATTAATTTTTCATCCTCTGTTGGTGTTTGACTAATTTCTAATTCTTCATTACAGTTATCAGTTTGTGCATGTTGTTTTGTTGCATTTTATGAATTGTGTCAATCTGCAGAAGTGAGAAATTCTCACCACTCCTTTGGTGTATCACCTATTAGCATTAGTTTTAGTTTCAATTTGTGCATCTCTCTATCTCTGTCTCCTTTACAATTTAGAGTAAGATTATGGCTTTGAACCTCTGCAGTTATGCAAATAATAGATCTAATTAGAGGAGTTTGAGGAACTAGCCTCTAATCTAGAAGATTCCTCTCTCATTTTTACAAGTCCCACACTTGGAGAGAGGTTTCAATGTTGTGTAATCACACTAGTATGCCCTAAAACATCAAACTTAGAACCTCTGATTTGCATCTAGGGGTGCTGCTAATTTGCAACAACAGTTTTGGCACGCCCGGTGGGACCTTAGAGGTATTCATTTTCATTGCAGCAAAGTTGACGTGCATCTGCTGCAATTTTCTTTCTTTAAAAGAGCTATAAATTGCACATCTGGTGACTCCAAGGAGGAAGAATCAACTGATTTTAGGAGTGCAGGCCTAAAAAATCATGAGAAGAATCACCACAAGGTCAAGAGCTGGAGAAGAAGAGGTGTTATTTGAATACCTACAGTTATCTCCAAGAGTAAGGCAAACTGGGAGGAGAATCCAAAGGTCTCCATCTCCACCAAATAGAACTCTCTCAACTCCTCCACCTGGTAGGCCTTTCATTCAATCAACAAGGGTTCTAAGGCCAATCAGAATGGCACAAAAACAACCCCTATGTCAATTTCACTGGTAGCAGCCCACTTGCTCTCAATGCACAAAATCCAATTCCTAATTGCATCCTTGAAGAACATTCCATACTTCACTGGAGAGAATCATACCTACTCCTGGTGATCATGTTAAAGACATTACCAACCTTTGTGTAATTCATGAAATCAATGAGATGCAACTTGCTGTCAAATTGTTGGCATCTTCATTTAAGGGGAAGGCTTTGCAATGGTTTAGAGAGCCTTGCCTTAGGTTCTATTTACAAATTGGAACCAGCTATGTGTAGCACTTCATGAGAAATTTGGAGAGAAGGGAGACAACTTGTCTCTTTTGGAGCAGCTAACAACCATCAAGAGAGCTCCCAATGAGCAGCTGACTGATTTCAACTTCAGATTTCAAAGGACTTGGGAGAGAATTCCAGTGGTAGTCAGGCCAACAGCAGAAGGTGCTTTTCTTTACTATCTCAAAGCTCTAAATTCTAATATTTCTATGTTGATTCAGTCCATGGGAGGCATAACTATCCCTATGGCTTATAGCATTGCCATTAGGGCTGAAAATTGTTTGATCCAAGCTGGAAAACTAGCCCCTAGATCTCCCATGCCATTTTTTCCAAGTTTAGAGATCCCAAACACTAATCAAGCACCTAATTTGGCTCCTATCTCCAACTCCTAGAAATCAGAGTTCAAATGAAGCTTCTACTTCATCTCCAAGTGCCCCAAATGAGCTTTAAGAAGTCATGAAGCAATTGCAAAATTTAGAAAATGAGCTGGTTACTCTCAAGAGGCAACAAGCCCAAAGTTTTAGACCTTCCTTATCAGCCTCAAGCTTAGCCTAACAGGCAGCCATATCAACCTCATAGACCACCCAATCTAGCTACAAATCTAAATCAAGCAAGGCCTCCTACCAACATACATATTTCAGCCCTATAATCCAAATGCTATATCTGCCTCTAAGGCATTGGTGCCAACACAAAACAATATTGCTCAGGAGTATGATTGGTGTTTTCCATGCAATGAACCTCACAACCAATCTATGTGCTTTAACGGTGCCTTGAATCAAGCATTAATGGTGACAACTACTGGTGTGGAGGGTGAGGGCAGTCAAGGAAACAACCAACAACAAGAAACATTCCAGCAGCAATCAGCTCCAAATGACACCACACTTGGAACTGGCAGGCAGAGGATTTCTGTGGCATAAATCAAACAGTTTCTCAAGGTGTTGCAGCCAACACAAGGTCAAAAAGAAGGAATTTGGGTGAAGAATAGCCATTAGCTCCAACCAATCTCCAACCTTCTATGGCTCCACAAATGGTTGGCAAACAAAATCCAGCTTTCAAATGCACAAGGGTAGCCAAGAACAACTCCTAGGCCAACTCAAATTCTAGTTGTTGCTACCCACATGCAAGGAGTGAATGTGCCAACCAAGGGACAAAAAAGAGATCCTTCATCACCATTCAGTATCATTGATCAGATGAAGAAGACAAATGTAAATATAGCAATGTGGGAATCCCTATCTATTCCAGGCCAAAGAGATTTGCTACAAGCTGCCATGAAGGACTGGCCAACTTCGAATCAGCAAGTTCAAATGCAAGAGAAAGTGCTCACAAATGCTGCCCAGCCTGAAGGGAATCATGGAGGACAGCAAGGTAAAATGTTGAAGTCCCCTCCTTTTTATGTCTCATTAATCATTGAAAACCAATTGGTGCATAATTGCATGATTGATTCCGGGGCAAGTAGCTCAGTGATGCCCAAGCAAATAGCTGATCAGCTAGGACTTCTAATATGAAACCATATCCAAAGGGGTAGTGCAGCTTGGATGGGACAGCAGTAACAATAGTTGGGGTGATTAGAAACTTGAGTCTTACCTTGCATGCATGTCCAAATGTTGTTGTTTTACAAGATGTATCAGTTATAGACCTTCCAACACTCTTTTCCCTATGTTTGTCAAGAGATTTCACAGCCAAGATTGGAGGATATTTGTCTGCTGATTGGTCACACATGCTGTTCAGAATGAGGTATGGAACCAAAGCTACAATCAGGTCTGAACCTATTGCAAACTTCCACATTGAGCCCTAACACTCCAAGTCAGATCAATGCCAACTGTTCGGCATTTGATCAAGAAGATCACCCAAGCACTGATGAAGCTGACACCAAGGTTGGAAGCATCCCAGATCTAACTCTTGATGAATGGGAAAACAAGGTGTATGCTTTTGAGCCTTATCAAGAAGTAGAAGAATCTGAGCTAGGGTTCTATTGCATACATGAAGAAGATCTAGCCTATTCCTAGCATCACCAAGTTTAACTTTTTTGATGACAATGAGTTATATAGCCTCAATATTAACCTGTTGTGATGGATCACCTACTCCCCCACTGTGCATTATGGCGTGAATTATACTTCCTATTCACCTCAAGAAGTTTCCAATTTCCCTTCAGATTCCTTAGATTTCAGTCTTGCCTGCTCCAATAACTACTTCTTAGACCACTTTCATGAAGCCTGGGATGCAATGCCTGCATCTTGGCATTGAAAAGGTAGATTTTGTAACCTCCACTTCCACTACTCCTTGCAAGTCTTAGGGTGCAACTAGTACAAACACTTAGATGGATGAAGCCCTTGATAGTGACATTGATCTATGGCTACAGATCCAAGAATGATCTTGCTCAAATAATTTGCTACATACATCAGGATGTGGCATCATACATTGAAGATTTTGCACGAAGAGTTGTGAACATCAGAGTCCACTTTTTTTGCATCAATGAGAACCAAGCTTTTGCTGACAGGCTTTCAGTCGAGTTGGTGACAGCACTTTCACATACTGTGGATAGTGAATGTCAACATGACAAGTTTACAGCCAAACAGCCACGTGATTGTGAGGCCTTTAGTGCCATATTAACATTTCTCAAAGCTGGCAAGTATTTGAATATGACTAGAAAATCTTCACATTGGTCCCTACAATTGTTGGCAAGCTTAGGTGGAATCAGCTATAGAATCAACAAATATTGCACATTAGACAATATGGTAACCTGGTCTTATACTAGCTATTTAGAACGTTCTCAAGCTGTACAAAGTACTAATTAATCCCACCTTTGGAGTCCACCTTTTTCTTATATTTTATTTCATCAGTTTCCACGTATTTACCGATACCTATCATCCCATTTCAAGATAGACCTTTCTGACATTCTAGCCTGATATCAGAGTGCCCAGCACTCCATACTGGGGCGCCCCAAGGTGACAACTTGAGTCCCATTATGAAAGTGCCTCGAGTCTCATACACAACCTCTTCAAGAATTCTTTTATGTGGTCACTTGGAGCTATGAAGATTTGAATTGTGTCAATCCTTAGTCTAGCTTCCCAACACATCCTTGAATTGGGATTAATTGTGAAATTAAGCTTGAGACCGCTATCAAATATAAATTTATAAGACCAGTAATAAGGGTCCTAGGTCATTTCATCTTATCACTGAGAAATGAACTCCATCTAGTTGCTAGCATCCATTGCATCATATTCCATCTATCATAGCATTACTAGTTGCATTGCCAATCTAGGATATCTACATCAGAACACACTTCATAGGGGAGGTATTCAGATTGTCTATTCCACTGCACACATGTTGACTAGAGCATTTCTCATAGTTATTATTGTTCACTTACTTCACAAAGTGCGAGCATATTTTACAAGTTGTTGCTGGCACCTAGAGGTGCAACATTCACTACTTGATGACTACACAGGGTACCAATAAAACATTAGGGTCTGTAAGTGGTGCAACACTCAGTGATCAAGATAGCCTTTACTAGCAAATGGTGAACTGAGGTCAGTCCAAGACCATTCATATGCCATATTTTATTTTTCAATGCCGGTTGGATACCTTCTCAAAGAGCAATGGACATGGCGTCATTCTACAGTACATCTGATGAATCTAGTGCAACATACAAGAAGCACTCAGAGACATCTTAAAGACCATCACTAGATTTATATTCTGAGGATATTCACTATTCCAGAGCACCTCTTTCACTACAGACTAGGGCACCCTGAGGCACCCCAGATACACTTCCAGGTCTCATGTGTCATCTTAGAAAGTGTGTTTATATAGCCCTTTGCAGGAAAGCTCCCTGAGCCACATTGTTTGCACTTCCAGGATTAGCCATTGATCCAGAATTTGTCGAAGCACATTTGTGCACAGTCATTCTCCTATTAGCCATAAGTCTAGGCCCTTCACTCTTCTCTTGGGCATATTAGGGTTTTATTTTATCTAGAATAGTTTATCCCACATTTATCTCAGCCCTGTTTTAGTTCATATTACCAAGATGTTTTAGAAAATCCTGGCTAATTAAGATTAACATTAGATACCCTAGGATAGTCCTTTGAAGCCATCTATGAAGAACCCTTATTTTTGTTAAGCCCCAATTTTGGTGAACCCTGATTGTCTCCAAGGATTATCATCACCTTTTATGCGTGTCCATGGATTTTCCATAATGCTATTTCTCCCATTTTCTTTTTGCAGAATAACGATATTTATTCGAACATCCTTATTACCTTCTCCTTAAGCCTATAGCCTGTTACTCCACTCATGAGTGCTATGAGATATTATCTCATTCACACAGTATGTTCTTGCAGTAAATACCCAGGATTGCCTTCTTTGCCTCCAAGAATTACTTGGCTACTCATCCTATTTCTCCATACCTATCACATGAATATGTATACCATAATTGCTGGTTTCTCATGCGGGGGTTAAAGACTTCCTCCTTAATAAAGATCAAATCACTCCTCAACAAAGACTTGAATGACCTCCCCCCCGAAGGTTCTGGATTACTCATGACCCTCCATGGAGTATGATCTAGGTGTGTTAGATAAATTCGGTCATTAAGTGTGACCTAAGTAGGACAATGGATTGTCTCAGCATCATGATCTTGAGCATGACCTCAGGACATCCCTCGCTCCTTCCAGTGTTTCTATTCGTGGATTTGCAAAACATCCGTGAGAAAGGAAGTACTCAAGAGTATTGTACATGGTGTACCCATTACCATGCTGGACCCAATGTACGCTAATACTATCTTCCTACCATGTACATGACTAATGACCTTCGGATATGAACAATTCTCCTTAGTTAGCCCGGGACTCCATGCCATTACACACAGTTCCCATCTACACATTCATACTCGACTAAAGTTTTCATTAACAAGAACTATGTGAATGGATGTTCATGTTGATCCTTGCCCTTAGCACATACTCAGATTCATAATCTGTTGGAACAGTTCCATGGTGGACTAGCTGGTGGTCATTTTGCACCGCACGAGTGACAGCTCTGTATCTCTCCAAGTATGGTTTAGGATACGACTAGAGGTCATTGTTTTTGTTTTTCTCACTGAGCCAAGAGCTTGGAAAGTTACCAAACATTTGGAGACCTCCCTAGCATATGGTTCCATCATAAGTTTGGACTTGGCTATCAGCCTTCTAGATCCATTAGCTATTCGTAGAGGTGCAAACCATATGTCATGTTACATCTCTTCCCCTGATTGCACCCAGTCCGAGGCACTAAATTAATAATGATGCTACTAGGTTTGATATGGTGAAAACATTGATACTTAGGAAGTGACTAATGATGCATTGATTAGATCATATGTGTACCTCATGAGGATCTGGCTGTGGAACTTACGGCAGAATCATGAGGAACGAGTTTCAATCCATTCCCTATGAAATAATATGATTTAGCTCGTGTAGGGGATTAGGTTCACTCCACTGGATTACTTCCAACCTACCTGACACTATGTGGAATGACTAGGCACCAAATGGTCAAGGATCATGTTTGAGCACTTATGGCCAAGTTATAAAGAACCATTGGTTGGTTCAGAGACAAGTTATGACTGGGAATGGTCATAACAATCCTATGTATTGATCTTGCTATCCGACTTCACCTTACAACTTAGTCGAAAAGGTGGCTTGAGGAGCTGATCTCAAGTGCCAAGTCTATTCAGTCATAGGATATCATTGTCCATAGTCATTAGCCTAAGCTTGACACACATATAGTGAACATGTCAGGCATAAATGATATCTCTGATCATCAATGCATAACATTATTCTCAAGTCCCAGTTTCTCAAGCCCAGTCAAACAAAAAAATTGTAAGCATGCATGCCTATAGGTTGCGACTGTATGGGAGCTCATACTTAGAGACAAGTCCAACATTAATTGACTCAAAGATGATTTGGCTTGGGAATCCGTGTTGTTGAACTATCCCAAATGGAGTATGACACAACATTGTTCTGCTGATGAAGCTACCGATGGTAAGTGTCTATTGCTACACTCGAGTGGCTTGCATGGATTAAAATCAAATCGGCTTCCTCGAGTTGGATAGAATTTCCCCTCGGTCCAGCACATTGATAGCTCATGACATAGATTCTGATCCGCAGGATATGACATGACTCTCCTTTATGGATGGTTTCGCCAAGCTATCAATCAAATGGTCAAATAAATCCAGATCTATCAAGATAAAAACATCTTTCACTACGCCATGGGACTACATTAAATTGCTTTATCTGATCATGCCATTTGGCCTCAAGCAATGGTTGGAGGCTACCTATCAACGCGCTATGACACACATGAGTTGGCTCAGTGATTACATCCACCAATTTGATCCATCTAAGCATTACGTCGATGATATTCGATTGCTACGTCTCGACCCTTCGTTCTTCACTACACGTAATCCAATTATTAATCAATTTAATATTTTTATGTTAAAATATTTTTAATATTTAATATTATTATTAAATTATTTGATTTAAATATTATTTTAATTAATTAAGGAGAACTAGGTCAAACAAGTAATTAATGACACATGATGTAACCTTTTCAAGTGGTTCAACCAATTTTGTAATAAATGAACTATCATGTGTACCTTCAATTTAGGAAGGGAATTTATTACCCTGTCCTCTTCATCTTTCTCAGACTTCTTCTATAAATGTAAGTTGGAAGCTCATTCCAAGAGGTTCCAATAGGTTAGATAGGTTGGGCAATTTAGATATCTAAGACAAGTGCAAATTTTTCAAGAGTCCTCTCTCTTCTACAAGTTGTCCTTGTATGTTGAGGGAACTTTCAAGCCTCCTTTCTAAGACTGTAATGGAAACTACTGCCTCTTCTAAATGTATTGATGCATTGTGCATGTTATTGAAGTAATAAAAGTGTGTATTTTGTGACTAATCTTGGTCCTTTCATCCTTCTATACTTCTTTGTGCCTTTCTCATGTCTTGTAAGTACATTGTGTAAGTTTAAGTTTCTATTGCAAGTTCTTGGATTTCTATGCTTATCGAGTGGTGGAGTGTTAAATGAATTTGAGTTGTGGTGCTTGTTCACCACTTCTAAAGTTCATCCTTCTTCATTGGAAGATTCATAGATCGCTTTGTGTGATCAAGTTTAACAAAAAGGGAACACATGCTTCCTGGTTTGTGGTATTATGTTACCCTCTCTAAGTCGCAGTAGGTGAAGTTGACTTGTGGTGGACAACACCCTCTTTAAATTAACCCTTCCTGAGTCTAGAAACTACCCTTTATTTGGAGCATCACCATCCCTAATATAGTTTCATTTCATGCAAATATCTATCTCCCTAAAACCCATGAAAATGTTAGCATAGGTCTAGATAACCATTTTTATTGTACACTAGGAGTAGTACAACACTTAGTTTAGGAAGAGAAATCCGACCTTCTACGGAGGTTCACCTTGAGCCCAAGTCCCATAGCTTAAAAGGTGATACCATTTTATCCAATCACACTGAACATCCTGCTCACATTCTAGCCATTTAGAGGGTATAATGATTTGGCGATAACAAATACACACTTTATTATGTCATTTTACATAGATATCCAACTCTTTCCTTTTACTATTTCATTGTTTCATGTCCCAGTATGGGCTTGTTAGTTTCAAAAAAAATTGCTAATGGTTTTTTATTTATTGATGTCTCCATCCCCCTTTTGATTTTGGTCCTTTCTATTGGAGTGAGCATGTTTCCCTCACTTAGAGGTTAAGCTAGATATAGGGAATTTGTTATTATGTTAGGAAAATTGGTGACCATATTATTTGGTCCCTATCTATTCATGTAACATATTTGATATGCACATAAACAAGGAAACAAATTTCGTCCCTATTTACTTGGTTTTTCAACTCCATTCTTGGAATTGAACAAATATTGGATCCTATTTTAGGAAACACTCCTTATTTTTATGATGAGATGCATCACACAGATTATGTGAATATTATTTTAAGATACTTTATATTATTTTTGTGTAATGTTTTTCACTTTGTGTAATGTTATGACATTGTGGTGGTGGCCAATATGATATATCCTACATGTTGGAAGAGTTATTTTAACTCCAATATGGTATAAGAGATACCTCTTGCATCCATTACTTTTCCTAATTTTTATTTCTAATCACATTGTAAAAATGCATTATTCTCCAGATTTGATCTATGTTTCCAAATATAAATTTCACACTTGTAGTATGTTGATTGTGCAATATTTTCATTAAAATTGTAGAACACTTTGGAAAATTTTACATTTGCAAAACATAAAAAAAAATACATTGTAAAATTATTCGGTACAAAATTTTAGGTTTGAAAATTTACAGAGTTGACTCTTATACATTGACAAGCTGGTAATTTATATTCCACTGATCTCACTTCTTCTATCTAATGTGCTATTTTTCATTGTATTTATTGAGTTTCATGCTTAGGAAATCCCGTTAGCTTAGCCCTATCCCCACATAGCCCTCAACGAGCTCATACTATTTTGGTGAATTCTTTGAATGAATCAACTTGACCAACATCTACTTTGACTCAATAGATTGAGTTTCCCTCAATGATTTTCTACTTAATATGTGAAGATTACAAGTTCATTATGTTAATTTGGATCAGGTTTTTTGTCCTTATATTTGAACTCACAGATACACATATTGGCTCAAAACAACCTCATGTAAAACTTCAAACTATCATGACTCATCTCACAGAGTGCACAGTTCACATCTTGGGTTCAAACGTCTGACTCAACTCATTTTTTTTGTGGGATTGAATCCACTTGTAGCTCAACAATCAACTTATATATTTATTAATTATAAGTGGTGAGTTGGTTTTGGAATTTTGACTCTCTCCTCTCTGGTGATCCAATCCCATCCTCACACAACACCTCAAACCATATAGATATAAGCCTCTCAAACATATCAACTAGAATTAACATCCCCTCAATCTTTGGAATCGGCTCAAAAATCAAGCTCAGGATCTCCTTTTGGTCCATAATGACCTCTATTCAAGCTTTATTGACTCCCATGATATTGGCATTGTTTTACTCTTTGATCGGAATATTTTTTGTGAAGGCGTTGTGATTTGCTTAACCAATCAAAAAAGGATTGGGGTTTAAACCCTAAGATCACTAAGGATCCATGGTGGGCCTTATTACTCCATAATTTTAAGGAATATTTAACGATTAAACTCCTGCATTACAAATCTTAAGGATAAATGTGGAGAGTTTTCTATTGAAGAGGTTCTTGGCACTAAGGAATCAGTGATTCAAGTTGAATTATTATAAATGTAATTAAACCTTATTGCAAAGTAAATTACTTACTATAAAAAATGATATTCATATAATTAATTACAGTAATGTGTAAGCACTAAGCATTCAGAGATGTGAAACCCTAAGCAAAAGAGGGAAGAAAGAGGACTTAACTGATTATGTGTAACCTAGGAATGATAAGGACTGTGTATCTACTAGAACATGCTGGAAACAATGTCAAAATGGCTTGCCAAGGGTTCAGAAACCTAGGAATGTACAGGATAAGATTTCCTGGAAGAGGGAAGGAGTGCCCTAGAAACTAATGACTGATCTGGGCACACGTGTCTGCTAAAATGCTCACATTCTGATATTTTTTGGGTTAGAAGATGTTCATTGTTACCCACTCTGGGTTGAATGTTTCGGCTTCTGGGAATAGAGTTGCTTCTATCCTTTCATTCCTTTTAGAAACAGATGAGGTTAGGGTTAGGAGGAATACCTGTTGAATGTCGAGATGGTGTGCGCGTACCGTAGAGAAAGATCAGGCTGACTGCAGAGACTCCTTTTTGTCTTGGAAGGACTACCTGCAAATAAGAACACAAGACCACAAGATTTTGATTAAACAATAAATGAGGAAACTGCCTTGGGCCCAGGAAATATAAAACTTCCTTTCGAAGGTGGTCAGTTCCCCTGCTAATATGAATTAACACAAAAGACTGCAAAATATTAATTAAATTATTTCGTTAAACTGGGTAGGGGGAAAGGCTGGTTTTCTGGTTTTTGATCAGAGGAACCGATGCCGGTTACTGATAACCGATGCCGGTCACTGATAACCGATGGCGGTTACTGATAACCGATAGCGGTGGGTTCTACGATCTTCTTGGCAGCTATGGTGTTTGTAATGGCTGGTTTTTGGATGGTATTAGGAAATGGGATGGTTAGAAGCAAAAGAATGACAGTTAGATGCAATGGCACGTTGGGTAGTGGATTCAGAAACGGATTTAGGAGCACTGAGATTCAAGAAGCATAAGAAATGTTATAACAAAGGACATGCAAGATGTGACTTACTGGTTTTGGCACAGATGCAAGTTGATCTCCTTGGTTGTAAACACTTCTGGTATTTCCACTCGTCTCTGCTCTGTCAAGTGAAGATCTGGACTCTGTTCCTCGCTCGCAATGCTCTCTGTTGATCCAGAAATCCTTTGACTGATCTCCAAAATGAAATTCCGATCCGTTGTTTTGGTTTGGGGAGCCCATTTACAGGGAACCGATGGCGGTTGCGTAACCGACGGCGGTCGAGTAGGAACCGGCATCGGTAAGGAAAAAGTAGGCTATTTTTAGTAAAATAGCCCACCTTCCCTGCTTTTCTCCCGAGAGATCAGTTGCGGGCTTGGTCAAGTGGCTAGAAGGTCGGCTTTGGGTGCGAGTAAGGAGGCATTAGTTATGGATGTGAGTCTAGACCAAGTCATGGGTCTTAATTAGGTTAGTTTAGGGTTAGGGCTAGGTCATGATGAGGTGGCAAAGTGAGGTGGCGGGTAAGGTATGTGGATTTATCAATTACAAGGTAATTAATAAATAATTGTGTAAAGTTTAGGTAATGAGGTTAGGTTGCGAAATGGGATGCGGGTCACAAGGGGTCGTAAGACACGAATTTGGTGTCTACATTAGCCCCTTATTGTCGTGTAGCTTGTTCTGTAAAGCTGCGCGGACAATAATATGAAGTGGTTTCTCATGTTAAGGATATAGGTAATCCCCCTCAAATCTATCACAGATTGAGTGAACGGGAAATCAGGGATAGGGTTGATACAGGGTATATGTTGTAGAGAGGATGGTAAGGTGGTGGGGTAGGTCCAAGGAAGCAGACGCATGTTGAAATGCAATAGTACGACTAGGGTACATGATTTGACGAGCAAACCAGCGATGTATAGGCAAAGGTCGATAGTTTATCCAAACAAGGGTGATATAATCCTGGTATCCAAGGCATAGGAAGTAGCTCCAGGGTATATAACAGGTAAGGTACAGGAACGTTTAGGCATGTTCGGCAGTACCAAAAGGTTGGTTTGGTTGAGATAAACGTCACGGTCTAGGTCTGGGCAAAGCTGGTCGACAGATCAAGTCAAGGACCCTAATCATGCTAAAACACGAACAGGTGAGCTCGATTGAACCAAAAACTACCGGATGGGTGGATAAAGTGTATGGTGTTGATTTTGGGTAAGGTATGGAAGTGGTACGGTCGTGGGTTGGGCCAAGTTGTTGGGTGGCGGCCTTGGGTCGGGCCAGAAGTGTAAAGGGAGGCCTTGGGTCGGGCCAAATAGTGAGGGCAAGGCCTTGGGTCGGGCCAAATGGGTAGGTTGAGGCCTTGAGGTTCGGGGCCGAATAGGTAGGTTGAGGCCTTGGGTCGGGCCGAATAGGTAGGTTGAGGCCTTGGGTCGGGCCAATAGGTAGGTTGAGGCCTTGGGTCGGGCCAAATAGTTAGGGTTGAGGCCTTGGGTCGGGCCAAATAGGTAGGTTGAGGCCTTGGGTCGGGCCGAATGGGTAGGTTGAGGCCTTGGGTCGGGCCAAATTGGTAGGTTGAGGCCTTGGGTCGGGCCAAATAGGTAGGTTGAGGCCTTGGGTCGGGCCAAATGGTTAGGGTTGAGGCCTTGGGTCGGGCCAAATGGTAGGTTGAGGCCTTAGGTCAGGCCGAATGGTAGGTTGAGGCCGTAGGTCAGGCCGAATGGTAGGTTGAGGCCTTAGGTCGGGCCGAATGGTAGGTTGAGGTCGTAGGTCAGGCTGGACAAGTGAACAAATGTTGCGCAGCAAAGGTGGATAGAGGCGATATGGGTGAAAAAGAGGCAAGGAGTAAATAAGGGCAAAGAATGGGGTGAAAGTTGGGTAGCGAACCGATGTCGATTCTACATGACCGACATCGGTTAAGAGACCGATACCGGTTCCTTAGGGTAAAATGAAACCGACATCGGTTAAGGTCGAAAAACCTATAAAAAGAAAAATACGGCCTGTCATTGTCACTTTTTGTTATTTGCAATCCAAATCGACTTGTCTGACGTGGAGACTTGGGATTAGAGGCTAGATTGAGTGAGGTGGAGCTATTGTATTGGCGGAGAGAGTTGATAGTGGGCCCGATTGAGGAGGAGGCAGCAGGTGATTGGCCAGGGACCCAGTAGATCAGGATTGGAGCCATGGCACAGGCAGGAGGAGCTGGAGGGGCTGGACCAGCTGGACCGCCACCACCCATCCCACCACGACGACGTGTCGTCGTACCGGTAGGTTCTAAACTCGTGATTTTATGCATTGAAATGGTTATTAGGCTAAATGGGGGGTTTGGGTAGGAATTTGTATTTTGTAGGAAATAATGAGTAAATGGAGGTAATTTGAGAAAGGGAGAGGGTAGATAGGTTAGATAGGCTAAGGTGGGTAGGTGGGTAAGTTTTTAGGGTTTTTGGGTGGGTAGATGGGTAGAAATAGGTAAAAAAATGGGTTTTGGGGGCCGCGCGGGGGTTCGGCTCCGGGAGAAGACAGTGACCGATGTTGGTCACTAAGCGACCGGCATCGGTCGCACAATTTTAGGGAAAGGGAGGGTTGTTGGTGACCGACGTCAGTCATGTATCGGTCGGCGTCGGTTGTGGGTTTATGTAGGGGTTGGGTTGGGTTGGAGAAGGGTTAGGTGTGGGGGTTAGGTTTTGGGTTGGTTGGTTTGGGTTGTGGGTGGGAGTGGGAGTGGGGTTGGGTTAGGGGTGGAGAAGGGTTAGGTGTGGGGGTTAGGTTTTGGGTTTTTTGGGTTGGGTTTGGGTTGGGTGTGGGTTTGTTAGGGGTGGGTGTTAGAGTGTGGCGGTTGGGTTTTTGGGTTGGGTTGGGGGTTAGGGTGGGGTTGGGTTAGGATTGGTTTTGGGTTGTTGGGTTGGGTTGGGGGTGGGGTTGGGTTGGGTGTGGAGAAGGGTTAGGTGTGGGGTTAGGTTTTGGGTTGGGTTGTGGGTGGGAGTGTGCGGGGTTGGGTTAGGGGTGAAGAAGGGTTAGGTGAGGGGTTGGGTTTTGGGTTGGGTTTGGGTTTGTGTGGGGGTGGGAGTGGGGTTGGGGTGGAGAAGGGTTAGGTGTGGGGTTAGGTTTTGGGTTTTTTGATTGTTTGGGTTTGGGTGTGGGGGTTGGGTAGGGGTGGAGAAGGTGTGGGGGTTAGTGTGGGTGTGTGGGGGTGGTAGGTTGTTAGAGGGGGGTGGTAGGGTCAGGGTATGGTTGGGGGGATACAAAAGGGGGTTTAGATGGTAAAGTAGATGTTATAATAAAGAGTAGGTCTAAGAATGTGGGTTGGTTTTGCAGGCACGTCAGCAGTTGACGATGCGTGATAGGATGCCTCCACTATTGAGTCGGATGAGGCCACACGTATCTGCGGCGCATTGGGCCATCATGCGCGAGGTGGGACTCGGCGGGGTCCAGAGGTACAGAGCGATAGAGAGGGATCACAGCCTGATGGTCACCCTCATCGAGAGATGGGATCCGGCGGCCAATGTGTTCCATCTTCCGACCGGGGAGATGACCGTCACATTAGAGGATGTGTATCGCATCCTGCGGCTACCGATCGAGGGAGAGGCAGTCTTCCAGGTAGATTCAGAGACTGCCATGGACAGCATACTGCAGGTTTTTGGGGATGCAGCCGCGCTTCTTACGTATCATAGCGCGAGCATTGGATATGGTGACATGTACCGCGCACACAGACATGAGACACGGCTTGCCGTGTTGATGATGATAGGGATCACCTGCTTCGCCCTCCCGGATTCAGAGGGAGGCCGCTTCCCATGAGCATTGATGGGGGTGCTGCTGGAGATGGTGGAGGAGCACACCTGTTTCGCATGGGCACCAGTGTATCTGGTGTAATTATACAGGGAGTTATGGGGCTATCGCCGGAGGAGGTGATTTGGTATTTGTTCTACATTTTTGTTGCACTGTTGGGCATACGAGCACATCGTATGCATCAGGCCAGTAGGGCTACCCCAGTAGCCAGGGCCACAGGTCGTATACCGATATGGCTTTCAGAGGTGGTTGGGAGTCGTGGGCCAGCCGCGAGCAGTTGTTGCAGGTCGGGATGTGGCCTATTATAGACACTTGCTAGAGGGCCTTACAGCAGTAGACATTGTATGGAGACCCTACAGAGGTCACCAGCCTGGCAGAGGAGCCCGCGTACAGCTGCGCCTGATCCAGTATACATTCTGGATAGCAGGACGGAGGCCGGGAGAGTACGAGCGGATACCCCTAGAGAGGGTACGCAGGCAGATGGGGCTACGACAGGACGAGCCACCTCCCTTCCCTCAATACAGGAGGGATGATGTAGAGGCCCCACTGCCAGCGCCACAACCTTGGGATCCAGACTGGGTAGCGGAGAGACCAGCAGGTGAGGGTGTGGATGATGCCGGGTGCACGGGAGCATACAGGGTATGGTGGGCTGGGCAGAGAGCAGCGAGGATAGTACCGCCTGCGCAGCCAGACTTGGCTACAGTTATAGGAGAGAGGGATCAGCTCAGGGGTCAGGTGCAGCTCTTACAGGGGTAGCTAGCTGCTGCGCAGGCACAGATAGGGGCCTTATAGGTGCAGCTAGCCCAGGCTCAGGCACAGGCACAGGTAGCACCACCACCAGCACCACAGCCACAGGTGCAGGTACACAGGCACAGGCAGCACCACCACCACCACCACAGTCACAGGTGCAGGTACAGGCAGTAGCACAGGCAGCACCACCACCAGCACCACAGCCACAGGTGCAGGTACAGGCAGCAGCACAGGCAGCACCACCGTGGCCACAGGTGCAGGTACAGGCTCAGGGGGTATTGGTGTTAGGTGCCAGGGGACCAGCCCCAGCTCCTTCAGTGGCGCGAGATCGCTATATGGAGGTTAGAGAAGAGGCCCGATATTATCAGGATATTCTTGATAGTACCGGAGTCGAGTATCAGGCGTATGCAGCGCATAGGGCAGAGACCTCGCACAGCCAGAGATCTCAGGGAGGGGCAGCCACAGCTGGCGTGTCCGTGATGGGCAGGAGGCGAGAGGCACCATAGGGACCAGCGGGGAGAGGTGCTGAGGGTGGTGGGGAGAGCTGATAGATCCCCGACATGGTTTTGTATAGGGACACGGGCACCGGTCTGCGAACCGGTTGTATTGATAGAGGCCTGCGTGCCGACACTTATTCATTGTATTGATTCATTTATTTATTATATACCGGCCTGCGAGCCGAGTACGGGTTGTACATTTGATACCGGCCTGCGAGCTGAGTATATTTTTGATATGAGAGACCGGCCTGCGAGCCGAGTCGAGATTTTTGGTAGGTATTGCGGCCTGCGTGCCGGCTTTGGTATATTATGAGATCACAGAGGCCCCGATGTAGGGCACATTGTATTTTTGAAAACTGGTATATATATATATATATATTATATATATATATATATATATAGATGATGTTTTGATCCATATGTAGTGTTCAAAAATGTGTTTAAATATTTTGTTAATGGTTTGGTAATATATAATGTATGATAAGTTTAGTGGGCATGTTGATAGATGGATGATGTTGATGGTTTTTTTTTTATTTTTTTGTACGTATATATGAATGACATGTGATGTGATGAATTGTTGGTTTTGTGACATTGTGATATATGTAACTGATGAGTTGGATCCAAATGATGTAGAGATTGATAGTTTCTTGAAATTCGTAGTTGATGGTTGTGTATTTGTATAAAATAAATGATGTTTAATGAAATTGTAATGATATGATGTGTGGTGGATGAACAAATGTGGTAAATGGTGTGGTTATGCAGGAAAAGAGGTGGGCGCGACAAAAATTTATGAAAGAATGAAGAAAAGAACCTGTTTCAAAAAGGCAAGGTGTGTAACCGGTATCGGTTAGGTAACCGATGTCGGTAGCTGTCATGACCGATATCGGTTATAAGACCGATACCGGTTATTTAGGTATGAGCTTTTCTAAAAATAGAAAAGCTAGGGTGGCAACTTGAGTTTTAATTTTAGAGCCATGCAAGAGGTTAAATACGTGAACGCGACGCTTTTTGACGACTGAGACAGGTATTTGCATGAGAGATTTGGGTGAGAAGGAGAAAATATGTAGACAAGGAAAGTGAATGTGATCCAATCGGAGATTCAGAAGGTAGAAAGAAAAAGTTGAAAAGGGTGGTGATCATGGCAGAACGAGGAGAAGCATCCAGCAGGCAAGGACAAGAGGGAAGACAAGGGCCACCTCAAGCTGCTGCAACCCAAGAGGTATCATTTTGTTTGTGATTTGATTTTTGCATGTGTTATGGGAATAAGCTGGAAAAGATTAAGTGAAGTAGATATGAAGAAAGACAACATGATAGTCGGGGGTTATAAGATGAGGTAAGTGTTACATGGGGTAGGTAATTCACGGGTTGTTGGTATGTCTGTGTATACAGAGAGGAAGAAACGAGCAATTTATTGTCGTAGGTAGGTTGTTTTAGGCAAGATGTATGTAATTGACAGTGACCGGTAGCGGTTAGGAATAACCGGTATCGGTCACTCAACCGATATCGGTTATGTATAACCGATACCGGTTACTGGAGAAATTTCCAGAATGTTTGAAAAAACCCTGACGGATTGAATGGTTGTTTGTTGTTGTGGTGTATGCAGGCAGAGGCAGGATTGAGGATGAATGATAGTGTGCCAGCGCTGTTGTCACGAATCCGAGCGGATGTAACACCAGCTGAATGGACATTGATAAATCATTTGGGGTTAAGTGGAATCCGCTATTATTCACGAATCACACGTAATCATGCTATGTTGCAGGCATTGATTGAGAGATGGAATCCCGAGACAAATACCTTTTATCTGCCAACAGGGGAGATGACAGTAACATTGGAAGATGTGTTTCAGATTTTGAGACTCCCTATTACAGGAGAACCAGTATATCAGGCACTACCTAGCGCGGCATGGGGAGTGATAACAGCAGTATTTGGTCCATACGCACGAGATTTGACACAGCGAGGTTTATCTTTTACATATGGGGTAATGTATACAGCACACCTTGAGGAGACAAGGTTAGCAGTGATATTAATGATAGCGGTAGGGTATTATGCGTTACCGAGGGCGGAAGGGGGAAGATTTCCAAAGGCATTGATGTGTGTTATTTGGGAGATGATAGAAAGGAACGTGACTTTTGCATGGGCACCTGCATATTTGGCGGAGCTATACAGGGGTTTATGGGCTTGTAGGCGAAATCACAGGACGACACTGGATAGTTCATACTTATTACACTGTTGGGCCTATGAGCACATTGTTTGTGTGCGACCAATAGGCCGACCCATCCAGTTGGGAGAAACCGGAGTGCAGAGGTTGGGATTCAGACGATGGGTCCAGACAGAACAAGAGGCCAGATCCCAGGCCGTGACGGGTGATATTGAGTATTACAGGTAGGTATGGGAGAGAGTGACGGTTGTGGATATTGTTGGAGGCCATACGGGAACTATATGGTGACAGAGAGCATAGCTGAGGAGTTGAGGGGTGTAGAGCGATTGAGGTGGATCGCAGGGCACAGGCCGGGTGAGTATGAGAGGATTCCTATAGATCGCGTGCGGTGACAATTTGGATTTGTGCAGGATATACCCCTGGCTTATAGACCATATATGAGGATCGACGCCGAGGCAGCATTCTCACCTCCCCGGCCAACACCTCCAGAAGGGCCTGAAGAGGTAGCAGCCGATCGCAGGGTAATGGATGCGGGGAACGACAGAGGCCTATAGATTATGGTGGGTAGCAGAACTGCGAGGTGTACGTGAGCGTCCTGACATAGCGGTGATTACAGCAGAGAGGGATCGTCTACAGCGTTTGGTTCAGCAGCTCCAAACGCAGGTGAATGAGACAAGAGGATTGTTAGTGGTTGCGGAGTCACGGGCAGGGAGACTAGAGGCTGGAGTCCTCCATGCGAGAGGGCGTATTCATATGTTATAGGAGAGATTGGTAGATCAGTGGGGCTCTGGTACCAATAGCCATGGTACCCTTGAGGACAGAGAGGCCCGGCGAGAGGGGTCGACGATCACGATCATCACCTAGTTCGGGATGAGGCGTGAGGGTCTGAGTAAATGTTAGCAAGGTATAAGAATAAATAAGGATGCCGACCTGCGTGTCGATGATAGAGAAGATGTATTTGTTTAACATCTAAATAAAACTGAATATGTATGTTGATTTGAGTTGTGATAATAATAATAAGATTGGTTTGTGTTTTGATTTTCGGTGTTTTGAAAAAGGATAAAGAGGACTGTGATTAAATAAAAATACACAAAAATATTTATATTCACCACACATGATAGGTTATGGTAGGGGATGGTCGAGCTAACCTTGGGAGACCCCATGTCTCCGAAGTGCTGCCTACATAGCCCATTGCACAAAGCAAGGAGGGGCCTCAGACCGATGTAGTTCTCCCTTAGGACCAGGGAGAGGTGAATTCAGGCAATTTGGGTATGGTTAGGCAATTTGTTGGTTGATAAGAATTTGATGTTGATAGGGTAATGTTGTTGGTGTTGGTAAGGTATGGGCGATGTTGATGTAGGTATAGGTAAAGCGAAAGTTAGCTTACCCAAATAGTAGGGAACCGTATCCTGATTAAGGTCAACACACAATCCTAGAGTCGAGCAAAAGAGGCAAAAGTGTCCCGTAGTTGAGAAGAGCTAAACAAACCACATATTAACATAGGATGAGCTTGAATCCCTAGGTACCTTGCATAGGCGAGAAGTCGATAGGTGAAAAGAGTTGTATAATCACAATATATCAGATATACGTCACGTCCCTTGAGTTGAAACAAATGGTGAGGTGAGGTGGATGATATAGCTGAGGTACAGAGAACTTATTACAAAGTGAGTGTTCTGACGAAAGAGAACCTACCCTAAATAGACAAGTCCATGACTCAAAAGTCCTTTTGAATGAGGCTTTTCTTTTATTGAATGCAGACTGATCGATGCGGGAAGTCTACAAGGGATATTGATTGTATTATTCTTGAGGTCTTCACGAAGCTGATCAATGCGAGAAGCTTCTGATAAAGGCTGACTGTGTATAGCTGTCCTTCGAGGGAGCAGTCTATTTATAGTAGCAGATATGATTGTAATGCATAGCTGTCCTTCGGGGGAGCAGTCTATATATAATAGCAGCAATAGTTCAGCATATAGCTGTCCTTCGAGGGAGCAGTCTATATTTAATTTAGATGACTAGATGTTCATTTGGCGTGAAGCATCTAGTTTAGTAGGAAGTTTGACTCAAGAAAATCCCATAAGGATACGGCTTATTTTAATATTTTGAAGTCATGGACTAGACTAAAAAGG
Source organism: Taxus chinensis (assembly GCA_019776745.2). Taxonomy (NCBI): domain Eukaryota; kingdom Viridiplantae; phylum Streptophyta; class Pinopsida; order Cupressales; family Taxaceae; genus Taxus; species Taxus chinensis. The sequence continues at coordinate 20,668 of JAHRHJ020001153.1, forward strand.
GGAAGGCATCATCAAGGGGAGGTGAGGATCAAACTATGTGAGCTTGATTGTTATTATGAAGTGTAGGAAACAGAGTGTATGTAGTGGTAAGTGAGCTCAAGGGACGAGCGGAAGGTAGATAAGAAGTGATATAACACTAATTTCAACAGTAGAATGGTCGAAGATGCAAGGCATTAAGGGGTTCAGGCTCAGGTTTACCATTAAGCGAAGCTAAACGATAAGTACCAGATCCATAGGTATGAGTGATTATATAAGGCCCAATCCAATTGGGAGCAAATTTTCCACGTTTGCTCTTTTCTAGTTTGGTTACATGTTGATTCTCTTTGAGAACAAGATCACCAACCTTAAAGGTACGCTCATGAAGTCGCTTATCATAAGCACGCTTAATGCGTTTTTGATAGATTTGAAGATGATCAAGAGCTGTAAGACGGCGTTCGTCAAGAAGCTCCAATTGGGCTAACCGCTCTTGGCGGAAATCATCGTTGGTGAGAATATCCTGAAGAGATATTCTAAGGGAGGGTATTTGTATTTCGAGAGGCAAAACAGCCTCGGTACCGTATACCAAAGAAAAAGGTGTGGCATTAGTAGAGGTACGAATGCTAGTACGATAAGCCCAAAGGGCAAAGGGAATGTGATCGTGCCAATTTCTTCCGGATTCATTGACAACTTTCATGAGGATTTTGGTTAGTGTTTTATTAGAGGACTCGGCTTGCCCATTGGCTTGTGGATAGTAAGGTGATGAGAAACTAAGTTTGATACCAAAGTTGTCACAAAGGTCTTGCAACAACTTGTTTTTGAAAGATTTTCCATTATCTGTTATCAGGCGATGAGGAACACCAAAACGACAGATAATGTGGTGGTTAATGAACTCGAAATTTTTTTCTTTTTTGATTGAAATGAGTGGAATAGCCTCCACCCATTTTGTGTAATATTCGGTCGCTGTGATTATCCAACGGTGACGTTGTGAAGAGGTTGGATGAATCTCACCAATAAGGTCTAAACCCCATTGTGAGAAGGGCCAAAGATCTCGAGCGATCTGGAGCGGGTGGCTAGGAGTATGTTGAAGGTTGGCATGTTGCTGACACATAACACAACGCTTAACATATTCGTAGCAGTCGTTATTGAGAGTAGGCCAATAATAACCAAGGCGAAGGATTCGTTTGGCCACGGCAAGGCCGCTAAAATGTCCACCACAAATACCGTCATGGACCTGTTGGATGGTATGAGTGGCCTCCGCGCCAGTTAGACAGCGAAGGAGGATGCCATCAAAGCCACGTTTATAGAGGAGTCCCCCCATGACAACATAACGTGAAACACTTTTAAGAAAAGCACGTTTGCCGTTACTAGTAAGGTCAGGTGGGAGGACAGAGATTGTAAGGTAGTCGTGAAATTGGTGGTACCAGGTATCCTGTGAATTAGTAGACACAGTATTTATCATACAAACTACCGGGGTTGAATAGGATGGGGCAAAAAGTTGTTGGACCACGACGAATAATTCAGAGTCAGTTGGCGCGGCGGGAATTTGCGAGGCTAAGCAAGCCATAGTATCCGCAAATTTGTTAGTGGAGCGGGGAATGGTTTGTATAGAATAGTGGGTAAATAAGGCTAGAAGTGAATCCACGTAGTGTTTGTATTTTTGAAGTTCCTCGTTTTTGCATTGGTAGACGCCCATAACCTGATTGACTACCAATTGAGAGTCGCCAAAAATGTTGATAGATTTGATACCTAAGTGTAACGCAACTTGGAGACCCAGAACAAGGGCCTCGTATTCCGCTGTATTATTAGTGCAAGGGAAATCAAGTCGGAATGAAAGAGGCATAGGTTCAGCGTTGAGAGGAATGAGAACAACGTCGGCTCCTCCACCGCGCTGGCATTTAGATCCATCGAAGAAGAGGGTCATTGGGTACGACTCCTCTGTGAGGGAAAGAGTAGCGATGAGTTCGTCGAGAAATGTGAAATTGGTAAATTGTTCCCTCGGTAAAGGAGCTTCTGCAAGTTGGTCTGCGATGGTTTGTCCTTTGATTGATTTCTGGTGGACAAACTCAAGGTCGAGGTCGGTGAGAAGCATGAGCCATCTGGCAATGCGTTGGTTCAGATGAGGTTTGGCATACATGTAATGGATGGGGTCTGTATTGGTGATGATGAAAGTCTTGTGATTTAGAAGGTAGTGTCGGAGTTTGGTGGCCACGAATGATAGGGCAAGGCACAATTTTTCTACATGTGTGTACCTAGTCTCATAGTCCACCAAAGTACGACTTATATAATAAACGGCTTGTTCGTGATTCTCAGAGTCACGATGTGCAAGCATGGCTCCTACAGCGTGGTCGGTGGCGGAAAGGTAAAGGTAGAAAGGGCGGTCGTCTTGGGGTGGGATAAGCACGGGTGGCTGCAAGAGATAGGATTTGAGAGCTTCGAAGGCTTGGTGACATTCTTCGCTCCATTGGAATGCAATATCCTTTTTAAGGAGGTGATGGAAAGGTTGACACCGATCCGAGAGTTGGGAGATGAAACGTCGGATAGATTGGAGCTTACCTTGTAAACTACGCAATTGTTTGAGATTTTTGGGTGGGGGCATTTCTAGGATAGCTTTGACTTTAGATGGATCGACCTCAATGCCACGCAAAGAGACGATAAAGCCAAGAAGTTTTCCCGAAAGAACACCAAAGACACATTTCTTCGGTTGAAGGCAGACAGAATATTGTAACAGGCGATCAAAAATAATGGTTAAAACATCGAGATGTTCACTACGATGTTTAGACTTGCCGAGAAGATCGTCGACATAGTCTTCAAGGATAGTGTGCATAATGTCATGAAAAATGTAGGTCATAGCCCGCTGATAGGTAGCACCAGCATTCTTAAGGCCAAATGGCATGACACGATAACAGAAGGTTCCCCAAGGAGTTATGAAGGCAGTTTTGTGTTGATCGGCAGGGGCAACCAAAATTTGGTTGTATCCTGAAAAGCCATCCATGAGAGAGAGCATCTCATGACCTACAGTTAGATCAACAAGTTGGTCAATGCTAGGTAAGGGGAAGTCATCCTTAGGGCAAGCGAGGTTAAGATCCTGGAAATCTGTGCATATCCGAAGTCCCCCTGTCACTTTAGTGACAGGTACGATGTTAGAAATCCATTGAGGATAGTCAATAGGCAAGATGAATGAAACAGAAAGGAGTCGTTGGAGCTCCTCTTTGACCAAGAGAGCAATGCGTGGATGCATTTTTCTCAATTTTTGTTTGACTGGTTTGGAATCGGGGTTTAGGGTGATGTTATGGACGGCGATGGTAGGATCAATTCCTGGCATGTCAGCGTAAGACCATGCGAAAGCTTGGTTGCGAGCACGGAGAAAGGTAGTAAAGGTGGCTTGTTCTGATGTGTTAAGGGATTGTCCAATCTTCACAATGTGAGGATCCTCCTCCGTGTGGATATTGATTTCTATGGTAGATTCGTTCAGCATAGTTTGGGTTTCAGATGGTAAGGCTCGTTGAATATAAGAATCATCCGCGCCAAGGTAAGTGAGGATGGAGTCGTCATCCTGGCATTCAACAACATTAATCAAAGGCGAATCCTCTTCGATCATGTCAGGATAAAGAAGGGGCAAAGAAGATGGGTCGTCATTATCGCGTTGATATGTGAGAGGACCTATGAAGATAGCATTTATGAAAAAAAAAAGTTAGGAGGGATGGATTCAGGGTCTATAGATTCTGCGGGTGATGATGGCAAAGTGGGTGATGATGATTTGGTAGGGGCGACGTCTTCTTCTTCCAGGATACAGCTGACAGGAGGTGTCTCCTGTGTAGGTGTTTCGGGAAAACTGAGACCACTGCGATCATTATGTTTACGGGTAGTCACGGGAATGAGTGTATGTCGGCCTTGTTCGTAAAGGCCAAAACCAAAGCCTTTCCACGCACAGCGAGTCAAGAAGGTGAGGGCGAAACGACGATTTGTCAAGTATTGAAAATCGGATTGGAAAGGAACCACACCAAGAGGAGGTTCAGGGGTAATGGAGGATGCGTCAACACCCCCATACGTTAGGTTAGTGCAGCAATGGGGTGGTCCATAAGAGATTATCCCCCCCACGCGACGGTCGTAGGTGGGATGTGCATGTAATTGTCCGTACTCCTGCGGGGTAGGGAAAGAACTAACGTTATATAGGCGGTACTCCCCTAGCGTAAGGCGCTGAAAAACATCTACTAAGGGGTCGGAGGTTGGAATGTTAGCTGCCGGAAGGGAAGTGGTTTTTGCGATGGTGGTTTCATTAATTGAAGGCGTAGGCGCGGTTGAGGTGGATGGTTGAGGTACATTTGAGGAGGATGGTTGGGTTGAATGTATGGGTGTCTTGATGGGTATAAGCACATCGTTTGGGCGGTATAACATATTACAGGTTTTAAAAGGGGGAGGGTCAGCTTTTACGGTGTAAGACTTCCCCTCGTACTCAAATTTTATGCATCTATGTAATGTTGAGGGAACGCATCCCATGGCTCGGATCCAAGGACGACCCAGCAATATATTATATTGGAACTCTCCCTCAAGGACATAGAAGAGTTCGGGTAAAGTACGTGGTCCTACGTGAATGTTGAGGATCACGGTGCCTAAGGTAGAAGTGATAGCGTCATTGAATGACCGCAACATGATGGGGTTGGCACACATGCAACTAGAAGGGATGTTCATCTGTTGGAAGGCTTTTGAAGAGATGATGTTTAGGCTAGCGCCCCCATCAATCATAACCCGACGTACTCGAATGTCCCAGACGTAAGCGGAGATGAAAAGGGCAGGGTCAGGGTCTTTTGTACCGAAGTCGACAATTTCATCTTCAGAGAAATTGACTGCACCAGCTTGTTGTACAGAAATAGAAGTGATTGGAGTAGTGGGCTGTTTAGTGAGAGAGGCAACGTGATTGGGTGTTAGAATGGAGGCGACAGGCAGGGGTTTCGTTAGGTAAAACCTATATCCCTTGAAGGATCTCAACGAGAGCTTGTCGATGAGATTCAGAAGTCTAAATGAGATCATACAATGTCATTTTTACGGGCGATTGGTGAAGCTGTTTAATCATATTTTGGTGGGTAATGCCATTAGAGACGGGATAGGTGGGTCCGCGAATGACCACTTTAGCTGGTGGTGTGCAATTGGGATGTTTGACGGAGAAAGAGATGCTACAGGTGTGTCTTCTTTTGCTTTCCCATTGTTTTTCTACCCTCGAGTAGCTACACTAATCATATTAATCTCGTAGACCTGAGATGAGGAAGATGGTGGGGATAACTCATGGTCTTCAAGAGGTGGGGTTGTAATAATGATAGATCTTGGTGAGGCGGGGACAGATGGTATAGGAGAGGGAATGGAAACTAAAGGTCTCTCCCTTCATAAGTTGTCTTTCTTAATCTTTCTATCCGGGAGAGGTGACTGGCGAAGGATGGTTTTTAGAGCTTTGCATCCCTCCACATCATGTCCTGGTGTACGGTGATAAGCGCAGATTTTACACTCATCGTAACCCATAGGTCGGGGTTTAGATGGGTCATAAGGTCTAAGTGGAGGTAGGGAAATGGTTGCATTCTCCACCAACATAGCAAGGATTTTGGCGTAAAGATCCTTTGAGTGGGTCAAAATCGGAAGAGGATGAGGGTATTGGTTGTGCGGGTTTTTGGTAATGTTGTGGCATGGGTTGGTTCGTACGGGGTGGTGGTTTAGCCGAGGGGGTGTTGATACATGGTTTTTTTACTAAACGTGATTCTTTGGCGCAGAAGCTATGTTGGATGATGAGGCCGCAGATGACATGTTGGCGAGGCTATCAGAAAACAACCACGGGGAAAGATGGGAGTGACTGAAAACAAATCTTTTGATGATGGAATTTGTTTAGGGTTGATAGGTGGACAGGATACGCGGAGTGACGGTGTTGCTATACCCTGGATTTCTCTGTATAGGTGCGGAAGGCGTAGGTTGTTTTGAAGAAAACACGCAGGAGGTATGATATATTGATGTAGGTAGAGGGATGGGGTCCCAATATGGAAGGTAGGTATGACGATGATGGTTTGATTTGATAGGGGCACGGATTGAGTTTGTCTCCTAGGTGGCGGGGCGGATTTATTTTGGATAGATTCGAGTCGCTTAGGTGGTGTGTGTTAGACTGGGCATTGGTGAGGTCCCAAGCGTAGGGGAAGATCTGTTAAGTTGATAGAAGGTGGACGGGGTGCATTTGGTAGAGGTGAGGGGGTGAGGGTGAAGGTGAGAACAGGGGCATTTTAAGCTTTTGTAAGCACTTCGGGTATATGGTGGAGACATCAGGATCAGTCATTTGCATTTGAGTAGAAAAAGGGGTACTCAAACGTTCCCATAGGGCCTGTCTATCTTCTGTGGAATGACAGTCTCCAGGTGTGATTTGTAATTTTTGGTATGGAAGAAAGGTGGGTTGTAATTCCAGTCCACTGCGGTGTGACACAGGGGTAGATGAGGCACTGTATCAATAGATGTTCAGAGGTCAACCGGTCGTTGAAAAGATTTGACGGTTTCTGAAATATTTAGGTGATTGAGGGACTAATAGGCATGAAGGGCAAATGTGGAGGTGGTCTGTCATGGCTACAAGAATTTTAGTGATTTTGTCGGTGCGATCGATTTCTCCCTAAGGATGTCAAAAGGAGTGGCGTACCTTCCCTCTTGTGTCGGCAAGATGGTAAGGGATACGTCTGGGAATGGATAGATTAGACAACATCCTCTCGCAATCTTGTAGGGATGTGGTGTAAGAACTCATTGATGGGAAGGGAAAGCCTGGGCAAGTTAACTCTTCTTGGTTAAAGGCAACGATTTCGCTTTGGCTTGATGGTTGTCAAGAGGTTCGGCTTCCTTTGGTTAGTGAAGAGTCTGATTCAAATTTTCCGCAATAGAGGCTTTGGCTGGGTAATCGAATACGCATGGATCTTCATGAACACACTCCCTCGGCTAAATATCCTGGTTGACTTTTACTTACTTTACTAGGGCTGGACGAGTGAGTCGGGAATGGCTTGTGTGAAAATTTTCAAATTTCGGTTAGCAGGTGCGTTAGGATGATCAAGGGCTATATCCCCCTCGCATCAACCATTTCCTGCATTATGTTTTTCAACATCTTGCAGTTTTATGACTGTGTCCCTTCACGCGGTGGAAGTTACAAAAGTCATTTTCTTTGTACCAGGAAGGTATGGCGCGAGTGGAATCAAACCCAGAATGAGGTTTAACAGGAGGTAAGGTAATGGCTCCGGCTTTGAGCAATTTCTCCAATATCACACCATATGTTTCTCCCAAGGGAGTGTAGTTGACGGGCTCGGCTTTGTATTTATAGGTGGTTTTTGGTGGAGTATTGGACGGTGGGTTGGGATTTGACCATCACCGCGTGGACAGCTTCCTTTTGATTTAGAAGAGGTGGACGCGTGAGGAGTGGTGGTATTTGGTTTATTGGTAGAATCAGGATTTCGGAAAGTGGAGTAGTTCTTGTTGCGCAACAAGCAATTTCTCTTCCTCTAATGGCTCGAATTTCTAATTTTCGAGCCATAGTAAAGGCCTCATCGAATGTACGGAAAGTTTGAATTTGGAGGAGGTAGGGGAGATGTGCTTAGCGCAGGCCCGCGTAAAGAGTTCGATAAGTTCGGTTTGAGGCAAGGCATACGTAAGTTGGTTGATAAGGCCCCGCCATCGTCCAACGAAATCTGCGATAGATTCGTCTTCGAATTGTCGGATGGCCATAAAGGTCGGTGATAGATACTTCTAGCAATGTTAATGGAGAAATGAATCCAAGAAAGATTGGGCTAGTTGGTTAAAAGAGAAGATCGAGTGCTGGGTTAAAGCACTGTACCACTCCAAGGCGGGGTCCTGATAAGGACATAGGGAAGGTGCGGAGTACAAGAACAAGGCGTCATTATGGGCAATCAAATAACAAGCATGTCTAAATGATCGCAAATGTTGTGAGAATCCTCTTACTATTGAAACGAGTAAATTTCGGCCAACTCCCATTTGAGGAGGATACGAATGAAGGGGGACAGAAGGGTGAATGGGCTCCCGCAAACTTGTTCGTATGTCAAGGGCTACGACTTCCGAAACCGAAGCCTCCAAATTTTGCATTTTGTCCATCAGTTGTTTGATGAAATCATGGTTGGATGAGATGATGGTGCACAGAATAGGGATGTCCCATATAAGGTGTTGAGGTTACTGGATATGGTATATGGGAATGAAAGGTAGGCGGAGCTTGATGAAGGAAAGCTCGTGTGGATAGGTGCAGAGAAGCAAGTCATGAATGGAGCAGTCTGCAAAAGAGATGAGGTAGGGGGCAGTTGGTGGTCTAACGAAACGTGGGGGTCCCAAGATTAACAAAAGGAAAAGCTAATCGGGGTCGTATGAACCTCTGCCGCTGTCGGATTGGAGATGGGGCTAGGATGCAGGGAAGCAAGGCGGTATTATCAGGAGGAGTGGGAGCTAAATGAGCAGCTATACTGATCGGCATACCTACAAGGAGCTGACCATCAGGTGTACGGTCAGGTGTATGAGACAAATAGTATTGTACAGCGCTGGAATTAGCATCCAGAAACTGGCAAAGTCTTATCTCCCACACGGGATTTTAGGAACTTCACTGGTATCAGTTAGGATTCCCCATAGAAGGTGAAGGGGGTGATTCAGGCAAAAGAAACAGAGCAAGCGTGTGAAACCATGGCGGCGGCTTGTTTTCGAGTGATAACAACCATGGACAAGAACACACAGGAAAGTTTTAATCTATCAAGAACAAAAACAAACCCAGAATGATGAATTTGGCAAGTTGCTGGTTTGTCAGGGGCTGAGAGAGACAGTAACCGATATCGGTTTACTAACCGGTGTCGATGACAGGGGAAACGACGTCGGTCCTTTAACCGATGCCGGTGTCAAAAAAAAAAGGATAAGAAAATACAAAGGGGCTGCTAATTTGATTTTTTAGCAACGTTTGAGTATTTTTATCAACTTATTGATCACAGAAGACAGAGTTATGACAGAGAAAACAGAACAGCCACACAAGCAAGATGCACACGCAAATCCATAGATTAACCCTAGGGTTATTTTAATTATTGTGGGACTTATGCCTTTAGACGTAGAATGATGTCAGAATCCTAAACAAGAGACTTAGAGGAAATGTCAAGTTGTTTTGGCTATAAAGGTTACCTCAATCAGGCGGAGGAATACCACGGAAAAGGGGGATGTTTGAGCTGTTGCGTTAATTGTGAAGTGATTCGGTAATGTGTTGTGCAGTGAAACTAGGGTGAATTTCCTGTCAATACCGTGGATATCACCCCCCGTGTACGACCTGTTACTTAATCTATGTTCACTAGAATTGAAAAACAACAGGCAGGAATGCAATGCATGTGTTTTAAAAACCCAAATCGAAAGTGATATTCAATGAAGCAAAAGAGATGACTTTTACTAATGCAAGATGCAAAAAGCAAAGCAAAGTTCTTTTACCAGAATAATAAAATACCTTGTGAATATCTTTAGAAGAAGAAAACAGCAAGTATGCTCCCTATATGAAAGCAAGCGAAGAGAAATAAAGAAAAAACCCAAAATGGGTTCCCACCGGGCGTGCCAAAAATGTTTCACTCGGAAATGCTTCGTTCCTTCTAGCAACAGATAAGGTTAGGGTTAGGAGGAATACCTGTAGAATGTCGAGGAATGGTGTGCGCGTACCGTAGAGAAGACTCAGGCCTGACTACGAAGAACTCCTTTTTATCTTGGAAGGACTACCTGCAATAAGAACACAAGACCACAAGATTTGATTAAACAATAAATGAGGAAACTGCCTTGGGCCCAGGAAATGTAAAACTTCCTTTCGAAGGTGGTCAGTTTTCCCTGCTAATATGAATTAACACAAAATACTGTAAAGTACCAATTAAATTGTTTCGTGGAAACTAGGTAGGGGAAAGGCTTGGTTTTTCTTGGTTGGGATCAAAGGAACCGATGCCGGTTATCTATAACCGATGGCGGTCACTGATAACCGATACCGGTTGGTTCTAGGATCTTCTGGGCTGGTTGTGGTGTTTGCAATGGCTGGTTTTTGGATAGTATTAGGAAATGGGATGGTTTAGAAGCTAAAGAATGATAGTTAGAGGCAATGGTACGTTGGGTAATGGATTCAGAAACGGATTTGGGAAGATTGCAATTCCAAAAACATAAGAATGTTATAATGGAGGACATGCAGATGTAACTTACTGGTTTTGATGAAGGTGCAAGTTGATCTCCTTTGCTGTAAGCACGTCTAGTATTTTCACTCGTCTCTGCTTGGTCAAGTGAAGATCTGGAATCCGTTTCCTCGCTCGCAATGCTCTCTGCTGATCCAGAAAATCCTTTGACTGATCTCTAAAATGAAATTCTGATTTGTTGTTTTGGTTTGGGAGCCCATTTACAGTGAACGATGGCGGTTGCGTAACCGACGGCGGGGCGAAGTAGGAACCGGCAATCAGTTAGGGAAAAGTAGGCTATTTTTAGTAAAATAGCCCACCTTCCCTGTTTTTCTCCAGAGGGATCAGTTGTGGGCTTGGTCAAGTGGCTAGAAGGTCAGCTTTTGGTGCGAGTAAGGAGGGCATTAGTTATGATGTGAGTCTAGACCAAGTCATGGTTCTTAATTAGGTTTAGTTTAGGGTTAGGGCTAGGTCATGATGAGGTGGCAAAGTGAGGGTGCAAGGTAAGGCGATGTGGATTTATCAATTATGAGGTAATTAATAAATAATTGTGTAAGGTTAGGTAATGAGGTTAGGTTTGCGAAATGGG